>VZSE01003047.1:793421-813421 GCA_013398275.1 Promerops cafer
CTGCCTCCATCCTGCACCCCTTCCCCCCTCCCTGCACCCCTGCCTCCATCCCTGCACCCCTGCCTCCATCTTTGCATCCCTGCCTCCCTCCCTGCACCCTTTCCTCCATCCCTGCACCCCTGCCTCTCTGTCTCCTTCCCTGTCTCCCAGCCTCAGTGCCCATCTCCCTGCCTGCCCTCACCCCTGCCTTCCTGCCTCCCTCCCTGCCTCCCGTGCCGCAGCCTCAGCTGCACGCGGGCTGAGCTCTCCTCCAGCTGCAGCAGCAGCAGCAGCAGCAGCAGCAAGGTGAAGCACGGGAGCTCTTCAGGGAGGGGAGAGCAAATTAAAGCTCACTGCAGGAAAGTTGTGCCCCTGGCACTCTGCTCATGCAACAGCTGCAGATACAACAACGATCATCTGACATTCTGACATATACGTTGAGCAAAGCAGCGAGCGAGCCAATGCCGACACAACCCCGCGCAGGGCTCCGAGTCCCAGCCTTGAGCAAAACAGGTGTATGACATCCTGTTGCCAGTCTTCAGAGGTTATGGGTACGAGGAGAGACATCTGAGAGAGGAGCAGATGAAAATAACAAAGAAGGTTAAGGCTCGGGTTGACAAGCTCATTGATAATATTTTAGATGGAACAGACCTGCACGTTGACTACAAATTGCTCCTAATGCCTCCCGTAGACTGCAGGCCCCAGTCGAAGTGAAAATGGGCTCATTCATTACTTTCTGTGAGCAAATTTCTGCAAAAAGGAACTACTGCGACCCAGAAACTCCAGATGTCCTTTGGGGCCGAGGCTGCAGAGCTGTCGTGCTGCCAGAGTAGCAGCATTATGTTGTGCGGCCTTGTAAATAAACTGCAGCAATGAAATCCTTTAGTAAATATTTTTGAATTTGGTGGAAAAATCCTGTTGCAGCATTTTGCTTTTTAATGTTCTGAGACTAATTGATTATCTAATAGGAGACAAGGACATTGCCAGGAAAGGCATTGCTCTCGTGTTAGCATCCAGGATGTGGCTCTTTGTGAAATTTCACCGGAAAAAAAATTGCTTTCGGAGAAGAATTTTAAATCCAGTCTTCTAAATTTTCACATTGTAGACACGATGGCCCAGAAACAGCACATGGGCTGCCATTCCTGGAAGTTCATTGCTTCAAGTCACATAGCTCCCTAGGCTAATCAGCCTTTACTAAGTTGCCTTATTTTGGGGGAAGAAAACACGTATTAAAGTGAGGCCATGTCTCCATAAAAGATGCTCGGAAGAGCACTGTTGGATATTAAAGTTAGCATCTGCTATTGTCTGGTTAACAATTGGCAATTACCATTAGTTTCCACTGTGGCTGATGGAGTCACAGATGGCTGATTGAGTCAAGTAAGTGCACTTATTCCTATGGAGGGGTGTGCTGTAGCAGGAAAATACTTACACTCACATCACATGCAATCCAGGCAGAAAGTCATGAGGCGGCCTCCAAAAAGTCACTTCCAGCTTGTCTGGGCTGTTTGAGATAAATCCCAAAAGATGCTGTAAAGAGGAACTGTAAAAACAGAAAAAAATAAGATCCAAACTGCAGTCAGGGGTTAATACACACAGAGAAAATCAATTTATTGTGACCTGCAGAAGTACCACTGCCATTACAGGTAAAGCTGCTGGGAGAAATTTGGGTGGCTTCTGTTCTTTTTTAATAAAACTGGCTTGCTCTGCAGCACATTAAAAACATTCTGCTAATCACAATTTATCATGTTTAGTGGAAAATCTTCGCCACTTGGTTTGCATGTCCTTAATTAGAGATTTAATAAGTAGACAACTGTTTAAACACAGCCACTTTGCCCATTAACATCATGTACCTTGGTTTGATTTAACACCCATAACTGCTAATACATTGTGCCATTCCATAATGGGACTTTCATGCTTCTCATAATTCTGAGGGATTAAATTCAAATGTGCTTTCACATCTGCATGTCGGAATTCTGAATTTCTGATAGTTTTTACCTGGTGTCTGTTGCACTTTTCACCTGACCAGGTCTTGAGATTTCTCACTGTTGTCATGGCTCAAGGGATGTCCTCCTCAGCTAGAGGACTGACAGGAGTTCTGCTGTGGGTTGTCCTTTCCCAACAGGAGCATCCCTATCTTGCCCTACCCAGAACCAGTCCAACACCCACCCAGCAACTAAAGATATTTAAAAATACCCAATCCCTGGCAACGCCAATGGGAGCCATGCACCTCCAACCCCCTGGCTTAAACCAGTGTTTGGTGTTCCCACCCCAGGTGGCACCACTGCTCCTGTTACTGTGAGATCCAAGCTTTGCCAACCTCTCCAATGCCAACCACAGCCACTCACAATTCCCTTTGCATCAAATCCTGCTCTTACCCTCCCCAGAACACTTTGAGGATTACGATCACTTTCCTTGAGCCAGCGCGAGAGGATCAGCTGAGCTTGGAACAACTGCAGAGAGCACAGGAGAGTCAAACGAGGCTAAAGCCACCAGCTGGCTCTTGACTGTCTCAGGGGAGTTTGGATCTGGTCCTGAGTAAATCCCAGGTGTGTTTTGCTTTGAAAAAATTTTCCGAGATTAGTTTTCCAGTCCTACTACATCTTCAGAGACTCCAGACATTATTGGATGTGAAGATGTTCATAGCAGGGATTTGGAGCTAGGTGATCTCTAAGGTCCCTTCCATCCCAAATCATTCTGTGATTCTATGTGGAGACCTAGAAATAAAAAACAACAAAAAAAAACCCAAATCAGTGAAACTCCTTTGTCTCTATCTTATTCCTGACAAGCATTTTCAAAACACTTTTGCCAATCAGCTCTTACAAAGCAGCGCTACCATTTTCTGCGAAACTCCCTCCAGGGCGCGTTTACAGCACGCCTTGCACAGGGAGAGGATGGGGTGAGGACACATCACACCCATGGCAGGGGCTCTGAGCAGTGATTTTGGTGCTCTTAGCTCAGAGCCTGGGCTCCCTCGCAGCTCAAGCTGGCCCGCTTTGGCAGCGAGCTCGGGGCTCGCTCGCGAGGCGCGCGGGGAGCTCGGCTGAGCGGTTCCTCCCTTCCCTCCACACTTCATTCATTACCAAAATAAAAGGGAGAAAACCCCCAAACCAGGCTCACTGTCGAGCTATCCCTCCCATTTCTGAGGACGACTGCCAAGCCAACACACAGATGATTTTTCTTGGCATCTTTATTTTTCGATGATGTTTTTTCAATGCTTAGCATTAAGCTGAAATATTGTTTGCCAGGGATCACTGCCCATCAGGTGCTTTATTACAGATGAAATTAGATTTCTTTACAGTTGCACTGGAAGAGAAGAGAGGGATAATGTGAGTAGCTTTTTAAAACTGACAGTCATTTCAGCAAAGCAGGAAAAAACACACTGCCCCTCCCTGATCAAAACTGTTTTCACTTATCTCTCCCAAATTAAAATTTGATTTAAACAAACAAATAAATAAATAAATAAATGAGGGAAAAAAAATATTTATAGTACCAGGAATATATTTTTTCCAGCATGGATATTTTTATTCCTACAGATTTAACCATCGGTTTGCCTGGTTTCACTCAGTGAGCAGCAGCCAAAATCCCACAGCTTTTTACAAGAGGATATTCCCAAGGAATATCTTCTCCAGGGAGAGGGTGAAAAAAAAAAAAGAAAAGAAAGAAATAACACAACCCTAAAGGTAAGTTTTAGGAACATTTGGTGCCAGTAAGACAAAGCTCGTTGCCGCGGTGCCCGGCGCTGGCAGAGTTCCACGCGATCCCGCCCGGTGCTCCGCTGTGCATCCTTCTCCTGCACAGGGAAGGCACAATAAACCAGCCAACACTGGCTCCCACACAAAACGTGTTAACTTCGGGACATGCCAGGCAGCTTCCCAACCCGTGTACGCTTTCAAAAGGGCAGATTTATTTTCAAAGGAAACTCCTTTTGCACGTTTCTCTCTGAAGCTGCTTTAGAAGGGTTTGGTGGGGTCTGGGTGGGGTTTTTCTGGAAGGGGGGGAGGTCAGAGAGATTTTTTTTGGCCTCTAACCCAGCAAAGAAACCTAAATTTTGCACCTGCATAACGCTAAAGGCAGAGGCTGGATAAAGCTGTAAATTGTTTAACAGCCAATCTGGAGAAGGAGCAGCGCTCAAAAACATAATACCTCTGGAAGGCTGGAGGCAAGATTCATTTAAACAGTTTTCACTGTCATCGATGTCACCAATTTGAAGCTTGTCTTGTTTACCGGATGAAGGTTTCACACTGTGTCAATGTTCTGCCAGGATTCGGCATTAAAATGAGCAGTTAGTACAAGTCAGCCATAAACATGGCAGATCTGTTAGACTGGCAGAAGCCACCGTGAGCTCCCTGGTGCAGCTTTTAAGCACTTGGCATGCTGCTAGCTCAAACTGGAGAGGGGGCTGTGAGCATCATTTGGGCCTGAGTGCAATGCACTTGAAATAATTACTTTAATCAGCAAAAGTTAATTACTTTAAATCATAAATTAATGGCGGAGCATTTGGCAGAGCCTGATGTGTGTGGCGAAGCTGTCAAGCAAAAATCACAGGTGAACCTGCGACCCCGTCTCAATAACACTGGATGAAAGAAAGGAGCTCACCTACTGTGCGTGCCACTTCTGCCACATTAAAAAGAACTCTTTGTAACAGGAGAACAGCCACCTTAAACTGTCACCTATAAAAAAGGGACTATAAACAAGCAGATTGCTGCTAAGCAGGTGCTGCTGGAGGAGTTGGCCCTTGATAATAATAAGATCTTAAAATGGCATCTGCCTTTATTTTATAGCACAATTGGAAAGATGGTTAAAAGTAATAAACCCAGCTGATATGTTTTATGAGTTAGCAGTTAGCAGTGTTTGTGGGGGAGGGATCCAAGATTTGGGGGGGAGAGGCTGAAGACTGGGAGCAGCTTGAAGGCGCGTTCGGGGGAAGGGAGAGTCCCCAGCCCCACGCTCCTTAGGTTGCATTTCTTATTTCACCTGACAGACACTTCCAGTCTGAGGCAGCACCATGGACGAGCCCAGGAAAGCAGTGAAAACCCTTCTGCAAATCCATCCTTTGCACCTGCTCCTTAAGGAAGAGCCCACGCTTGGCTTGGCTGAGTTCGATGTCATTGTTTAGGAAGACAAGGTGTGTTTCATTGAAAAACATCTGGACTTACCCATTTTAACAAATTTTGGACTTAACCATTTTAACAAATTTATAATAAACAGTTTTAAAATAAACAACGGGTTTATAATAAACAACTTCAAAAATTTGTTAATGAAAACAGGAAGATAAGGCAAGGCTACGTAGCCACTGCACTAAGCTCTGAGATCACTGAATCAATTCCTGAAATTCAGGAGAGGAGGAGAGCAGAGAATGTTTGGAGACTACTGAAGTTGGGAAAAGCACCTACAGCATTTAGGAAAATAATATAAAGTTAAATCATATTAAAAAACTTAGGGTTTTTGGCGGGGAAAGGGAGAATGTTTGGACTTAAGGTCATGAACATATTCATGTCTAGGGCCATCTATGTATTTCATACACTCATTAAATATTGATATAAATACTAACACATACAT
Organism: Promerops cafer; assembly: GCA_013398275.1. Taxonomy (NCBI): domain Eukaryota; kingdom Metazoa; phylum Chordata; class Aves; order Passeriformes; family Nectariniidae; genus Promerops; species Promerops cafer. Next base: position 798,960 of record VZSE01003047.1, read on the forward strand.
CAAATATAATTAATTCCCTAAATTAACTTTAATGACAGAATCAGACTTTCCAAAGGAGGGAAAAAGCTCTGGGTACCTCAATACTCTGAATTTTTTCAGGGTGATCCAGCAATCCCAGGTCCATAACATCAGTGCATTAAGGGCACCTTGCAGTCTGCTCAGATTGTCTATGGTACCTAAAGAGAAAATAAAGGTGAAAAAGTATTATGTGCTGCATTCTATTCTATGAAATATTTCCACAAGATACATCAGGATAGAATTTTCTTTTTTTTGCTGGTACCTAAGAAAACCCATTTATCTCCCATCCAACCTCCTGTCTCATAAAAAGCCACAAAAGGGAAAAAGGACTCTGCAGAGCATCTCTCAGATGTCCCCTACCTCTGCCATGTGCTCTGGGTGCAGTCCTGGTGACTTTGGATTAGAGAATTCCCCCAGGGAAGATGTCTCAGACCCTCCAGTCATCCCTCCCATCACCAACCTTCACCAGAAGGGGGTTTGGCTCTGAAGCCAGAGTGGGGTATGCACATTCACTGGGTGGACTTCACTGTATTTTAAAATCCTGAGTTTTTAAACTTTTACTTGGGCTGAGAGTGACAAATTCCTAAATTTGTATAGGGCTGCTGTTCTGCCTCTTTCTGGTGAACCTCAAAAGTACCGAGTCTGGTATCCCAAAGCCTGCAACTGCTTTTTTCCCCCAAACAACCTCCTACTGCAATTTTGTCCCTCGTCAGCGTGGAAGAGGAACCATCAGGAACTTCTGTTGCCAACAGCACTGTGGAAAACTGTTGATTTAGGCTGTGCTGAGGTTTGCTCTGCAGCTTAATAATTCACAAGTGTCCAAATGAGCTCTGCATTGACAGCATTATTGGTGCCCCTTCTAATCCTACAAAACACACCAAACTATAGCGCAGCATTTTGATTAAATTCCTCAACTTTCCATGATCCTAGATGCTGTTTTATGCATGACCTTGAATGCACATAACCAGAAATTTTCAATTCACAGAGACCTTCCCTTTACAAAATATGGTAAGTGCATCAGGAGCGGATGTCTAAGTAACAGCATCCAAAATTTAATCAAAGATTGCCTTGGACAACTGCAGAAAGTCAGGCTCTCCCTCAGCAAGATAACTTGCCAGAATGCTCATTGCAGAGGTTGCCAGAGAGGTGACTGAATACACAGGCTGAAATTACTTCCCTGGGCTTTCCTTTGTTCCACAGAGGTGCTAAAGTTTTTAATATTACTGTTTATTATAGATGTCCTTTTAGTCCACAGCAGCTCGGGTCAGCTGTGGTGGATCCCAGGGTTGGGACCTCCAGTGGTGCTGAGGAGAAAACATTGCCTTAAACACCCTGAAAAAAAGGGTATCAAAGATTCCCACAACCCCAGAGCAGGGAGGAAACTGCACAGACAGTGCCATGGGGAGCAAGGAGTGGGGGTTTTTCCCCAGCAAAAACACAGGCCCTGAGGGAGATTTATGAGGGAGTCACTGCCACCAGTACAAGCACCAGCTTTTCCACGTAAAATAATGAAAGAAATTTAATTGTTCAACCAACTACAGTTAAGTCATGGCAGCCCAGGTGAACACTCTAGGTGCCACGGCTGGTCCAGCCAGCACCTCCCTAAAACCAGCAGATCCAGTTTTTCCAACTCCAGGACAATATGGCCTCAAAACACCAAGCTTGGTCCCGAAGGTGTTAGCAAATCCATGGGAATTTGGATTTCTTTATGAGCTCCTCGACACATAAAATCACTCATGCTCTGCAAGAAGCTGGTCTGCTCATCTGGCACGGAGCCCCTGCAGGTTCCGCGTGCAAAAGCCGTTTGGAACAATAACCTGGAACGCAACAGTTTGTATTGCAAAACCTCGGATATCTTCAATATTTACATCTGCTGGCCCCAAATCTCCCCTCTGCACCCCTTTTCCCAGGCCCTGTCCCTGGCAGGGGCTGAGCACGCAGTGGCACTGATGTGCAGGGCCAGGCAGCTGCCAATGCACGGCACCACGGAGAGACCCGGAGCATCGGAGCATGCAAACCTTCCAGCCAGCAGGCACCACCAGGAGCAGCGACCTGGAGGGATGGGGAGCATGGAACTGTGCTCTTTCACAGTTTTTCAGGGATGTTTCAACCACTTCTTTATTAGTATTCCACCCTAAACAAGCACTGAAGCAACTGGATGCTAAGAAAGGATGGACTGAGCAGAGCATTCATTTTTTTTTTAATATTTTTTCGTCTTCAGTATCCAGGCTGTTTCAAATTAAAGAGAATCCGGCTTCAGGAGTCGGTGCTATTTTAATCATTCCAATGTGTCCAGTACAGGAGATGAACTCAAAAGGTGAATATTAAAAGTAGTTGTGGAATTCAGTCATTTCACGAATGAACACATAATAGCCAAAGGCAAAACCGGAAGGCAACTTCACTTCCAATCAGTGTTTTCATTTTATTGAAACCAGATTGGAATTCCTGGAAAGAAGCCTACATATCACATCTTTAATACTAATTTTCATATACTCCAGTAAAACTGTCAGGGTGAATCAGTTGTTGAAGAAAGCTTCCTGTATAATTTACAGATGTACCTCCCTGTAGCCTGCGATTTCGTCCTGAATCAGAAATGTGGTTTTGATCACGCTCGCAGATTTCCTCTCACCTGTGCAGGTTTGCCTCGGCTCTAATTTGATTATTAAAATGGGATGTTTTATGGCAAAGCTGGTGATAAAAGTGAGCCAGCTGCTGTGTACCAGCCAGGCTTTACTTATGTGCTGCTACACCTCCCCACACACACCTCGCAGAGGAGCTGCACGTCTGAACACAGACACACAGCCCCAAATCCATCTTCTCAGCACAGAACCACGCTGGGAAGCCAAACCACTCCATCTATTTGATGCAAACACCTCCCTAAAAACCATCAAAGAATCAATAAGTGGCATTTCCAACGGGAGATAAGTACAACCCTTGGATGGTGGCTCTAAGAGCCTTTCCTCCTAAGCCCCACCATAAACCCAGAGCTGTGTGTTTGAAGCAGGGGCCAGCGGGGCTGGGTGGCCACCAGCCACAGAGGCCACTCCGTTTTGCACTGATAGCTGCTCTTTTTGTTTCCCCACGAGCTGCCAGGCTGCCAAATCCTCCTGCCAAATCCCTTCCCTGCAAGCTCGCAGAAGAAAGGAGGGCGACAACACTCCGTGTGTTAATTCCCTCAAGTGCTGCATTATTCCCACTCTGGGAAGGAGGGATGGGGTCAGCAGTGGGATGTGGGGTTGTTGTAGGGCTACTCCAGCTTTAGGAAGTGCCAGCACTTCCATTAAAGCTTCATTAATCTGGGGTTTGTAACTCATCTCTAAGAATTTGCTCAGGCTGCAGGAACTTGGCAAACAAGGAGTGTGTTGTGGGGTTTTTGTTGTTATTCCCCCTCAGTTGTTAAAAAATCCATGGTTTGGCTGCTTTTTAAGCATCTTTTGACACGTGTATGAAATGTTTATTAGTTTTAGACATTTTTGGGCTTGTAAAACTGAAAATTATCTTCATTATTAAAAAATGAAATTTGGGGAAGCTGGAGGGCATCTCCAGAGACTTTGACACAAATCCTGACGAGGCGACATGTATAAATAAGAGTTTCCTTGTCTCAGGCCTGCCTCCACCCATGTGCTTCACAAAACCAGGGCTCTGCACTGGCACAGGGAAAGTTCCTTGGGAAAAGTGAGGCTGCACCAGGTGAGCTGGAGAAGCCATGGACAGGAGGTGGTGGTGCATCCCAGCCTGCTCCACAACTGGGAAAAGAGCCCACTGATCCCCTCCCCATATTCCAGCATCACAGCATCCAGACACAGGTGATAGAAAAATCTGAGCAGAACGTTGAAATCTGGTGTTAAATATTGCAATCTGTACTTAAACAATCTAACTGTGGAGGAGGGAGGAGAGAAAGTGCAGGAAAATAGCTGAGGAACTGGTGGTTAACCAGCCAAATATCACATACAACGTGTTCCTTCAGCCAAAACCTCAATTTGGCTTTTGGGGTTTAAGATATGTTGTGTTCTCACACTCAGAGTGGGGTAGCAGTGTCCTGGTATCCAACTCCCAGCACCTCAAAACACAAGGATGCTGAACAGCCCCGCCCCAAAATAAACCAGAATATTCCCAATCCAACTTCTCTTTGTATTTGAATTTCTGACAGCACCATCTATTTCAATCCCTGATCCTTTTTGGGTTTGTTTTTTTTTCAAAATATAGGATGATTTTCTTCTTTTCAGTATTAAAAAAAGTGCTTTAAAAATGTAGCAGCACAAGTGGGTTAATGCACGAGCCTCTCACCTCCAGAGATGTGGTTTCAAAGTGTGCTTGGGCTGTCACATCACGGGCTCAGGGCTCCCTGGCACGTCTGGATGCAGCCATTCCATCACTGGGATGGAGGGATGGGTTATCACAGGGCAAGGCTGCAGCACAACGTAAGAAACGAGGTTAGGAATTACATAAACTTGGAATTTCCCAGTTAGATTCAGCTTTTTCTCCAGCTAACAGCTAAATCCAGCAGCATCCATGTCTTTAGAGTATATGGAAGTTGGGTGGAGGTGTTGTTTGCTTGACACCCTGATGGGACTGGGATTTTAAAAACACAAAGGTCTGTTCAGTCAGCAAAGCGTGTAAACACACCCTGAGCTTCGAGGCTATGCTTAAAAAATTTTTGATATCTGATATATTTTAAATATTTATTGTTCATGTTGCATAATTAACTTTGGAAGGTGATGTTTTTAAGGATGCTGATGCCCAGAGTGGTGCCTACACCTGGAGTTTGGGGTGCTGTGGAAGAAACTCTCCGAGCACCAAGGGTGCGTCGCTGTACTCGAAGCCAATAACAATATTCCATAAATCCCTCTGGAGCTCTTCCCTGCAGTGTGGGATGAAAGTCCCAGTAGGTATCCAGCACTCCTTATGGAATGAGGAAAAAAAAAAAAAAAGAAGAAGATATTGTTTATTTCTGTTGTGACATAAGAAAACTAAGAATTTTTAGCATCCCCAGACAATTATCAGGCTTGTGTCTCATTGCCTGATTCTGCCTTTTCCCAAACCCAGACTTACAGATTGATCCCAAGGGATGCTTCCTCTAGAGTCCTCCAGATGTTCTTCTACAGTTACTCCTTGAAAAGTCCACCCCAAACTTGAATTTTCCTACTCATGCTTCTAATTAAAATATCCCCATATCTAGCCTGCATCAACCATACACATCCTTATTGTGCATTACTGCCATCCCTCTGAACAGCTTTTCCTCAGGATTTTCAGACCTGCATGAGTGGAAAATTGGCCTTCCCGGTGCCTCTTTCTTCCAGTGCTGCAGCAACATCAACTTTGAGCAGCTCTCAGTGAATGGATAGAAACTAAAATTAAAATCATAGTACATGAGCAAAAACCCCTTAAAACCCAAATCCTTCAAAAGGCACAGACCTGGAATTTGCCTTAAACAAGGAAAAGGGTAAATACTAATTTAACTGTCTGCTAAATGCAACTGGAAGTATTTTGCTTCCCAAATTTGCCATTGCAATCTGTGAGATTTCTCTGTTTGGTCTCTTTTCATACTTTTCCCTCAGCTCCCATTGCAGATCCCATCACTTCCCAACAGGCCTGGGTGGGTGGGTTGTCACTCCAAACTCATTGGACAACTCTTTCCTTTTTGGTTTTGCTGAACTATGTCACAGATTAAAAAAAAAATAACAACTGCATTTCAAAAGATGAAGATTTTTTATCTCTGTCTCCCTTAAAATTTACACAACAGGATACGAAACTTCTAAACTTTATTCTGTGTGTCTTACTGAGTTATCAGTGATGAGCCCACAGTCCCCTGGGGAAGGCAGGGACATCTCCAGCAGCAATCCAAGGGCATTGGGTGAGCACAGCCCTGAACACCTTCTGAAGTAACCAGAATAAAAGAAGAAACAAGAATATTTCTGTACAATAATAATGAAAATACAGGAAACCTCAGAAGTTTAACACAAACCTCTAATCCACAAGCATTCACGTTAGTGCTTCCTGCAGCATTTTTGTTTCTTCAAATCCTAAAAAAGGAACCCAAACCCAGGAGGGACCAAGAAACACTTTGAGGAATGAGAGTCCAAGATCCCATTTGAGCATCAAAGCTCATAAAAGGGTTAAAAGGATGGATCCTGGGAAGCATTTCTTTGTAGTGCTTGGGCATAAAGCAGAGATAAGGCTTGGGATCCCAAAGTACAAACTGAGGACTCCCCTTTCCTGGCAGAGCACCAAACCAGCAGATCTGTAACTTCCACCATCGTTTCATCACTGTGGAAACCTGGATTCCACCAGATGAGGCTTCCTGCTGAAACAGTTGTCATTCTCTTGGAGGTTCTGGAAGCAAAACCAAAAGCCTCTTCAGTGTGGACAAGAGGACTGGGGAAGGTGGGGAAGGAATAACTCTTGAAAAAAGAAAAGCATGAAAAGCAAACAGGAATTTCTTAGTTAAAGCCTTGTTCCAAGTGCAGAGTCAGATTTTCCTACCTGAATTTTGGAGAAGCAGCAACTCCCATTCCTTCTGCTTTCCTGGGAGACAAAGAGGACTCTGGTCAAGGAGTGGATGTTGGTGCTGCCTTTTTGCCAGGATGTGGCAGGGAATGTCCCCCTGCCCCAGCTCAGTTCCAGCCTTGCCTCAGAAGGTGACTCCTCATTCACCAGGGAAGTGGCACTGGAGGACATCAAATGCCTTGCCCAGGGAGTGATTTGGAGGACTCTTCCCAGTAGGAAGTGATCCATTGGGATGAGGGGATGTGCATGAGCCTGACAGCCTCTCCCAGCTGGTCACACTTGCAGGATTCATTTTTTTTAAGGACTGAGAAGCTTTGGCAGCCAGCAGTGCCCATAAAATCCCTGTTACACAGGACAGGGAGAGGGGAAGGACACGCTGCCACCTTCACCGTGCCCTTCAGTGTAAATCACAAACCTCAAGAGCTGCTTCTTCAAATTCCAACTGGTTTTTCTCCCTTCATTTTGATTTCCAGTGCCTCAAACAAACGAGCCTGGGGCTGGCAGCGAGCATTGTGCCTTTTGGAGCAGGATGAGGAAAGCCTTTGTCCTGGCTCTGGAGGGCAGCCAGAGCAGAGGCCTCTGCAAGGAAAGACATGTGCCTGGAGAAGGCAATATTTTGTCGTATTTTCCCCCTTTTGGTCAGTGTCCAATATCACATCTCAGGTCACCTGGTGCAGACAATAAAAAAGAAAATCCCACAAACACTGGGAATAGTTGCAGAAGGCCAGAAAGAAAAATGGAGGAGAAAAAAAAATCAATTTTCCAAAAATAAAATCTCTCTCAAAAAACGTATCCAAACAGCCAGCACTCAGCACTGTGAATAAAATTATCAGACCCAATAAATATTTTATGCTGCCATTCTAATTGCCAAAAAAAAGTTAATTTCTGAAGCAAAGTTTCTTTTTTTTTTTCATCTTTATTTTTAAACCCTTAACATAATGACTGAATGCCTAATACGAGCTTGATAAATTTTTAAAAGCTTTCTTTGAAAAAAAAAAAAAAATATATTTCAAAGCTGAACTTGAGCAGGAGACCACAGGGAAGTGTCTAATCTTTAGTCGGACGCCTGGCACAGCCCCGCTCCGGCCGGTGCCAGCATTGCATTCTGACAGAACAAGTGTTGCATGAGATGTGAAGGATGACTCCGGTCTGCCGAAAAACCCTGGAGCAGGTGTTCCTCATCCTCATTTGCAATGGAGCATGGCCCCTGGCTCAGTGAGCTGGAGCAAATGCGCTGGCAGGCCCCATCATGTACCTGCGTGCTGAGATGCACTAATGATAATGGATGCAGGCCTATTAACCAGCCCATTTGTAATGGCACACAACGCTGATTGCTCGGGGAGTGAGTCAGCGCCTTTCCGAGGGGAGCGGGGCATGCCGGGAACCCATGATCCTCTGGGCATCCCTTCTGCTCGCCTGGGTCTACAGCTCTGTTAGTCTTCATTTAATGATACAAATGAATACATGATCTGCTACATGATTATACACCGAGATAAGGCGCCGTGGGCAGCGCTCGCGCTGCGGATCGGCGCCGGATCCGCGTGGGTTTGAGCGGTTCCCTGGTTGGGCTGGGCTTAATCTGAGAAGCACCAACTCCATGGAAGAGTCAAGGGTCCGACAAGCGCGCCTAAGCCTGGGGATTTACAGAAAGCTGCTGCTGATCTTTGAGTGAATTTTTTGGCGCATCTAGGGAAAAACATTCTGCTTGGCTTCTACCCTTCATTGCCCGGCTTTCCTTGGGAGGGAAAATCCTCCAAGAATAACCCTTAAAAACACACACCAGGGCTTAATCGATGTTTGTGTTGTTCTTAAATAACTCCTCTGATGCGTTTTACATAAACGACTCTTGCTGAAAGCCCGTTCCCCGTTTGTGGAATAATGAGGGAGCTCAGAATGGACGCTCCTGTAAAAAGCACTCGTTAATAAATAGATCACATTACTTGTAGGTACTCGATTCCAGGGCCAGCTTAGTTAAACAGGCCCTGTTGGGCCAGAATATTGCAATCAGCAGAATCCACTGTAATTATTATTGTAAACTCAAGGCCTGGATTTGCTGTGTTCTTGGCAAACCCCAATAAGCTGCTTACGCTGCCGGTGCTGCAGCAGCTCTTTGGATTCCTCTGCAAAATGTGCAAAAGGGCTCTTCTGTTGCTTTTTTTTTTTTGTGCAAAATTGGTGGTTTGGTTGCCAATCTGGTCTAGCAGGTAAATCTCTCCAATTATTTTCCTTAATAAAATGCCCAGCAGACAACACATGGAAATTTATGAGAAAGATCAGCTCTTACCTGAAGTTGTAACAACCACTTTGTATAAGTGCAGCTCCCTGTGCAATGCTTCACAATTGAAGCTGTGTAAGCAGAAAAAAAAAAGAAAATTTGTGCACATAAATTCCTGCATCAAAATTATCCGGCACATTCTGGTGGCTTTACAACACTCCAATAATGCAAACAACTAGAAATAAAGCTTAAAATTTGATTTAATTAATTGTATTATAATTATAATAATAATAATAATATTTGAGTATCTTTATATCTAAAAGCAATTACATCCCATTAGCCAGATTCCTAATTTTTTTTCTGCTTTTCCTTGGCAGTCAAAGATTTGAGTTTGAATGACCATTCAGCCAAAAAAAACCAAGAAAAACCCCCACCTAATATAAAAGAGGTATATACCCATCACGCATTCACACTGCTCAGGTAAAGGCCACAAATAAATGTCCACATAGATATAAGCAAGAGAAAATCATTTTATGGGAAATTGGGTCTGCTGACCCAAGAAATATCTTGTCTATAGAGTTCATAAAGAATGTGAGAAGAATGAGGGACTTGGCTTTTAAGTGCAATATCCCAATATTCCCAATTATCCGTATAAAATTTTGCCGTTCTGATTTTGCCTTTGCTCAGCTCGCTGCTTTAAAAACCAAACTTGGCAACCCAATCCCCCACCCCCAAGTCCTCACAACCCCCTTTGCTGGCAGCCATCAAAGGGGCTGGAATTTCTCTATATGTATTGTACAGTATATTTCAAAGGAATTTTTCTGCCATGCACAGTATATCAATACTCAATGTGGGAGTAATTTAACTTCTTAATTTATTGCAGCAGTAACAGCATTTTCAAACTGGTCATAAAATATTCTTGTACTCTTCTAATCTGGGTTTTCAATGTTCTATAATGGGAATTCTATGAATAATATTGGGAAGTGAGAGATATTTTATACGGTATCTCTAAGGGAACAGTGTTATTGCATAAAAGTTAGGTGACATGGGAGAGACTGATAGAGGTGGTGTTTAAAAAAAATTTACCCTTCAGGATTTGTCACATGAATAATAATGATTTAGTGACATTTTTCCTTCCTAAAAATCAAATCTGCTCCAAGATAGGGTTACAAAAATATGTTCTAATTATGGATGGCTCTGAAGCATAGAGAGCAAACACAGCAAGTATCAGCTATCTAATGGCCATTGTGAAGGAGCCAAATACCCTCTCCTGTCCATTTTTGAATGTATTCTGATTATTTTTGGTATCTTGCTATTATTAAGGCCCCAGTGAGATCAAGGTCCTGCTGTAGGACATGCCTCAGAAACAACAGGCACCTGCTGGAAGGATCTGCACTCACACAGAGAGGAGAGAGGACAGAGAAGAGTTGAGAGAGGAGAGTGGAGAGGGAAGAGAGGAGAGGGGGGAGAAGAGAGTGGAGAAAGAAGAGAAGAAAGAGGAGAGAGGAGAGAAAGGATCACTCTCCTCCTCTCCCAGGCAGGGCTCGAGCTGGATTTCCCCAGACCGTAAAGGAGGGTCTGCAATGATCCAGGCACAAAATCTCTCAAATCTCAACCCATGCTGCCTTTTAGGAAGCAAGATAAAGATGTTTTCTAGCCACAGGATGGAATATTGGAGGTGTCTTTCCAGGGAGGGCTGCGTGGCCACTCAGAGGTCCTGGCACCGTGGTGCTGCAGCACTTCCAGCAGTGCTTGGCTTCCCTGGAGGCTGTTTTTTGAATTTCCTTCCAAGGCTTTTTGTCCTCTGATACTCCCTAGAGGTCAACAACAGCCTGTCTCACACCTTTTTGATTGGCACACAATTTTGTTTTGGCTGCAAAGAGAACTTTGTCCTTGCCTTAAATCAGTGTTCGGCCCCGAGCTTTCCCGCTAGGCAGAGGCAGGGTGGGCAGTGCTGCAGAGGGCTGGGGGCTGGCATTGCCTCCTCTCCCCATCCACAGCCACTGCCAGGAGCTCCAGCCTGGAGGCAGCACCCTGGGCTCCACCACCCTGCACACCCAGACCCCAGATTTTGCATGAAAGCTTCGTTTCCTTGCATTCCTGGAGCTGCAGGTTTCCCGTTATTGTGCTTTCTGTTCTTCAGCACTCCTGGTGAAATTTATTGTTGTAAAGCGCCCTGAGCACACTGGCAGGGAAAGACAATTACCCAGCATTTCCAGTCTCAGAGAAGTGTAATTGTGATATATCTGTGTGCTACCTTCCAACACAGTCCTGTGGGCTGGGTCTCATCTTTCCAATTCCACGCGGTTGTCTTGATGCCCCCCTGTCCTGTTATCCCTGCAGGTGGGGGCTCTGTCCAGGCTCCTGCACTTTAAAATAACCTTTCCATAGTCAGACACGAGTCAGGGACTTGGGACTGAGGCACAAAGTGCAATGGAGGAACCACTATCATCAGCATTTCTACTCATTTTAGTATTATCCAATTCACATCATTTAAATGGGAGCTTTTCCTGAACGTTGTCTTTGGTGTGAAATTAGAGGATTCTGGGTGCTTTTTGGTAGAAATGCTTTCCTGGGAAACATCCACTCATTGAACCCAAAGCATGAAAAACTCAACAACACAGTGAACCAGTCCCTGCCCAGTTTTCCTGAGCCATCATTTTTGGACAGAGACCCAAAATGAGCCAAACCCAGAAAGGTCAGGCTGTCAGGGCAGAGTCACCACCCCAGGGCACGTCACTCTCAAAGCCACATGAGGGGACTGTGTGTTTGGAACCAGACACCTGGAGCAGATTGTCCTGCTAAGCCCCTCAGCAGCTTTCATGGTCTGTACCACATGCTCTAAAATCAGGGATGAACCAGCAACTTCTTCCCAGCTTACTCTGATGGTAGAGGAAGCAATTTTTGGGATCTTAGTGAGGCATGGAGCTCAGGGAATGAGCATTTCCAGGGCAGACAATGTGGCTTTCTAAGGCCTCAAAATATCAGTGCATGAAATGCTGTGACAAAATACATCATTTCCCCCCTTTTTTTGTTTTTATTTACTGCTATTTGGGCATTTATTGGGACCTGAAGCACACAGGGACACAGTTTGGTGATGGAGTTGCCAGTGCTGGGACAACGGTTGGACTCAGTGATCTTAGAGGGCTTCTCCCACCTATGGTTCCAGGATTAAACACAATTGCACAAGGATCCTGTGGTGTTGGCCATCCTGGACTGGTCCAAAGGTCCATCTCAGCTCCCAGAGGCCACACCCAGGGAGGTCTGGAAGAGTTGGAGCAGGGAGCAAGTTTCCTACAGCTGTGCTCTCAGTTCCTGAAGATTTGAGTAACAAACTCAAAACTGATAACTTCTGGCCCAGCTCTTTGTCCCAACATTTTCTTTTGCCCTGTCCCCATACAGGAGCCATCTTTGACCCTCCTTATAGCCTCCTTCTATACCTGCAGGTGTAAATATCCTATATACACTTTTCAAATAATTTTCCCTAATATTTCTTCATATAATTCATCTTTTTTTCCCCCTTTTGACACTGCTGCTGAGCCCTGACTGCACACGAGTGCCTGTATACAAATGCCCAAGACCAGGCTTGAGTATCCCTAAGCTGATCTCTCCAGTCCCTATAATCATTAATTATTTTACACAAGAAATGCCAAGCAGCTGGAAGCTTGGGAAGAATCGGTTATGAGCTGACTTGAGAAGGATACGGGATGGATGCAAAGGGCAGGTGGCAGAAATCCCACATATTTTCACCATCACAGAGCTTCACATCAATCCAGTATTTTTTTGCAAGACCCAAAGCACGCCTGCTGCTTGGTCTGAGACATGAAGGATCTCGTGTCTGCTTTTATGTGTGTTAGCCCTGCTGAATTCTGCTAACTGTGAGCACAGCTGGGCTTTAGTTCCCTCTAAAGATGACCAAAGGCAGCAGGATTTCCAGCATCACATCCATGGCTTTGCTCATGTGCGCACCCAGACTTGTACACACACACATATGGAAATATTTCCACAAAAAAAAAAAAAAAGTTTCCAGGTAAAAAGAAGCCTCTGAGGTTACCAACAGTGCAGGTTAATTGACATTTTTTCAGTGTCACTGCTTGTGCCTTCTGGTATAGATAAGGCTGAGAGGAATAATAATTTCCCTGCTTGGCTACCCATTTCCAGAGCTGATGGTCAGTGGCAAAACATCTGGAGCTCAGTGAGAGCTCCCTTGAAAAATTAAGAAAACTCCAGAACACTAAGAGTTTCAGCAATATGTTTCAAACAACATTTCAAGCTCAAATAAATTACTTTTCAGAACAAGCAAAACAAAAACACTTTTGCAAGACAAAAACATTTTCCTGGACTATGTCCAAGCTTTGCATTAGCCAAAATTTGAAGTTATGCCCGAGGGAGAGCAGAGTACCTTTGGCACATCTGCTGAAATGAGGAGAACTGTGTCTCTGGCTATGGTGAAGGAGGAGGAATGTAGCAACTTAAGCCTGCTTTTTGGGGTCAGGAAGCACAGAAGAAGTGATGAAAAACAGCCCAAAGCAAGAGGAGAGCGATTTAGTTTCTCTTCCATGAGGCTGCCTCAGCGGCTCAAGGCGGGGGGAAGGGGAGGGGAAGGAAAAGAGGGGAAAGCTGAAAAAAAGAAAAGAATTAACAAAAACTGAGGGTGGCTTGGCTGGCGTGTTTGGGGCTTGTTTTTTTTCTCCCTTTCCCATCTGCGATGGCTTTTGTAGAGATATCAAAATCAAGAAGAGAGAAATCGGATCAAAGAGCCTGAGCAGCTTCGCTGGTAGCAGAAAATACCATTGGCACCTCTCCTTAGGTAGACCAAGCACCACACGATTCCTCGCTATTGTTAAGGCAGGATTTTCCTTGAAGTCCAGCTAATCCATTAAGGGAGCAGCCTAGCAGGGGCAATGGGCCAAGACCCAATGCTCTGAGAGCTCTGCAACAGCTCTGCGAAAGCAACTCCAGCAGACAGCGCGGTGCTGCCGCGAGGGCTGGTGTCTTATCCCGCCGCACAAGACAAAGGATTAGCGCGCTTATCTGGGAGCAGCGAGTGAGCCCCGCGCCGGCACCGCGCACAGGCATCGCTTAGCGGGCAGCAAGGGGGAAAGAAAGGAGGGAAAAAGAAGAAATCAATCAGCAGAAACCCTGGGGAGCTCGGGAGAGGGAGATTTCGAGGCTCTCCGGCTTGGCGTGGCGTGGAGGGCTGGGGCGCGGTGAGGGTGGTGAGGGGAGCTGGGCAGGCGAGCGCCAGCGGGGCCCCTGGTTCATGAACCTGTCGCTCTAAAAGCCTGTTTGTGCTCAGCCAGTCTGCTGGAAGCACATCTGCTAATATCCACTAAAGAGAAAAATGGTGTAGGGAATATGTGGATGTCTTCTTCGCCTTGCTTGGGAAGCCAAGGACCAAGGGCACGATATTCTGCTTGGGGGAGGAAACAAGGTGAGGAAGTCCTGAAAGTGCTGGGAGAAGCTGACAGGAAATCGCAAGTGTTTTGTGTTCTCAGCACGAGTAGAGAGAGGGGAAAAACACCCCCAGTCATGCTCTCCATCATTATTTGTGCCTCTTTCAAGCCTTCCAAGGGGTGCCACAAGCCTGGGCCCCAGTGGCAGGGTGGGAAACACTCAGGCACTTTCATGCCTCACCTCCTAGACCTGACATCAGCACCTGGCACTGGACAAGATGTATTTTGACAGCCTGACAAAAGCCCTTTTCAGGGAGGATGTGATG
>VZSE01003047.1:818421-871292 GCA_013398275.1 Promerops cafer
CGCTTTCTGAAGTCAGCCTGAATTAATAAACAAAGACAAGCTTCCTCTTACAGCTCTTTTATGATGGGGATGGGGCTGCATGAAAATCAGCCAAAAAGGGAACAACTTTGGATTATTAATGGTCACTTTTGTTTAACAAATGTTTTTTGTACAACCACCTTGTGCATCCTGGGAAGGAAGGATGTTCAATTATTCAGCTGAGCATTGAATTATTTCTCTCTTTCATTTGTTTTCCCAAACTAAACAGATTGTGTGTAGAAAATCACTATTCCTAGGGTTTTTATTTTGGTTTTGCACACCCATAGTGATTAAAATATTGCAACTGTCTGAGCTCTGTCACAGTTGATTGCTCTTTTTCCTTCCCAGAAAGGTGCCTTTTTCAACAAATCACGTGGAATTTACACACGCTTTTGGATAATCCCAGTGTAATTAATATAAAATTATATTCCTGAGGAAAAAAGAACAAAACAACAACCCACACTGAAGTTTGGCTAAAACCAACAGAGGACTGGCAGTCTCTGCAAATTATCTGGGTAAATTAGAAAGTATTCCATTGTACCTCCACAGCTCCCTGTTGGTGCAGTTCCTGTCGGATTGTATATGGCTGAGAGCAAGATGTCTATTTAGTCCTGTTCACAAAGTGCTGAAAGCAAAAAGTGGCAAACTAAAAGGAAAAAATAAGAGGTGCTTCCAGAGATTTGCCCTGAAGTGCTCCCGTTGTGGTAGAAGATTTTCCAAGGGGAGAAATGGAGAATAGGGGCAAGAAAAGAGGAGAGAGCCTCAAGAGAGGATGCCCTAACTTTGGGTCTGCCAGCACTCACAAATAATAAAACAACTGCTACCTGTCACAATGGTGAAGAAAACCCTGAAAAATCACTGCCCAGTGCAGTGATTTTTTACAAGAGCATCTTGTGCCAGGACGAGGGGGAATGGCTTCAGACTAAGAGTGGGTTTAGACAGGATAGTAGGAAAAATTCCTTCCCTGGGAGGGTGGGCAGCCCTGGCACAGGTGCCCAGAGCAGCTGGGGCTGCCCCTGGATCCCTGGCAGTGCCCAAGGCCAGGCTGGACACTGGGGCTGGAGCACCTGGGACAGTGGGAGGTGTCCCTGACATTGCAGGGGGGGCACTGGGTGGGATTTAAGGTCCCTTCCAACCCAAACCATTCCATGATTTCTGTCTGCCTGGGTTTGCCTAAAGTGACACAGGGTGCCAGGCTGGGTGCTGACTCAAGGAACCACATTTTACATTTCTGAATGGGACCTTCTTCTCTGCCCGTCAAAGCACAGGAGACAAGGAGGAGATCCCATCTTGTGGAAGTCTAAAGCAAAATTTCCCAAAGCATAGAAATGGAGCAAACTACCCAGGGAAGAGGTGGAAGCTGCAGCTTTGGGAGGTCAGGTCTCGATGCAAGGGATGCTCCCAGAGTCACAGAGACCGGGGTTGGGATGGAATATCAGCAATATCTCCTTCTCTACAGGTGTTCAAAAGCCACCTGGACACCATCCTGAGTAATGTGCTCTGGGGTGTCCCTGCTGGAGCAGGGAGGTTGGACTCAATAACCTCCAATGGTCCCTTCCAACCTGATCCATTCTCTGATTAATTCAGTGAAAATACTTCCCAAAATTCTGAATATGTGAATGCCAGGAATTCATCTCCTCAGGGATTCCACGCTTCCATACAGAAAGGTGACTGCACCCACAGCTTCTGATGGATATTTTTTTTTCCATCATTCCCACAAAGCTCAGGACAGCTGCACATTCCAGGTTTACCTCTGGCTGCTGCAGGACACTTGCTGTTCTGTGAGTCTCTCCAGCCCAGCTGAGCCCTTTTTCACTTGGATAATTAATTTGAAATTAAATATTAAATATTAATAAATATAGCTCAGGTAATAAATTGCATATACTAATTTAATTAAAAATAGATTATAGCATATCTTACAAATGGGACATTTTTGTAAGGAAATATAATGGACTTGTTATGTTTCTACTTTATCCTAAGAAGGAGCAAGCTTCTTGTGCATTTAGTCCTTATTTTGTCTCATTAAATTTTTAGAAACAGCTATTTTAATTGTCAAGTATTTGACAGACTGCTCAAAAAACCTGACACTTAAGTTTCAATTTTACAAAATGCATTTTTAATGAGGACTTTTGCATCCTACTTTATTATCTATAATCATTTTGAAGGGAGAAAAAGAGGGGAGAAAGGGGGAGAAACTCAATTATAACAAAACTTCCATTCCTGGCCAAAGAATCTTTTTAAATTGAGGAGTTCATTTGAAGTATCTCAGGCAGGATCCGGGCTTTGCTGTGCCAGGCACTGAGTCTGACCAGCAAAACCCACAACTTGTCCTCAAAGTTGTGAGAGTTCACTGAGACAGCCTCCCACAGTGGGGTTGATGGGTTTTGATCCTGAAAAAAGTTTGAGTCAAGGATGCAAATGTCACAGCAGGATTGAGAGTCGTGGAATCTCCCTCTCTGGAGACATTCCCAACCCACCCGGACACGTTCCTGTGCCACCTGCTCCTGGTGGCCTTGTCTTGGCAGGGGTTGGGACTCTGTCTCCAGAGGTCCCTTCCAGCTCTAACAATTCCACGAGGGTCACGGTGAACCTGAACCATCCTGCCCTCACCAGAAGCCGTGTTTGGGACAGAACGGGTGCAAAAATGTTGATTTCTGCAACATCCCCTTCACACTGAGCCCCGTGGCAGAGCAATGCCACCTCCCCTCCACCCGCAGCAGCGAGCTCCTCCTTCCTGAGAAGGGATGGGAAAAACAGCCCAGGAGCACGGAGGGAGCTTTGGAGACAGGTTTAGTCCAAGAAGCCAATTTTCCCCGGAGGAAAAGGGGCCGTTCCTGCTGGCAGCAGCGATGCCCAGGCTCCCGGGGACAGCGCATCCCGCGGCACAGGGAGCGCCCGGGGTCGGAGCCGCCTGCGAGCGGCCACAGGGAGTGGCAAAAAGCAAAGCAGCGCAATGACCTGACAATCAGGGCTGCACAAAACGGGGAATTCATCCAGCGAGGGCTGGAACTGGCCTTGCACCGCGAAAAGCAATTAGCGGGAGTGTGCGGAGGGAGGCGGGGGCCAGTTTGTGTTCCACCCTCCCTGTCACTCCGCTGCCTCGCTTATATCCAGCTCCTGGCAAGGCTGGCCCGAGCGGGAAGGGATGCGCTGGCAGGGCTGCCGTGCTCAAAGCTGAAGCATTCAGGTCCCCTTTTCAACTTTCTTGAGCTTGCGCTGATGTTTAACTCTTTCTGGGAAGTGCATCTGCGATCAGAAACTTCTGGGTTGTTAAAAGTGACGGTGGACTGGCAAATGGGGGCTTTCCCCTCAGTACAGGAACATTTACTGGCTGAATCCCCTCTGGTAAAAACCGAGCTCACTGCCTTACTTAAGAGCACAACAACTACGTGCTTCTCTGTGATTCTTCTTTCTCATAAGGAAATTTCTCCATGTGGGCAAAAGTCTCTTTTTTCCCCCCAGTTTATCCAAGTGAATGCAGTCGAAGCAGGCTACGAGCCTGCGGAACTGCAGACACAACAATTTGGAGGGAAAGGGTTTGCACATCCCGCCACCACCAAGGGAGATGCAATTGATTCACTAACAAGTTAAATGGATTTTATGTACCAGTTTTCCACCTGTTAAATACCTGGCAACCCACGAGGACGCTTCTCCTCCTTAAGGGAGGGAGAGTCACACCCTCAAGGAAGGCACAAACACACCTACAAATATTTTAATACTGTTTTAATGTGAAATACATGTTGTTCCAAGTTAACCACTGGCCACTAATGTCAGCAGAGGACCTGTTGCCCTCCTTGGCAGTCTCTCTGATGGCCTGGCCCCATCCCCTTGTTGCTGCTCTCCCTCCTCTCATCCCTCTTTCCTCCATTACCTGTGCCCTGCAGCACTGAGGTCTGTGCTCCTGACACGTGGCCGGTGTTTGAACTGTGGAGATCAAAAGCAGGTCAGAGATTTCTACTTAATTTGGAAGTTCACTAAAGATGCCACCTCACACCGGTGACAAAAACCTCACCTCACTACTGCACCACTATCCAAATAATCCCAGTAAAACTCCAAGCTTTGTGAAGACTTTGCTACAGAATCTCCTGTGCAGTTTGAAACCTGGAAAGTTCTCCCATCACCTGCACTCTCTCCAGGTTCAGGTTGCCAGCACTGAGGATTCCATCTCTGCAAACTTCCCAGCAGGAACCGAGTCAGCTCCTGGTGAAGTGTTTCACAGCCCATCTGCACGTAGAGGTGGTGTTCAAAAGGCAAATCCCAGAAATGATGGGAGGGAGGGAGGGATTTGTGACAGTGTCCTACAGCCACTGGAAAGGTTAGGGACTGCATCTCATCCCCAGGTTTCCATCCTGAAAGGATTCTGAGGGAAGCAGTTATGCCCAGAGTGCACAAACACACCACTGTAAGGCACAAAAGAAAATAAATTTAGTGATAAATCCCCACTGATTTAATCATGGTCTAATCCAGGCTGTGGTGGAAACAGTTTGTTCCCATGTACAGTCCACAGAAGGAAGGGAATGAATGAGAAAGGAAAGCACCTCTGTCCTGACCTCTGTCTCTCCCTCATCAGAAGATGCTTCTCTGAAGGAGCACCACCAGGTCTCTTCTTCCCCATCCCAGGTATTACATTTACACCTTTACAGTCACCTTCCATCACTATTATTATTGTTGTTGTTATTATTATTATTACTATTATTATTACTATTATTACTATTATTATTACCATTATTTTTTTTTTTTAGTTGTATTGACAGACCTTTCTGACTGTACAGACATCATGTTTGTCCTTGCCAGGAATTTCCAGATAAAACCAGAGGCAGAGATGCCCCTGTCAAACACAGTGCAGACACCCCAGGAAGCCAAGGAGAGGAAACCCCCCAAACCTGTGCACACCACCTTCCTTTCCCTAAGAATCACCATCTCCCAGAGAGCCCTTCATACCTGCAAACATTTACACCTTGTAACCCAACCCCTCAAAAACCAATCCACCACTCTCTGGATTTGATTTCTACCTCTAACCACACATTTTGCTCAAGCCCTGGTCACATGCCAGCACCCATCTGTGTAAATACACAATTTTTCTAGCTGAATTGCACATCCACAGCCACGACTCAACCATAGAAAGATCATGTAAATAATGGAAGCTGACAGCATAAGTAATTTTTTTCATGTATCAGACGCCATGGTTGACTGCTGAACTGTGAGATCTGCTGTTTTTAGACTGTGCTAAGTTCTCCCCTTTCACCCCTGAAGATTCGAGACTAAAGGCTGGATCTTGAATCACAGGCTTCAGATGTTTTTCTTATCACACAGCTCAGTCAACACTTGTTCACATCCTGTGACCTTTTCCTGCTGCATCTTTCTTCTGCCTCTCAAGGCCACTTATCCAAACGGCCACTGGTGGAACTGGAGTGACCATCACAAGCCACGTGGCTCCTCCGTGTCCTAATGGAGGGGGTGGTTAAGAAGTCACTAAGCCCTGAAAGAAGGAGTGAAAGCACTGTAGAGCTTTTAGTATTTCTGCTTCCTGACGTTCCTGTTAAGTGAAGAAATCCATCTTGCAAACAGGAGAAATTAAAGACGGCGAGTCCAAACGCTGGGAGGAGCATGAGGCTTTGAAAAAGAAGTGTCAGGTCTCTAACACAATGGCCTGTGTAATTGGTTCTTTTGAAGTTTCTAATCACTTTTGGAAAGATCAAGTGGAAGTGACAAGTGAGGCTATCGGAACAGTGACTCTGTACAATGGTGGCACATGGGACTCGAAGCGGTTTATGTGGTAATTGTTAATTGTTTGGGGGCTTCCTCTAAGCACAAAACATATCTGAAGAGTTGCTATTAGGAAAAAAAAAAGATTTTAAAAAAATCCTCCCAGTATAAATTATGTGGTCAGCGTTTCAGATCTCATACAAATCATTTGCCTGTGAAAATGTTATCAAAATATGAGCTATCCCTTTCAAATATATTTTAAACAATGTTAATGTATTTTCACATGTCATCAGTTGACAGCTCCACCATCGTCGCTCGTCAGCCACCAGGGAAATTTGCATGCATTTGAATTCACCCTGCCAAGCACAGGCAGCCCAGACTGACAGCCGATTTAACTGGGTGATAAGTTAATCTGTACAACATTTGATAGATTTCTGTCTTTTACCTAAGCCAGAGTTGGTGCAAATTACTCAGCGGCGGGATTTGCAAACTGGTCGTGTCTCTGTTGAGTCTCGGTGGGAGGTGTTCTATTTCTTCATGGGTAATGCTGATCTCCACCCGAGCTGGCCACATCAAGCTGAACTAAATACCATCCCAAACCCACCAGGAATCACTGTTTCCAGGCTTTTCCTTCCACAAATCCAAATCTTCGGCTGAAACTCAAGTTAATGATGAACTCTGAGATGGTTTTACAAGGATGGCCAATGATCTCCATCTACCACCTGCCTGCTCCTGGGAGCTTCCCTGTTCCCTCCAGCTGCACGGCACATCCAAGGGTTGGATTAGACCCTGGGGCAGGTTCAGCCTGTCCCAAAGCTCAACATGAGGTGGTCACTGCACACCACAGCATCTAGAATTCCAGCAGAAAACCACATCTACCAAAGCTCTCCCGCAGCCCCCCAGAACCACACGTCCCTCAGATGCTCGCAGTCATCATTAAACCAGACACCACCAGGTTTTACACACACCCCTTGCATTGCCAGAGTTTTCCATTAAAAAATACCCTACGTCCAACAACACCTTCTGCTCCCTCACAGAAACTCTGATTACAGCAAAATCAGTGGTATTCATTTGCAAGGCCACCCAAACAGGGGGCTCCAGGCTTCTGCTGGGGTTGTGTGTTTAACCACAACAAAACACAGAGGGCATTTTGATGTTTGGAAATGCCCAGAAGGAGATTTCTATTTACTTTCTCTTCCACAGCACATTACCAAAGCCAGGAGCCTCAGTAGTCAGCAAGGCATTATTTATTTATTCAAAACATCTTTCATTTCCTGAGATGCAGCGTGTTATTTACAGGGCACACACTGTGTTGTTACATGAAGTAAATTCCAACGGGCAGATTAAACCCGGGATACTTCACCCATAATGATACATCCTGATAATGGCCATTTTCAAAGAGTTGCTAAAATGTAAGTAAATATCTCTCTGGTTTCAGGAGGAAATGCTCTGAAAGGGCAGGCAGGGCAACAGAGCTGCTGCCATAGGCAGGCGAGTTTGATGAATGAAATTTAATGGATAGACCCTTTATTCCAAAGTTGATGGAGAGCTTGAGAAAGCTTTGGAAGCACAAGAGATAAATCTGTGCTGAGCCCTTTGTTCAGATGCAATTTCAAATAAAAGTGGCCCATTTGCAGCTTCTGGAAAGGAGTCTTTCCTCATTAAGGCACAGGCGCAGGCTTAAAATATTAATTAAATAAAACTCAGGTCTACACAAACCTTGAAAGCAGGCGCCAAGAAAAGGAATATATTGAACCTAAAGGTAGGGTAAAAAGTGGGAATACCCATGGGCAAGTTTCAGTGGGGAAATGTAGGTCAGGATCCTGCTCCTCAAAATCCATCACCATAATGTTCCCTATCTAATGTACAGAGTGTCAGTTTTAGAGACAATGAGATTTTATTCATTTTTTTATGTATAGAAACCCTTGATGTCAGCATCCAAACTTTATCCTTCCCCAGAATTGTCATGAGTCTTTCCTGATCTTTGTAAGTGATACAAAGGCTGATAAAACACCTCTTAAAACTCTAATAATTGCCTGACAAACCAGCAAATTCACCAGTTTATCCAAGACAAATACATTGTGGATGTTGAACTGTCACAACTCTCCACAAAAATCCCATTTCCATCTGTTTTTGTGGTGCACACCTGCAGCTGCTCACTGGGCAGAAAGCAGGCATGGGAAGGGCATGGGAACAACCTGTGAATTCACAGCAAAAGAGGTATTTAGCACCAAAGTGGAGGTAATGATGATAAATGCAGGAAATCCTCTGTTCAGAGGCCCCTCAAAATCACCCTGAGCAAGGGTGGGCAGGAACAGGGCTGGAGGGGTGGGAAATCTTTACCTGTGAACCAGGAGAGACAAATGTCTTAAAGAAAATAACTCCTCTGTACTGGACTTTCAGAAGCACAGGGCAGGAAAAAGAAACCTACGTTGTTAAATGATAATAGTGATGATAATAATAATAACAATAATTATAACCCTCTAGGAGCAATGAGGGGCATCCTGGGCTGCTCTGAACTCCACACACTGAAGCTTTTGCAGCAAACTCAGGGAAGTGTGTGGGTCCATCAGGAAGCCACTGGTCTAAAACACTGAGACACTGCAAACCTGAGCCTTCTGGAGTGCAAAAGTGATGCTGGACAACTCAATTCCCGTGCCTGAGCCTTAATTTCTCCCCAAAACAGAGACAGGAATCCTACTTTTAGCTCTGATGGTTCACACAGATACGCAAGACCTTGTACAAAGGGACCCAGCTGCTGCTTTGATAAAAATAATTTAACACGGGATAAATAGCCGTGATATGAGGGGTGTGAAAAGCCGGGGGAGAGTTAATAGGACGAGAGGAGGTGGTGTGATGGGTAATGAGGTGCCTACAGGGGAGGGAAGGGGAGCAGGGCCAGGGACAAAGGGTTTGTGCCCGGAGCAGAGGCGGGGAGGGAGGCAGAGGGTCCAGCCCAGCTCGGGGAGGTGCTGCCGTGATGCTGAGCTGCTGGGATGCGCTGGGATGTTTCATTTCCATGTCTTTGTCCTGGGAAAGCTCCTGGCACGGGATGCACGTGGCACAAGCAGCAGCAGGACCCCCGGGCCCTCCACGGCCCCCCCAGACCATGGACAAAGCAGGGAGCCCTCGGAGCAGCTCCTGCCTTTCATCCCTCACTGCAAACGGCACAGAGGGAAAAATGGAAATCCAGCCCCTCCAAAAAGCCACAGAACGTTTGATTCAGTGGGAGGCTTTGCCTCTGTCAACCTCAAATCAAGAATTAGGATTTTTACTAAAACTAGTAAATCTCTTGTGCTTATTTCCACTTACTTTACTCCTCACTTCTTTCAGACAATGATCAATTTATCAGCTTTTTGCTCCCACAGTGCACTGGACACTGCATGGGCATGGTCCATGTTTTCTGCACCCCGTATTCCATCTTGAGGCACAGATTTGTCTCTTCTGCAGCCAAAATTGCAACATTAAACATTATAATTGTAATCTCCTGGCCACAAGATCAGATTTCCCCCTTCTGCCTTGACCAGGGGTCAACACTGATGTGCAACACTTCATCCAAAATGTTTGGCAGCAACTACTGCAGGCAGAAAAATAATTCCACTCTGCAGGATTTCCAGCCAGGACAGGGAAAAAAAAAAAGGGAAATAAAAAAAAGGATGCCAATATGTGTACAAAAATACGAAGGCTGATTTTAGATAATTAAGACTGCAGTCCTCTCAGCTCTTTGGAAGAAAGCATAACCATTTCCAAATATTTTCTTCTTTCTTCAAGCCTGTTAAAAGCACCCATGATCCAAATCTATCACATGTATTTAGGACACAAATCTAACACAACGGGTATTTAGGATATTTCTCAAATCAATATCTTGAAATCCAGAGGGAAAAGAGAGGGACAGAGAACCACGAAGCCTCTCCTTCCCTCCAAACAGAACTCTGCAAACCACGCAGCTTTCCCGAGAGCCAGGGAATGTGTGCTCCCCATGGATACCAGGGGCTGGCTCCCCCCGGCGTGGTAGCCACGGGCAAGCACTCGCCAGCCTCTCCCATATGGCACAGCAGCCCCAGCCAGCTCAGGTAGCAGAAGGCACTCCAAGAATCCAGCCTGACTTTCCAGCACATGAAGCATGGAAGGGTCGAGCTGTGCCTCATCTGTGTCCCTACAAAACCACAAGCACTGGCATCTGCAATCCAGAGCATCATTTGGCACAGTGTAAAATTTTAAAGTAATTTTCAGGTTTTTCGTGTTATTTGTTTTCTTTTTTTTTTTTTTCATCCTCCCCCCCCCCCCCCCCCCGCCCCCGCCAGTGCCACATGGTGATTTTTGTCCTTCGGAGAGCCAAAGGCAAATACAGGCATGCTCAACCTCCATTGTCAAAGGGAGAGGTTTCCTAGCAACAATGCCGGTATGAATGGAGCCCAAGTTTCCTTCCCAATCCCTTATGTGACATTAGAGCAATTTGTAGCACACGGGGAAGGGGGAAAGGAGGACCTGAGCATCCTGGCTATGCAGTGTCACCCAAATCAGCAAATCAGTCTGTCAAGTTTTGTTGGCACCACAACTGCCAAGGGGTTTTGGGCATTTTTTTTTTAAAGCCTAAGGTACAGGCAGAAGGAAATCCTGAATTGTGTTCCCATCCTCTGCCCCACCTGCTCCCCTGAGCCCCAGGAGCAGGGAAAGGATGCTGTCCACAGCAAGGAGAGCAGCCACCACCTCTGCTGCTGTGCTCTGCTTCTCAAACCACCATCAAAAACTGCTTTGACCAGCCTAAGCTTCAGGCAAACACCACTCATCCAAGCCTGGCAGGATATTTGGGTTGTTTTGGCAATAGGCTGTGAAATGTGCACTCAGCAGCTCCCATCTGCAACCCCGCTGTTCCCTACAGAGCCCTCACATGCCAAATGGGACGGTGCTGGAAACAAGGGAAAATAACATCAGAGCAGGGGAGCCCAGAGGAAGAGACAGAGGAAAAGCAGCAGAACTGCTGGGGGCTCCACGGGGGTGGCTGCACCTCGTTCCCTTGCTGCCCAAACTCATCCACACTGCTCAACGCCACAGCAAATTGCTCTGAGGGCACCAAACGTCCCTTCTCCTCAGCATTCCTTTTTTTTTTCACCCCTCACCCAGTCAGACTCCCCAGAGAGACAAAAAAGGTTCTCTCCAGGAAAGGAGATAAAACAGAAATCAGAGATTTAAGGAGCCATGGAATTGTTTGGTTTGGAAGGGACCTTAAAAGGCCAATCAGTGCCACCCCTGCCATGGCAGGGACACCTTCCACTGTCCCAGGCTGCTCCAAGCCCCATCCAGGCTGGCCTTGGGCACTGCCAGGGATGAGCCACAGGTGTCCCAGCTGCCCCCAGCCTCTGTTTTTAATTAGTGGTGTATGATAGGTTCCTAAATTAATCCTCTCTTCTGACTAACCAGGAGCCAAAGTGCTTCACTGAGCCACCAACTGGAAATGGCCAAAGTTCCAGGGTTTGAATGCTGCACATTATGTCTAACAAGGGAACAATGACCCCTCTTACCCAGAGTGGGCCCAAGTTTCCCATATCCCAAATCCAATTGTGTGATGCCAGCTATAACTCAGGGAGGGAGCACCCTGCGTTTGCCACATCCAGAAACAGCTTTTGGAGCCTGCAGCTCGTCCTGAGCTCCAGAGCTCCGGGATGTTTATTTACAGGGCACCAGGCAAGACATCTGTTCAGCCTGGCTTTTTGACTGAAAGGAAATTTATCCTTGGCAAATCAGTTTTGGGAGTCAGGAACTGGTTTCATGGCAGGCCGAGGGTTTGGCCAACGCTATCATTTAGTTTGATTTTTGTCCCTTCTCCCAAGCACTCTGCCACAAAAAGGCCACGCTCAATCATCCGAGATGTGCAGCTAGAAGTGATTAAATAAAATTAAAACACTTATCTGAGCAGTGGTGATGCTTCTGACAGATGAGGTTTGAAATGCTTTCTATGAATTTAACAGGGAGTAAGAAATCATGAGAAATATTGCAGGGCTGAGACCTGGCCAGGTGCCCCCTGAGCTTGGCAGGGTGGGTTATGGGGACACCACCCTCCCCTGTATTTCACTGGGACGAGCAGGCCAGGCCAGCTGGGCCCAGCACAGCACGAGGCCACACTAAAATCGCTGCTAAACCACATGGAAATCTTCAAAAAGCCTCAGAAATAAATCCGGAGGATTTGCATTTTCTTTTTGCCACGTAGGATACGGCCATGCTCCTCTTTGGGCCTGGTTTTTGTATCTGGGGGGAAAGGGGCAACAGCCCTGCTGAGGGAGACACCACTGGCACCAAGTTTTCCTCACCATGGCAAATACCAAACCCAGCCAGATGTGAGCCAATATCCCATGGCAGAACATGGCACAAGAACCCAAACAAAGGTAATCTTCATTCATCAAGGCATGGCTATCCCTCTTCCACTCAAGAAAAGTATATATATATCATCTAAAAGCATTCAAGAAATAGAAATATTTACTTTAATAAAGCATTTACGTTCGTTACCAGGCAAGACTTAACAAACAGTCGAAGTCAGTGAATTTCAGCTGAACTTGGGAGCTGTGCAGGGTAATGACTGTGCTGACCAGCTTCAAAACCATATTAAGACTCCTGATTATTTATTATAAAATGCCTGCACAGAGGGAGAGACCTAATTGTGTGATGAAGATCCCAACCCCTGTGGGTATCACAGCACACTGTACCTGTAAGAGTCAGGGCTCATTAGCCTAATCACAAAGAATAATACTGAGAGCAGAGCTCTGCAAAGCCACTGATTTTTTACATCCTACGAGTTTCACAGAAACACCCTTTTTTTTCACCAGTTTGGTGGAGTCCTTTATCTTCTATCCCTATCTGGCAACTGAGAGCCTTCCCCCAAATCCTCACTGCACACAGCAGCACCCCCAGGCTCTGCAGGGCCACAAACGTTCAGCATCTCCTGCAGTCCCTGATTAATCATCTCCATCCTCTCACCACGTGTGGAACCACCGAGCCCGAGCAGGGGAGGGTGGTCAGCAGATGTGTGGGTGGTGGGGTTGGACAGGGAGCTCTTCCTCTGCATTAATCTTGTGCATACAGGCACGGGTGCAGCAGGGATTTTTTTCAGTCTCTAATCTGTGTCACTGATGAGAGGCTTCCCCGTTATGCTGCTTTGGAATACAGATACAAATTCGTTCAGTTGGAATCCTGTGCCTTGCTACAATGAGTTTTGAGTGTGAATGCATCCAGGATAGGATTCATACCTGCATATTTCATTTTCCTACCCTTTTTCTCAGCCCTGTTCCCTCTCCTCCATGAGGCAGCACTGAACAAAGTTAACACTGATTTTTCATAAGGAGAAATATTGCCAGGCTTGTCTAATCAGGCTGGTTATCTATATCCATGTGGGAACCACCACAAGGCTGCATTTTGCACCCTTTCCCTCCACCTTTCGAATAAAAAAATTCTTATTTGCTCCTCAAAACCATTTGGCCACCAGTGAAAGGTCTCATCCTGACAGCAGGTTTTAATCTTGCTTCATTCACTCACGTGGCTACCTCACAACTGGCACAGGGACAGAGAAGATCCCTGGACACGAGGTGGCTCCTCCAGGACAGCCCAGCACGGAGAAGGTCAGCCCAGGGCACTGTTTTTTGGGAGAGCCACCATAAATATCCTGGATTATGGGTCCTCACTGAGCACAGTGGGATTTCCAAGCAAAGGGAAGAGCTGGAGTACAACTTTTCTGGAATCTGGTGCTGTTGTCACCCTCAGGGCACGAGTGCCAGGCCCACAGGGACAGGCTGTTAACCCAGCCCCTGGAGACACGAGGAGTATTTCACTCCATATCCTTCCACCTCATAAATGCCTTTTTAACTCCGGGTTAATCCTCAGCAGCACTGCTGGCCCACTTAAATCCCCAGAAATGAAGACGTGTGAAACTATAAACCCGCGGCTCCTTGGCTGGCGGCAGCGCTGGAGAGGCTTCAGAGGGACCATGTGCTTTTGCAGTCAGGAGCTTTTGGCCCCTGCTCCTGGTGTTCCCTCTGCTGTTGGGGCTCCCTGGAGCACAGAGCCAGCCTGACCTCCCCAGCAGCTCTGTGCACACCCCCTGAGCTCTGGCCCCTCCACTGAGAGCAGTTTGGCACCACAAACCTGACGCCCAGCGAGCCAAATGCATCCCTAGATATGTTCACAGCCACTGCTACTTCCTTTGACTCGCTCCAGAGGTGTCCCAAGGGCTCTGTGCTGCTGCCAAGAAGCCATGACATCACTTAGAGGATTAATAATGGCAGTGTACTCACAGATACGTTCACAATACATTCACAGACTCGTATGACAGAGTTCTGCTTAAAGCCAATACCTTCCTTATCCTCCTTCCCACACCCCCAGTTTTCCCATTTGCTCATCTATTCCCTCCCAGGGAGGGAAGGTCAAAGGTGGGAGTAGGATTTAGGAGTATTTTTCCTCTTAAACCAACAAAACCCACATCACTGAAATGATTCTTCTTTTTGAACTCCAAGCTCTCTGCACAGCCCTTACTGAGAGTGCAATTTATAAATTCCTGAAGAAAGAAATCACAAAAAACTTTGTTCTTTGTCCTGTTACAGGATTTCGAGAAGAAAGGTTCTCCCAGTCAAGTTTTGGTAAGGGAAATGCAGAACAAGAGCTGCACAGAGCCAGCCCCAGTGACCCTCAGGTTGGTCTGAGTTATTTCACAGTGGCCAAAAGTCTGTTAAGTCTTTGCAGAGCAAGCAAGTGGAAAGACACAGCTCCTGCTGGGTCATAAAGAGCCTGGCTCCTGCTTTTATGGCATGGAAAAACCTGGGGAGAGGAGGGGAGGGCTGAAAGGAACGGGGGGTGATGGAGACAAAGTCAGACCATGAGAGGGTATGAGCTCACTTAGACAGTCACACGCTCTCGTTTCCCACTTCTCAGGGCCTCCAGGAGGATGGATTTTCAGGGGTGCAGTGCGTGCCTTCACACGCAGCTCAGAGGTTTTTTGCTGAATGGAATGGGAGAAAAGCACAGAAAAAATTGGAGATCATCACCCTTAGGTACATAAAGGCAGCTAAAGACCAAAGCATCACCTGCTCCAGGAGCTCCAAATCCATCTCCCACTGCCCCAAGCACAGACTTGCTGCATCCTGGCTCCAGCTGGACTGAGCTCAGCTCCCCTGAGCATCCAAGGAAACCCAACTCCACTGGTGGCAGGAACAAAGCTGTACAAATTCCCATTATTCCCCCAGAGTCACAGAGGGGGAGCCAAACAAGGCCCTGCTCTGAGCAAAGACTCACTAAATGTGTCTTGACAAGTCCCAGCTTTAGTAGCCCACTTCACTCTGAGGAATTTAAATGGGTTTTTGTTAGAAATTACTTGGAAGTGATTTCCCCCTCTACCCCACTCTGATGAGACCTCTCCTGATCCAGCTCTGGGGTCCACAACATCAGAAGGATGTGGAACTGCTGGAGCAAACCCAGAGGAGGCTGCAAAGACTTTGCAAAGGCTGGAACACTTCTGTTTTGGAGCCAGGCTGGGAGAGCTGGGAGTGCTCACCTGGAGAGGAGAAGCTCCAGGGAGAGCTCAGAGCCCCTGGCAGGGCCTGAAGGGGCTCCAGGAGAGCTGGAGAGGGACTGGGGACAAGGCCTGGAGGGACAGGACCCAGGGAATGGCTCCCACTGCCAGAGGGAAGGGCTGGATGGGATTTTGGGAATTAGGAATTGTTCCCTGGCAGGGTGGGCAGGCCCTGGCACAGGTGCCCAGAGCAGCTGGGGCTGCCCCTGGACCCCTGGCAGTGCCCAAGGCCAGGCTGGACACTGGGGCTGGAGCAGCCTGGGACAGGGGAAGGTGTCCCTGCCATGGCAGGGTGGAAGGGGATGAGGCTGAAGGTCCCTTCCCACCCAGACCAGTCTGGAATTCTATGAAATATCTGCAGCCACCTCATTTCTGACCTGGCTGTGCTTTAACACCGTCCCAGGATGCTCTGAAGGAAACAGCCCTGCACAGATCCACAGCAGTGGCAGGTGCCTTTGGGGGTGCCCCTGTAGGTTGTGACCGAGGCTCCCAGCCCCCAAAGTCCTCCCAACACTGAGCCACATCCCACCAAATGTTGGAGTGCTCCTTTGAAAGCACAGAGTGAGAACATCTCAGGGAGATGATTAGAGAAAGCAGGCAAAGAGGTAAATTGCATCTTTGCTTATTAAAAAAAGAAAATTCCTGTAAACCTGCACGAGCTTATCATAAAAGTATTTTTTTCCCCTTGACAGCTTTTTATTCTTAAAAAAACAAACCAAAAAAAAACCCAAAACCAAAAAAAAATATCTTGCACACCTCAAAAGCAGACAAATAAACAAACATCCGAGTCACCTTGGGTTTTGGGGTGGTGGTTGTTTTTTCCTTTGCCTACTGCTCGCAGCATCACAATTTCCTCTGAGCGTGAAAATAAAAATAATATTTTACATTAAGAAAGGAGACAACTTCAGATTTGACAAAGCTCTTTTTCTTAGTATCGACAAGCAATCATCATCCATCTTACAAATGGGAACTTGCCTCAGAGCACATCCACACCATCACTGGATTTCTGGTCCTCGGAGGACTGGGATAACAAACGAATCTTCACCGGCTTCAATGATTTCAAAGCTAATCAGAAGATAAAAAGGCTGGCAGGACAGCTGACAATACATTACCAACCAACAACAGATCTGTGCAGGACATTTATGTATTTAAATTCCAGGCGTGGGGAAGCTTGGACACATTCCTTGAATACAGGGATGCTGGAGCGAGGCGAGACAAAGCAGGAACGGCGGAGCACGGACACCACAGGGATTGGGGTGCTCTCCCTGCAGCCCACAGGGCTGGGCCACCAGGATGGGACCCACAGTCTCCATCATGACAACACTCCAAGGTGCCCAAAGGTAGCCCTCTCCTCGCTGGTTTACGCAGGAGGGCAAAACAAGTAAGAGATGGTAAATCCCAGCAACCCCTTCCAAAAACTTCCAGGATTCCCCAGGAGACAGGAAGAGCCTCAGGATCTACACATTACGTGGCACACCAGAAGAATAAAACACAGCCCTTCCCATGGTCTGAGTAACCAGAGGAGGAGGAAAAGCTCTTAAATATGGTTAAATTTGGGTAATGTATCAAAAAACTTCCCTGATTTTCCATGGTATCTTCCTGATCTAGACTTTGCTTCCAGGGATTCTTTTTCCGTGCCATCACCTGAGGCCTCTGCTTGTTCTTTCCATGGGGTGGGGGTATTTTGAACAAGGACAAAGGTTAAAATCCTGATTCTTAAATCAAGCAGAGCTTCCTGCTTGTCACAGAGGCCCCAGATTTCTCTGCATTAAGGTCAGCAGCCAAATTCCCATGAAACAGGCTCTGCAGAGGGAAAATATGCTGGATCCCAATCATCCTGACACTGTTTGTATTTGGGATTCAGTATCTGGTGGCCAAAAAGACCAATTTAGGTGTCTTTAACAGAGCAAGGTTTGTGCAGTAATACCTGTTCAGAATCTGATGTTCTTTCTTGTGCCTTCATAACGATGAGTAGAAATTGTGGAATGGTTAAGGCTGGAAAACCACTGGAAAACCATCTAATCCAACCCTTCACTCAAGCAGGGTCACCTCTAGAGGACATTACTTAGAACCTTGTCCAGAGACAGCACCAGATCAGTCACAAATGCTGATGGAAAATGTAAATGTTCCTTCAATATTTACTGGGAAAACTCATAAATCTATGGATAGCTCCCTCTTCCCAGGAATTGTTCTCCAAAGCAAATGCCTGCACCTGTCTGACCTGAAATATGAGCAGCTGTAGAGGTCCCAGTGAGCCAAAGAAGTTCCTCAAGTCTCCATCCAAGGGAGGCACTGCCTGTAATCCCCAGTGCCAGGAGCTGATGAGAATCCTTGGAAGGGGACCCCAGGGAGAGGTGGTTGGGGCACCTGAGCCGGCCTTTGATGAGAGAACAGCTCCCAAACAAGAGCTACAATAACTTCCTGCCTCTGGAAAAATGTTAGAACATGGCTCAGCAAGAACTTCCCATTGTTCCCCTTCGCCTCCTGACTCCGGAGTTCAAAGCAGTTTCAAAGAGAGAGGAATAAATTTAGATTTTGGTGACTGATCCCAGGTTTCTCAAAAGCTCCTGATAGGAGAGGCATCACTGAGGGCAGCTGTAATTGGTCCAGGGGCGTTTGGATTATCTGCAGATTCCCTTTTTATTGATGCAAAGAAACCTCTGTCAGTTTGCTCGGTGGGGCTCAGGAGGAATTTTGGTGGGAGCCCAGATTTCCTGATGACCCTTTCTGACACCAGAGCTCTCCCATCAGTCCACCTAGAGCCACTCCACGGGGCTGTCACGGAGCTCCTCTGCCCTGACTAAACCCCAGCTCCTGAGAAGAACATAAACACCAGCCCTTTATCACCCACGGTTCCCCTCGCGTGGGTTGGTGCCGAGGACCTGCCAAAAAAACATCTGGAAAAGCACCAGGATTGCAAGGGAAAGGGGCTGGTGGGCTGAGGGGAGCAGCTCTATCCCCCCACACAACAGCTGCACTAATTTATTACATTTTAGTCTTCGGTCAACTTTGAGACAACAACTGAAGAGTGAGTTTCCATTACAACATCCATCATCGTATCAACCTTATTTTTTGTGATATTTTGTAAATTACAATAAATTTGCTTTCTTCTGAATATTCAGATGCTTCAAAAGGTACCCAAAGGATGCAATTAGACCCTAGGGAAATATGCTATTATGTGCACATATCATGTTTTGCATAGGCTTTCCAGCATCTACATAATTTATGTTTTTCTGCATAATTTCCCCTTTTTATGTTTCCTATGTGTTTGTGAGATAATGCAGGAGTCAGCTCTCTCCCACCAAAAAACACAGAGAGAACTTAAGTCTGTATTCTTACTTCACCCAATCTGCTTCACTTCCTGCAAAACCCTTGGAGAAACCCCTGGAGAAATCCTTTCATGTGCACCAAACATCAATGCCCCGGGAAAAACCCAGAAGGTCGAGGCAGCTCTCTGAAAGGAACCAGAACCTTGTCCACTCCCATATCCATCTGGGCATTCCGAGGGGCCTCTGATGGATAACGTTGGAATGGGAAAGCTTTTAAACTGTTTCTAATCCTCGCCTGGCGTTTGAGCCGCGCGCAAATAATTCCCCCCAAACTTTCAAGTTGGTTTTTTAGCTTTCCGCGCCAGCCGCTCGCGTCCGGGCTCGCTTTTAATTAAAAATAAAATAGGGAGAACGATAAAAACAAAAGGAGGAGAGTTTTCAGGCAGGATGCAGGAAAAGGTGATGCCTACTCTTTCTTTTTTAACTCTGTTGGCTGGAATTTCTAATTTGACGATTTAAAATTTATTTTAAAAAATTGAAAAGGGAAATAAAAGTGGTGGTGGGGGGGGTGAATTCGTGCAGGTGATCCTTGGCCACAAGTTGAGACCTCATTAAAGTACTTAAATGTGGATATTCCTCATTTTTAGGATGTGATAAACAACTCATGGGCTGGAAATTGATATTTAATGTATTTGGTTGGATTTTTTTTGTGCTCTCTCTCAGGTACAGCCCAGGGATTTCTCTTCCCCAGGAAGTCAGGGACAAGAAATAGGGAATTTTCTTGCACCCCCAAACCCCATCCTCACTGCACCCCTCAGCCACAGTGGCTGCGCTCCACGTGCCCCAGGTTCTGGAGTCATGGAGAGACTGAGAAAACATCCTGAAAAGTTAATAAATACATTGAATAATACTAATAATAATGGCCTCATCTTTGCATTCATATATTCTATCAAGTGCTCAGAAGATAGAGCCTTTCAGCCTTAAACATAAAAATCGTGACAGACAAATACATAATTCACCCATTCTCCTCCTCAAAAAACAAAAAAACTCCTAATACAAGCAACCACTCCCAAACATGGTCCCTGCAAGTGAAATTGGGAGGAAAAAATAAAACATTTCCCTTTGTACCTTCCCCAGAATATTTTGGGCTAATCCACTTATTTAAAACTCACTCCTGAGTCTGTGTAAAATCAGTCATGGAGCAGCAAGAAGACATTATAAGAATGTTTTCTTCTCCACGAACCATGACAGCCTTCAAATAGCCAACAAAACAAAAAAAACCAAAAAAAGTCTCATGTGAATAAAAGAAAATATTTCTGTTGTGAAACCTGCAGCGTGAAGCAGCAGGAATAAAATAATCTGGTAAAATTTAAAGAATAAGATTCTTTGTAGAAGACATAAGAGAACACCTGCTGCTTTCCTTATTTTTTATTTATTCTAATTAATAAGTTCAAACTAAGCAGTATGCAGATGTGTAAAAACAAACAGCCCCAAAAATTTAAAAATGAATACTTGTCACTAAAAAACTTCATTTGAAGCTGAGAAACTGTATGATTAATTAATCAGAACAGAATCTGCTTACTTAAAAGCCTATTGACATATGTTTTAAAATCATTTGTGTAATTCAAGATAACGAAGAGCAAGGACCACGTGCAGGATTCTCTCCCAGAGCCACCACCCCCATGAGCATGAGAGAGATGATCACAGTCACTCGGTGCCATAAAGCTAATTTCTAAAATTAAAAACACCAAAGAGCAGAAAAATGCCTTTCAGAGAATATTTCTGTGTGCTCCAGCACCTCTTTCTTCAGGAATCAAACCCAGTGGAGCTCACTCATCCTCTCCCTCTTTTCTATTTGTTGAGGAACAATCTCAGAGTCTCACACCTCCCACAAAACATTGATTCCATATATCCAGCCTGTATTGATAATAAAATTCCTGAGGAGCTGAAGGACTTGGAAAAAGCTGAAGGTTTAGCCAGGGCAAAAGACACTGAAAGGAATTATTTTATTCTAGTGAAAGCAAACCCAGTAGGCCAAGCTTGGGTTTGGGGTGGTGAGGGAAGTGAAACAGTAAAAGAAATTTATTCAGGAAGAAAATGACAGGTAGAGAGGACAGTGATGGGGGGGAAACAGGGTTTGGGAATGGGTTCATGGTGTGCCCTCAGTCCCTGCCCTTAGACCTTTCTCCAAACACTTCCAAGAAAACCATGGAGCAGTTTCAGATTCCTTCCCTCATGTCCCTTCCTGCCAGCCATGCTGGGACCCCAGCAGAGCAGAGAGCTGCTTATACTGAAATTGTCTGGCCCCACCTTTGTACCTCTAAGGTGGGGAGCCAGCTCCTGACAGCATCAATCCCCCCTCATCCCCATAAATATTGCTCTAATTTTAAATTCTTTTCAAAATCAAGTGGCTCAGGAGTCACCAGAGGTTGGACTCCAAGATCGAGTCCAAGCAACAGCCCAGAATGGCCCAGGCCAGCACTGGACCTTGCAGCCCTTCCTCCAAAGGTCCAACTCTGATGTTTCCCTGTGGAATTGGAAAATTAAACAAATCCATGAGAATTCTGAGGATAAAGCCCACCTTTCTCTCCATGGGCAGAGCAGAGGAGGCTGCTCAGCCTCTCAGCCAGGACATTCCCAGCACCCTGAGCCATAGAATTAATCTCTTAAAATTGATTTATAGATGAAAACCACCAGAGAAGCTGGAAAGGATGAACTTCCTTCCACCTCTGCTCTTCCCAAAGCACTTCATTTCTGCTGCTCCTACTGCAGCATCAGCATCTAAACCACAGCTCACCTAAATCATGGTCATGCAAGAAATAAAAATCCCTTGCAAATCTCTTTACATAGAGGAAAACAAATTTCAAACCAAATTCTTTGGAGCAGCAACCACCATCAAGATTATTGGGCGTGAAATCCCCGCGGGGAAAAAAAATAAATAAAAATCAACGCAGGGAAAACAAAATACAGCTGAGTCCTTCAAACTTCCTGGTACTGTTTGGTCATCTCAGATACATCAAAAGTGACTTTTTCTCATGAAAAACACACTTCAATAAACCGTAAGTTTTCAGTCCAAAAGTGTTTGTCACAAAATTGCGAGGCCAAAACAGTAAAAGCCCTAAGTCAGCACTCAGGAACAGTAGCCAAGGATAGATTTTCTTTCTTTCTCTCTCTATTTTTTTGGCACCTGCGTGGCATCTCCAGGTCACCAGGACTTACAATCCAAGGAGGAATAGCCATCCATGTTTTATGGAATGTACACAAAGATGTGTTCCTTGCTTCCAGGGGGGTGGGGGAGAGATCCCAAGCAGTTCTGACCTCTGCTATTTACAGAGACCTTTCCTGGCAGGGGCTGCGCTCCCAAGAACAGCCAAGAGATTATTTTCTCACTCAACTTTTTTATTTACAGTATTGTAAAAATAAACGTGACATATTTAGGGGATGTGTCATATTTCATAAAAGCTCAACCAAGGCACATTTTGGACTTTTTATTTTTAAAGTTTGTCCTTTTTAAAGCATAATTTCCTGACTGGTTTTCTATTTTCTGTGATCAAAAATTTATCTCAATGCCCAGTTTTTGTACCCCTTCAGTTACCACCTCAAAAAAGCAAATAAGCAGAGACCTTATGAATCATACAGGACCAAGAAAAATAATAAAATTCCATTTTATAGTAAAAAGGATCATCCTGAAAGTTAAACACAGCTCTAAAAGGAGCTGAGCAAGGGCACATTTTTTCAGCAGGTTCCTACACACAGTCCCCATCCTAAGCATAAAATTAGAAAGGAAAATATAAAACCTGGTTTCAAATCCAACTGAGCTGCAATGATTTCATCTGCTTGATAAAGATAAATATCTGATCCAGGCTGAAGGGATCCAGCAGCTCTTTGAGTGCAAATATCACATTTGAATTTTGGTGGGTGCTGAAGAACCTCAGGGCAGCTCTGAGAGGGAGCAGATGGGGTGCAGGCTTTGGAAATGGGATTTCTGGGCATCACCAGGGTAAATTCCCCAGGAAATGACAGCAATAGGCTGGCTTAGGACCATCCTTTTGTCCCCAGCACACTCCCACCAGAACCTCTTAAGTAATGGCACATGAAAAGATGGTTATTTTTAAAATATTCATGTAAGAGGGGGCTGTGACTGCAGTGCCATAAACCCCAGGAGTGTAAATGTCTGCTCCACTCCCATCCCTGCCCTTTTTGCTCTGCTCTGCCTTCCCAAGTCCCCAGTGCTGATATTTTCCCTTTTCCCTGGAAATAAGGGTGGTTTAACAGCTGCTTGTCCCCGTGGGACAAACCAGGGCACAGGGGTTACTGCAGCAGTTTTGGGTAAAACCCTGCTCAGGCCTCCCTAAGCCAGGTCTAAAATCATCAGGATGGACCCACTGAAGAGATGGTGTGTGAGAAGCACCCCAAATCACCCAGGCAACCCTGGAACATCCCACAGACACACCTGGAACACCCGGAATGTTCTTTTAACAATAAATCTATTCGTTGCATTCCCTGCTTTTCCAAGTGCAGATGTTTTCCAAAGTTAAGCTGGAAAATGTGGCACCACAATTCTCTCACTGTCTTGGACCAAATTTGCTCAGTTTCCACCAAAATGTTTCCCTCTTGGCTTTTCCCACAAAATTTTTATTTCCATGGGCCTTGTTTGGACCTTTCAGAGATGCTCCTTGCATGTTAACAACACCCAGGGCTTCATTTTGGGACAGCAAATTGCAAAGTCTGACATCTCTTGACTCAGTAAATTCTCATTTCTGCACGTGGGGTCATCTGTTTTTAATGTTAATGGAGAGCAGGTCCTGAAATTGGGAGCACAGGACTCCACAATGCCCATTCCAGTGCTCAAAAAGCCTGCACTAAGTTACCCACACCTCCTCACTGACATTAAAAAAATATTCCTAACCAGAGCCAGTTGTAATAAAGCAGCATGTAGAGGGGGGGGAAAAAGTAGAATATTGTAATTGATTATTTAGTGCAAAAAAAAAAGGAGGAAAATTATCACAGGTGGTGATGGCAGATGCGACAGCCCAGGAAACTTGGCAAAATATGAATTATATTTGATTACTGATATGGATACTTCTATGGTGAGGGTCCAACTTCTCCTAAACCCATCCAACAGCAAGGAGCCACATATAACAACATAAAATTGAAGTTACAGAATTTTCTCCCTTTATTTTTAAAATACCCAAATCACTGCAATCAATACCAGCTGCTGTGAGATATTAACTGCCCGAGCAAGGCAATAAAATTCCTTCACTAAAGTGTAAATGTTTAAAAACTGCTCATCATTGTCAGGTCTCAGAATGGATGAGTGACCACAGGAAAGACTCCACCATGCAGAATTTACCATGTCATGGGGTCAAAGCTACTGGATTTCCAGGCAGTGAATTAAATGATATTATTATAGTTAATTAGTGATGTTAATTGAAATTTTTTTTTTTTTTTTTTATTTCCTGTTCTGCACTATTTTAACATTTTTGGCCGGTAGAGTTTTAGGGAGATGCTGGTGAGAAACCTCATCTGGGGACAGAGATTTCATCCTGATGGTTCAGGAATCTTCCACCATGTCCCATCCTGGCAGTGCCCAAGGCCAGGCTGGACACTGGGGCTGGAGCAGCCTGGGACACTGGAAGGTGTCCCTGCCATGGCAGGGGTGGCACTGGATGAGTTTAAGATCCCTTCCCACCCAAAACATTCCAGGATTCTTTGCTCCTCTGCACCTTTGATGAAATCCTTGTCCATTGTGATGCACATTTGAGGGAAAAACCCCTACAAATATAAACTAAGGCTGTTTAATCTTTCATGTGGTGTTTTATAAGACAAAACAATGACAAAAATTTCTTTCAGTGACAAACCTTTCCAAGGGCAGTTTGTCCAGAAAAATTCATTTATCCTATCGGAAAGCAAAGAGCAAACAATGACAAAGGGTTTATGTTCAGAAAACACACATCACCAGTGTGTTCATTATTTTTTAGGAAGTTTTCCTGATCTGCAGACAGGGAAAAGTCTGGGAGGCACGAGAGCATCCTGCAAGCAGGGAAGGGGACCTGAGCAAGGGCTGCAGGACAGGCACGTGCTGAGCTCTAAAAGAAAGGACTCAAAGACCCCCAAGTTGTGCTCACCCACTTCATCTGTCTTTGCCTCTGTTAAGAGCAAACAAATTGTTCTTCACAGAGCTCCAGCTTCACCCTTAACCTCCTGAAGGATCACAGAAGAAATATGCCACTGGGACCCAGCAGAACTCCCAGAGGTTTATCTCTAGGAGGTTCAGCATTTTATTTTACCTCTCTGAAATATAGACCAAATATGAGCCCTCGCCTCACACAAATCTTCTACAACTCTCCCTTTGTTCTGAGCCTTTAGGAAAAAAAAAAAAACTGAAAATTTAATACAATAAATCTCTAGGGAGAAAGGGGAGGTGGAATGGCCCAAAACCAACAGAGAAAGGTAATTCCAGGCCACAGTTCCAGACCTGTGTCCATCCACCAAGAGGTGCCTACGTGGAGAAGGAGCAGACAGGGTGGGCTAATCAGCCTCACCCTATAAAATAAATAAAATAAAACCCCCATTGGCCTGGACATGAGACAACCTCCATCTCCCATTGCAAAGAATAGAAATAAACTGCAATAATATTTCTATTTAGAAAAAAATATGAAAGCCCTTGAGCCATCCCTCCCCTTGCGAGCAATCAGGGTGTTTTTCTCTTTCATGCTCTGCTTTTCTTTTCTGTGCCATGAATTTGCATTTCCTCATCTGCCTAATTCCAGCTACATTTTTTTGTTGTTGTTATTTTCATATAAAATCTCTGTGGTTGGTGAAGGAGGCAGAAACAGAAGATGCACTTCAACTCCTCACGTGTCTTCAGCATCTTTGTGGTGGAATTGGTCCCTCAGAGAATCAACTTCTGACCTGCTCTAAGTTCCTCTTCACAGAGTTGCATTAAAAAAGCCAAAATTCCTCATTTTACAGCATCTCCTTTAACCCAAATTTTATTTAATTTTCTTGTTTACCAACAATCACCCTCACTTTCATCCACCACCCAGTAGGGAAAACCCTCCTTCATTTTTGCACCAACTCCCACTCAATTAAGCCATAAAAAATATTTTTAATCCCCAGAATTTTTGGACATCTCCTTTTTCACACTGAGATGAAATCCCTATAGCACAGGAACACTGGAGGAGCTTGTCCCCATCCTCACCTATATCCCATGGAAAAAAAAAAAAAGAAAAAGAAAAACAAAAACCAAAATAGTGTTTTTTCCCAAATGGAGAGCAATGAAGGTGGAGGGAAATGTGTCTCCTGCAAGTCAGTAATTACCCCATAATCCTGAGGCATCCTTTATCCCAGAAAACTGATGTAATGGATGTAAAGGATTCACATGAGACAAACACACAGAAAAACCATGTCCAAATGAGGGCTACAATTGTGCATTTCCCATTATCTTCCCCTTTATTCATACCCAAAAAACAACTGTGGGTGTTTAATAAACCCCCAGTTCTCCTCTTGCTTTGTTGTATCCATCTCATTCCTGCCAATATCCCACTTGCAACTCCATCTCATCCATTCCCCTGGGAAAAAAACATTTTTGGGATGTGAAAACAGACTGTGATTTTTAAGTAATTTGATATTCAGTGTTTTCCTAGCACTAAATGGAGTTCTTGGACATAGGAATGTTCCACCATTCACTGATAAATGACATAGAATTAACAGCAATCAAATCAGGGCTTCAGCTGGTACCAAATCAAGGATTAAACACCAGTTCTGGACTTCACTGGGCAGTGGCTGAGCAAAGGAAAGGCAGAAAATAAGGAGAAATAAAAGGTTGGATGGGGTTTGGGGCAACCTGGTCTTTGGAAGGTGTCCCTGCCCATGGAATGAGATTGGCTTTGAGGTCCCATCCCTCCCAAACTTTCTAAAATGAGTCCAGTCTGTCACCACTCCCTGGTTTTGTCAGCTTTGCCTTCCCAAATATGAGATTTTCATCATCCCCACACCCCACCCAGAGGCTGGGACAGCTCCTAGAAAAATCCAAGTAGTGAGAAGATGATTCTTCAAAACTCTTCTGCTCCCTGTTATACTTTTAATGCTGGAAGGGACAAAAGGGAAATTGAGAGGAAAACCCCTTTTTTGCCTCACGATACAAACCAAGGACTTGCTGGCTCTGCCAAAGAGTTTGGGGAAAGGATGTTCCTGGCACTGCCCCCTAACTCCTGCTGGCTGCTCCCCCTGATTTGGGGATATCTTTAGCAAGCCTTTGCACAGATTAACTTCCATAACACACAGCAACCTGGATGCTGCCACTTCCCAGGACAAATCCTGCTCTGATCCCTCCCATGACGACTTCAGCTGATTCCTTCGCTGTGGATTGAGGAGTTGAAATTCCCCAGAGCTGGGTAAAGCAAGGCCATCAGCAAATCACTGCCAGGAAGCTTCCAAAAGGACTTGAAATCCTTAAAACAAGGCTCAAAATAACACAAAAATTAATTGTAGCCCTCCCATGCAAGAAATAAGGGATCTGTGAGTGCTTTGCTATATCCATGAAGAAGGAAATCCTTCTGGTGCCATTCCTTCCCAGGGCAGGGTCTGTTCCCTTCCACCAAAGCCACCAGCAGGGGACAAGGAGCAAATTCCATCCTGTTCCCCACCTGTCTGTCTCCAAAGCCTCCCAAAGTTATATTTGCACCAATTGCAGGAGGCAGAGACAGAAGACCTGAATTTGGGAGGTGTTTTCAAAACTACAAAGCAAGATTTTCAAAAATAAAGTGCCCAAAATGAAGTCTTCCACAGGATAAATTTTGATAAATTTCACATTTCTTTTTAATGTATCCAGGAGCTTCAAAAATGGCATTTTTCCCACTTAGAAAGGAGGGAAATAGGTAAATA
Organism: Promerops cafer; assembly: GCA_013398275.1. Taxonomy (NCBI): domain Eukaryota; kingdom Metazoa; phylum Chordata; class Aves; order Passeriformes; family Nectariniidae; genus Promerops; species Promerops cafer. The sequence goes on from VZSE01003047.1 coordinate 845,857, forward strand.
AAAAGCTTAAAAAGCACGAAACAAAAATCAATGGAGTTTTTGATAGTTCTCCTTTAATTTCTGAAGCCAGTGCAGTTGTGTCTGCACTGACCAGCTCTGAACTGGGCTCAGGAAGATCCCATGTAGGGAGCAGTTATCCCTCAAAAGGTCCCCTGCTGATGGCTGCGAGCAGAACTGAGGAAAAAAAAAACTGGCAAGAAAGATATTTGCAAATATTTTAATAGATGCCAATTTTCCTGATGTTATAGAGAGTGTGGCTGGGGCTGGAGATTTTTTTCAAGCCTCAGCTTTCACAGGCAGTGATTAAATGAGAATCAGAGCCTTCCTTCAGATAAGCAAGAAAATCACACGTCCCCAAAGTTGCAAAAATTCTTGCAAATGTGTTCCAGTGACAACAGAGACTCAGAAATAAAAGGCCAACCTTAAATAAATAAATAAACAAAAAAAACCCCCACAATCTAATTTTTTGTTAGTAAGTAAAATTATGTTTTAGAAGTTATTGTTGGCAGCTTTTCCACTTCATTTTTTAAAAGAATTTTTGGGTTTGCTTGCAGCCTGTACATATCGACATTAAAAAAAAAAAAAAAAAAAATTAATGATTATCAGGCCAGAGAGAGTTTCTCAGTGAAAAAGTTTTTCCACAAGAACCAGAAATAAGGGATTTACATCCCTTGGTTTTTTTTCCTCTGTATACAAGGTTTGTCTATTTTTTTTCACTGTCTGTGGGGAGAGGGATTTCTCCAGAGGGAGAACCACGGCACCATTGGAAGGAGAAACTTCTGCCTAAAGCTGCTCCTTTCCTTCTCCCCACTGAGCGCAGGAGAAGCTGAAATCCCGCCTCCAATTCCCAGCTTCCCAAATCCCAGCTGCAGGGACCGTGCCCAGCATCGCCCGGCACAAAACACGAGGATCAACTTGCCCAGCCTGGGACTGAGAATTCGCAGTTTAAATAATCAAAGACACAAACGGCGACCACCGAGTTGGGATGGAGATGCACAGTTAACCCGAAATAATCAATAGGGAGAAAAATCCCCCAAATTCATTCTTCAGGCAATTTCCACGTACACAGAACTGTGCATAGCTGGGACAACTCCAATGACAGATTTAAATGTCTTCCCCCTTTTTATTTTTTTTTTTTTTCCCTATAATCTCATCTTTACCAACTCAAAAAGTCCAAAGACGATAGGAACTTTCAAGACCCTGGTGAGAGGAGCGCTCGGAGCGAGCCCTGCCAGCCCATCCCTGGCACGGGGGGTGGGATGTGCTGCGGGAATGTCGGGGGAGATGCCTGGAAGTCATCGCTCCTGGCTCACCTCCAGTCAGCCACTGAAGAATCAGTCCCGGTGAAGTTCACGCCACGAGCACCGAGATGCGAAGTGCAGGGGGAAAGCACGGGAAATGTTATGTCTGCAGGGAAGGAGTTTGATAAATGTTTAAGGAAACGGCTGCTCTCAAGACCTTGATCTTCCCCGTAAAATTAAGATATTGCTCGGATCGTGCCGCGGAGTTTGTCGTCTCCCAAACTCAGTTGTCTCAATGAATTTGTGGGGTCTTGGGTGATTTTCCCGTGTTTACCCACCCTTGAACCCTTTCCAAGCCTTTCCCAGCTCCTCGGCAGCCAACACAGAAAACATCTTTAGCAAGTGCCTTTATTTCCAACTCGATTCACGCTGACGACCCCATTCAAAATGCAAATGGAAGAGTCTTTCTGGAGCCGCCTTTCGCAGCTTCCACCTCTTCCAGACGCATTTGTGTTGGGCTCCTCATTGTTAGGCAGAGCAGGGCATTTATGGGGACGCTAAAAGCACCATCAGAACCCCTGATCTGGGCGTTGGGACCACCTGGGTGTCCCCAGAAGCCACATGGCACAGAGCTGTCGCACGGAGCCACAGCCAGGGCTGTGCCATCCAACGCTCCTTTGTTAATTGTTCAGCCGGAGCGGGGCTTAGGGACAGCAGAATTCCTCTAGAATTGCTAAAATCCTCATCCAAACCAGGCTGGACGGGGCTTGGAGCAACCTGGGATGGTGGAAGGTGTCCTTGCCCATGGCAGGGGTTGGAATGGGATGAGTTTTAAAGTCCCTTCCAACCCAAACCAGTCTGGGACTCATTAATTTGTGACAAGAAGGACATTGAGGGGCTGGGGCGTGCCCAGGGAAGGGAACGGAGCTGGGAAGGGGCTGGGGACCTCCTGAGGAGCTGGGAAGGGGCTCAGCCTGGAGCAAAGGAGGCTCAGGGGGCCCTTGTGGCTCTGCACAACTCCCTGCCAGGAGGGGACAGCCGGGGGGGTCGGGCTCTGCTCCAGGGAACAGGGACAGGAGCAGAGGGAACGGCCTCAGGCTGGGCCAGGGCAGGCTCAGGGTGGATTTTGGGAAAATTCCTTCATGGAAAGGTTTGTCCAGCCCTGGCACAGCTGCCCAGGGCAGTGCTGGAGTCCCCATCCCTGGAGGGATTTAAAATCCATGTGGATGTGGCACTTGGGGACACGGGGCAGTGGTGGCCTTGGCAGTGCTGGGGATGGTTGGACTAAATTTGAGTGGGCCTTTCCAACCTCAGTGATTCTGTCTCCTAAATCAAGGAGTGCCACTATGCCAAACTATGAAAGTGAGACAGATTTAATTTCTGAATTCACTAAACCAATAAAAATCAGAAAATCTCCATCAATAGATTTTGCCTAAAAGGTACAAGCAGTGCATCCAACAATTTCAGAACTGTGTCTGGATTACACATCCCTGCACCGAGTCCTTGTCCACCCTGATTTTATGGATACATCTTTGAGGCTTTAGGACTTGATGAGCTCCCCAATCAGTAAAAGTTGCTTGCAACACCTTTGCCTCGTGTGCCAAAATAAAGCAATACTTGGAGAAGTTGTATTTGATACAGTACAAAACTGCCAGCAGCCCAGGAATGTGCAATCAGCAATTATGACTATTGAATAGTCCCAGATAGAAAGGGGAAAAAACCACACATGGAAAAGTGAGATTTATCAGGCAGTTAATTGCCAAGCATTTTAATTTAAGAGTTAGGAAAATGTAATTCTAATTATTACCGAATTATGCAGTCATACATTTTCATACTCATGTAATATAGGACCCTTGGAATGACATGACACATTTTAATTAAAACACAATTACTTATTGACGATTAGATTGGTTCAAACAGTGCCTCCCTTCCAGCACCTTTCCCTGTGTTCTTCACCAGTGAATGGCACATCAGAAACAGGGAGAGTTCAGATGTGATGCAGCAAATTTTTTGAGATTTGAGCAAAAAAAAAAAATTTGATGTAGCAAATTTTTTGAGATTTTTGTTAATTCTTTTTCTTTCTTTCTTTATTAGAGCTGTCCCTCTATATCTCTGGAATGACATAAAGGGCTATAAATAATACAGATTTCTCCTTCAGTTATGATATAGTTTGTGACTTTGTTTCTCTCTTTGCCAAAGAAAATTCAGCCAATCTTTCATTTGTTCATCACACTGAGCACATGAACCATCATGAACTTCCCAAAACTTCCATTATTCTTTCCCAAGTTAAATTTTCTGTTCACCAACAGATCCTAAAACAAGCCAAGCTTTAGCAGGGGAAGTTTTGAACCAAAACAACAGAGCCAGGTGAGTTCTGGAAAGACATTTCTCCACAGGAATGTACAAAAACCACACCTTGGTCATCTTTCTTAGTGAATTTTTCCCTCTCTCCAGCCAAAAACCTATTTTTTATTTTCTTCATGAGCACATAAACCTTCAGATTTACCAGCAAAACTAACTGAAACAATTTTTTTAATATGACCAAACCAACATAACTTGGTTTTTTTAGCTGTAAACAGGAAAAAAGGAGGAGCCATCAGAATTTTAACCGATTTTTTCCCACTTAGTGTATCATAGAGCACTTCAAATAGCTTCAAGATAGAAGAATAAATAAAAAACTTACAGCCAGTTGACTCAAAATCCATCACACAAGTGCAGGAGACCATTGTGATTCCCAAGGAAGTAAAAATTTAACCTTAGTCATCTCCTATTTTGTAAAGCCACAACCCAAATGTCAACTTTTGGTGCAAATCCCACACTTTCCCACTGAAATTCTCTGTTTCAGTTGCCAGCCAATGAAAGGAGCAAGAGAAACAGCAAATATTTCCTTCCTTACCTCTGGCATTGAAGATTGCCCCTGACAACAGCAGCACTTCACACCTCATACTTGGGGGTGTTTTCCTCCATTCAAGGGCTTGTTGCCACTAATTAAGGCAGATTCTACTTCACACTCCTAATCAATTAAGGTAATGAGCAGATTCTACCCCTCTGCTTAAAGAGCTGGGCATTAGTTAGACTTTTCAGCAGTTTAAAATCTTGATTTTTTTTTTTTTTTTTGCTTTGCTTCATTGGTTTTTAAGATGGTGACATCTCGGCCTGGCATGTTAGATACGTTACCAGCTTTCCCACCAGGTCACCTGGAAGAATTTCTGGTCTCTGTAATAAAATTCCAAAGAAAATCCACCTGAGGTTAAATGTATTTAATTATTAATTTATGCTTTGGAGGCTCACGCCGGAATTTCATCCCATGCTTCACTATTTTTTGCATAATAAGATTTTATTCCTTATATCTTTTTTTTCTTTTTTTTGTTTTTTTTTTGTTTGTTTGTTTGTTTGTTTGTTTTTTTGTTTACACATATTCCTCTTTTACCTGGTCATTTACCAGATGTTTTGGTGTCCAGTCCATGGAAAACCACCCAATGAAACCCTCCCACCTCCTCCTTTCCTTCAGGAGTGGGAGTGATTTAACCTTCATCATAAATTCGAGGTTTAGCCTGTAGGGAAAACATTTATGGAACCACAGAGCTATTCTGGGCTAAACGACAGAACTGAACTTCCCAGTGACTCAGAATCTCAGCCAAACTTGCCCTAATTACGGAAGAGATAATTGTAATTTCTTAGGAGATGACAGCTGTGTTATAACACCAGAAATGCAGCTTTCTGCCGTGGCTTGCAAATAATCCTGCTCCTGCTCTCCCAGAGAAAACTTGGGAAGGCACAAAACGGGTGTACAAGGGGAACAGAGGCACATTCCCAAGGGGTTTGGCTCCAGGGTGACCATGAGTCCATCGTGATCGGCAGCAAAACGAGCACAGGGAGCTCAACACCCTGGAAGTCTCTAAAGGCAGGAGAAAGGAGAAAGGGAGCAGTTTTCCAGGAGATTTTGGCAAGAGGGAGGATGGAATAAACCTGGGAGGAGATGTTGACTCCCTCGAGGGCGGGGAGGCCCTGCAGAGAGACCTCAGCAAATCAGGGGGACGAAAAGTGAAGTTCCACAAGGAAAAGCGCTGGATTCTGCACCCAGGGTGGGACACCCCTGGATTTATGGCCAGGCTGGGAACGGGAGGCTGGAAAGCAGTGCCAGGGAAAGGGACCTGGGGGTCCTGGCTGAAGGAAGGTTGGATCTGAGTCAGCAGCACCCTGGAGCCAGAGGGGACATCCCTGTCCTGGGAGCAGCAGGCCCAGAGCACCAGGAGGGCCAGGAAGGGATTGTCCTGCTCTGCTCTGGGCTGGGCCAGCCTCACATCAAGAGCTGGGATAGTTTTGGGTGCCACAATATAAAAAAGACATTAAACTGTTAGAGAGTGTCCAGAGGAGCCACGAGGATGGGGAAGGGCCTTGAGGAGAAGCGGTGCGAGGAGCAGCTGAGGGCACTTGGAATGTTCAGCTGGAGGAGAAGAGACTGAGGGGAGACCTCGCTGCAGTTCCAGTTTCTCATGAGGGGAAGACACCGATCTCTGCTCTCTGGTGACCCGAGGGAGTGGCTGGGGCTGGGCCAGGGTTAGGTTGGATTTAGGGAAAGGTTCTTCCCCCGGAGGGTGCTGGGCACTGCCCAGGCTCCCCAGGGAATGGGCACAGCCCCGAGGCTGCCAGAGCTCCAGGAGAGTTTGGACAGCACTGCCAGGGATGCCCAGGGTGGGATTTTGGGGGGTCTGTGCAGGGCCAGGAGCTGGACCAATGATCCTTGGGGGTCCCTTCCCACTCGGGATATTTTGTGATTCCTTGATCTTCAAGCTGGTGCCAAGGACACAACAAGATGTCACAATCCAGCAAGTGCCACCAGCTCCCTGCAGCATCTCCTGGCTGGGATCCTTAGGAACATCACATGGACATGGGGTGGGACATTCTTTGCCTGTAGGCTTTAATTTGAAGCTTCTCTCACTAATCCCATATCCAGAGGGTAGGCACGTGGAATTTAGGGCAAGGGGGAGGAAAATAAAGAGAATGTGGAGAAGGGGGAGAGAGGGAAACTTATGGAATATATTCATTTTTGAGATTCACAAAGGGGCAGTGAGAGCTGTACCCCAGCTGATTTCAGCAGTGCAGCAATGCTTTATCAAGATGGTTTTGCATTCTCCATGTGCAGAGAGCACCGAAGGATGATGTGTTTGCAGGGATTGTATTTCTTAAAGGAAGACAAAACCAATCAGCGATTAATATATAAAAGCCTGACACTCGATATAGGGATAAAAAAGAAATTACAGCTCCCACGATGCAAAACCTGTGGGGAAGCTCTTCAGTCTTCCCACCGTGAACAGGCTGGTGTTGAATATTCCCTAAAATCTGGTTATACATGTTTATTTCCAGCTCCTCTGAAAATGATGATGCAGGACATGCTCTTTCCCTGGTTTCTTTCATTTTAGTGTCTCTTCAGTCACTGATGCAGAATTTTTCCCCTTTATTTGAAAAGCTGAACAGGTTGGTTGTGATCTGCAAGATTCCCCTGTATGAATTCCAGCTCCCAGCCATTTTCAGGAGGACAGCCTTCCTATCAGGATATTTCCTAGTTTTCAGGCAATGAATCCAGTGCACCTGGAAAGGAATGGTCACACAAACATCCTTGGAGAGCTATGCCTGGTGGGAACATGTGCAAAGCCACTTTAGCCAACTGGAAATTTGATTTTAATTGGTTTAGATTTCATGTGTGAGGGAAGTGAGATGACTGAAAAATGGACTTTTGAATGTCTGAGGAGGAAAACGGTTGGCATAATTGGGATATGACATCACAGTATGTGATGTCATATTTTGTCTCCATTACACCATATCCTGCAATGAGAGGGTCAACAGCACCAGTTATTGCCAATACCCCCCTGGAATTGGCTCCAAACCTCAGGAATTTTCACCTAAACCATGTGGATTCAATATTCAATACAGGCATGGAGAGGGGAGAAAGCAGAGATGATTATAATAGTTTAAAAAAAAATCCAAAAGCAAAACGTACTGATTACTGACCAGGTTTGATTGAAAATGAGAAATACGTCCAAATAATCCCCCATCCCATCCCTCCATGGCATGGGGAATGGGAACACCATTCCCAGTTGATGGATAACTCTTGGGAATGTTTCACCTGAGGGCTCGGAGCAACCTGGTCTGCTGGAAGATGCTGGGGAGCTGGAACCAGATGGTCCTTGAGGTCCCTTCCAGAAACTGGCAATTTTCAGATTTTTCACTCTGCAGCCGTGGATTCCAGTGAAATCCTTCCCGTGGTTAAAAATGGTCTCTAAGCAACAAGCACTGAAATGTTTCCAAATCTTTTTTGCTTGACCCAGGATTTGTGCTGAGTTAGATGAGTAAACACTGGCATGACGTGACATTCCTGTTATTTATGTTCCATCCAAATAAGTGGAAGATAACCTAGGCAAATTTCCATTATCTAATTATAAAAACCTCCTCATATTCCCATGAAACTAATTTTAATTTGATGAAAAACAGACAACTTGGAAATGGATTTCCTACGATTCCAGCGATAAGATTCTTTCTCAGTGTGTTCTTAATTTACCAAAGACTCCAAAATTGGAGATCTCTATTAATAAACATTGCTGGTTGCTCATGCAGTGTTATTACACGCACACAAAAATAAAAATAAAAGGAAAAAGCTCCTCTGCTGCATTCCAGAGAAGGAGGAAGGAACCACACTGTGCTTTATTTTCAAGAGGGAGCTGCAGCAGGTGAAGCTCCTGCTTTGTTCAAAGCTGCTCTCACCATGTGATGGTCACAGGTGTTTAAAATATCTGCAAGAATTCCACAAAAATTGCCTTTGGAGAGCAAACCCCTCAGCAGGGAGGTTGGAACTGGATGATCTTAAGGGCTCTTCAACCCAAACCATTCTGTGGTTGTGTGAATTACAGGAAGCTCCTTATAACCACGATGTGCAGGGAATTGTGTGCAGCAGAAACAAATTGTGTTTTGACAATTATTCTTCCTTAAAAGTCACAATTCTCCTTTTCCTTACTCCTGGAAATACCATAGCAGAATTCATTGCATGAGTACAGGTTAGTGGCACCTCTCCTGAAACTTGTGACATTGTCCAGTGTCTAAACATCCAGAAAAAAGGAGCAGCAGCGAAAACCTCAGGTTTTGCTGCAGTCTGGACCCAGGTTTGACCACTTTTCCTGAAAACTAAGCCACAAAACCCCCCGATTTCCTGCAAAATCTAAGAGGAAGATCAATTTAACTAATGATGTGGGGGTTCTGTGTCCCCGTGGACCTCACACATATTATTTATAGAATGCATTAATATTTCATTTTTCCCATCCCTAAACAGTCTTTGAGGGTGAGGAAAAAAAAAAGAGATAGCTGGAGACAGGTAACATTTTAATTGAAATTAATGGGATTGGTTTGATTTCACCTCTGAGGATATAAAAATCATTCATTTTTTTGTCATGAAAAGGATCTTTATGTCTCACCAGTGCCCTGACAAGCACGACAAGCTGTAGATCACGCTTGAGAATCCACCTCCCACCTCTCACTAACCTGTGCCATGTAGACCATCACCTTCCAGTTCATGAGAAAGCAGCAAGGAAAAAATGCAGAGATCATGAAAAGATAGAGCTAAAACTCTGCTTTTCCTTGTTTTTTTTTTTACACGAGGAAAAGCCACCCCTGGGATGGGATGGTGCCCAGGCAGCTGCGTTGCCATTTTTCCATCAGTGCCTGCCAGCAGCTGTAACCCCTGCCCAGGAACAGGCAGCGTGAGGAGCATTTTATGCTCCCTCTGTGCTGGACCTGGGCTGCTGAATGTGCCAAACCCATGTGCTGAGCAGTTTCTGTTCCCAAAGGCTTCTCTGGAGCAGAGTTGGAGCCTTTACAGGAGCTTTGCCAAACGGCTGCGGAGATGAAGCAGCACCAAAACTGGCAGTGCCAGCCAGAGGCAGGAATCAGCTCACTGCAAATAGTTCTGTGCTGCCAGGGTGGGTGCAGGAACCTCTTGGCTTTAATTTATAGGATTAGTATTTATTTTTCTTATATGGGGTAAGAACGAGGTTGTGTTTTCTGAAGCACCTGAGCTGCTCAGGACAAATCGCCGAGATTTGGGCTTTGAGCTCCTCTCTGTGTTTGAAAAGCTGAGTCAATGGAGCTCATGCTCCTAAATCACTTAAACCACTGTCATAAATCACATTAAATCCTTATAAACTTAAAATGGAACACAGATCACCACCCCAACCCCAAGCTGCCTCTCAGCTCAGCCCTGATTTTCCTCCAAGCACCCTCCTTCTCACTGTCCATTATGGAATAATTTTCTTTTTTTTTTCATTAAAATCTCTTTTATAAAACTTTTTACTGTACATTTTCCAACGACTATCACAGTCCCAAAGGTCAGCAGTACCTTGGCTGACTTATACCTACATGAATTCAGACGCAATGCAGAGGAAGGGCTCTTCTGCTGTAATTTGCAAATTTTAAATGGGAAAATGAAACACAACTCACAGGCAAAAGTGAGGAGTGAGTAAAATCCCACAGAAGCTGCAAGAGAGTAAATGGACAAGTCAAATATAGCATTCACTCATTAGAAATTATAAGGAGGGTGCAAAATTTACCTAAAATTTCTCTTTATTGCCAGCAAACTACACTGAATATGAAAAGGAGTCCTATAGGGTTTTGTGTTAGATTTTTAATTTTTGGTGTGGAAACACACACAAAAACACCTCAGAAATCCTCTGTGAATATCAGGATTTCCTTCCCTCAGTTATCTTAATCTGGTTTATCAGACTTGAGATCCAGAGAACACAGCACAGCTACTGAAATACCCCAGACCCCAGAAAACATGGAAAAATCCTACAAAACCCCTCAGCAAATGTTTTTGGTGTTTTGGTTTTTTTTATTTCAAGCCACGAACCAGGTTAGTCTAATTCATTTCAAGGAATTAATAGATAATAATAACAACTGCTTCTTCCGAGGAAAAGTGACCTATATTCCAGGTAAGGAAATATTCCTCCCAAAGAGGAATTTCTCTGGCATGAAATGCTCTGCTAATAGCTACACTTGTATTATTTTTCATCTGGGTGCCCCAAGGATCTTCCAACCCTATTCCTATGCCCAGTGCAGGGCCACCCTTTGTTACAACATTAAAATCTACTTAATATTTTTTTATCATTTCACATCACAGCCCCGGTAATTGCACCCTCAGGAGCAAGGCTCCTTCCTGCGTCTGCTTTTCAATATTATTGGCATCTCCCTCATTTGGGGACCTGGAATGATCTTTTTTGCATTTTCCCCATGAAATGACAAACACGGCTGGTTGTGGCTCAAGCACTATTTGGAGCATGACCCCCTCGGCTCCTGGTGTTATCCAAATTAGATTTTGATCTTTGTCAATTAGGCTTTGCCACTGTGGACCTGCTGTGCCATTACCAGGAGAATCCCTGTCAGGGTTGGGAAGTCAGTGAACTTTGGAAGCCTTTCTCCACCTTTCAGGGATGCAGTTTTACAATTGGAGCTGTTTAAAAATATAATAATAAAATTAAAATTTCTGTCCACCGCCCCTGTTTCTGGCAATCTTTGCGCTGTTTGTCCTTAAACCAAGAATCACTCGCAGCACGGAGAACTCTGCCTTCCCATGGCAAAAGAAAATCCAAGCAACCTTGTTTTCTACAAGCAATTTGGCTTTCCTTTTGCTCCTTTTAATGTTCCTGGCTTTGTAACATACCCTGCCACAGATTTGTCTGGGGGCCAGTTTTGCTTCTGGGGGAAAAAAGTAGTGGCCAACTGAATAAAAAAGGTGAATGCCAGGAAATCTTCTCTGGTTGTCACACGGCAGGGCTGGGGTGCTGCTGCAGCCCAAGGGCTTTGTTGGCTGGTTGGGTTTAAACTGGGCAGGTACTGGGGGAATGCTGGGCCTGGCACAGCCCCTGGCCTTGCAGGGACTCACCTCCCAGCGTGCCTCCAGAGCCATCCCAAATCCTTTCATGTGGGGAGGCTGCCAGCCAAAAAACTTCCTTTTCATTCTCACATTGCAGCTCTGGCTCAGCTTTCCAAGGTGCACGGGCAGGGTTTGGTACAGAGCTGCCCAGAAGGGACACTGGAGCTGCTGAGTGGGCTGAGGGGAAGGGAGAACCCTCCTGGCATGAAGAAAGAGTGCTGCAAACCAGGATTTTCCAGCAGGAGAGGATATTCCATAGGTTTTAAGGCCAAGAATGATCATCAGGTCTCACCCTGTGTGCAGCAAAGGTTAAGGGGTTTGCTCAGTCCGTGCTTGTTTGAATTACAGCCGCTCTCAAAAATTAGTTATGAGTGAAATCTTCCCAGGGTCAAAAGTCTCCTATCAACCAAGGACATGGAGTTTCAGGACACAGGGAATGGCTTCCCACTGCCAGAGGGCAGGGCTGGATGGGATATTGGGCAGGAATTGTTCCCTGGGAGGGTGGGCAGGCCCTGGCACAGGGTGCCCAGAGCAGCTGGGGCTGCCCCTGGATCCCTGGCAGTGCCCAAGGCCAGGCTGGACACTGGGGCTGGAGCAGCCTGGGACAGGGGAAGGTGTCCCTGCCATGGCAGGAGTGGCACTGGGTGGGCTTTAAAATCCCTTCTAACCCAAAGCATTCCATGATTCCATCACCTGCTCGTGTTTTGCAGTGCTGAGAACTGCAGGACATTTAAAGGCTGCTCCTGTTTCCCTGAGGGCAGCAATTCCCTCCCCTTCACTCCAGTCTCTGGTACAGACCCAGCGTTTGTTCTGCCTCAGAGGCTTCCAACCCAACCCATTCCAGGATTCTGGGATAACTCTAAGGGCCCTCCAGCACATCCATCTCCAAGATCCCAGGGATGCAGCTTTTGGCACTTTTCCCTCTGCAGTAGTTCGGGGGGTTAACCCAACATCAGCATTTTTCTTTCCCCACTAGCAATTACTTTTTCCAAGCTGGATCCAACCCTTCCCTGTGTTTTGTTGTTGAGAACATGAAGAGCAGAGCAGATGAACCACACAGTGACTTCCTTGGGAATGCTGGTGGAATTCAGCGACGGCAAAACGAGCCCTCCAGACGTGGCTGGGTTTGGTCCCTCGCTGCCCCGTTAGCAGGCAGCTCCTCTGACCAGAATACACAAAATTTGAGGACAGGAGAGTTTCTGATACCTGCCAGCAGGGAACTAAATGTGGGAAGAGCTCTGGGAGCCAGCCTTCCACAGAACACTCACACCCAGGGAGGCTCGGGATAAACAAGCAGATGAAACGACTGCTTGGGAAAAGGGTTTCCACAACCTGCCTTGCATGGACGGGATCGATTTTAACAAGACTGGGAGGATGCAGGGATGGTTTGCAATGGTTTGGGGCATTATCACCCCTTGTCACTCACTGATTTTTTTCCAACCAAGCCGATTTAGCCTCAATTTTTTCTGAATTCTGCCTTCAGTTTTCATCAAACAAAATTTGTTAATTTTTCTGCAGGTACGGAGAGGAAGAAAATATTTTTTTACTGGTTATTTTTTAATAATAAAAGAAAATGATGCATTCTGAAAGATCTTCTGGAAGGTACAAATTTGGTATTACTCAAACCCCATGCAAAAAGCAAAATAAAGCCAAATTTTGAAGCAACCTGTGTTTAAACTGATGAGTATGTCTGGGTTTGATCCAGTGCAGTTTGACATTGAAAGGGTTTGGTCCTTGTCCTTAAAATACACACTGCTGATAATTTTTTACCTCTCAGCTTATTCAGCATGTTCAAGAACATGAACTAAGCTGTCTTGACTACAAATTAGCTCGATAGAAAAAGCCAGGACTAGATTTTTAGGATATTTTATAGTATAGCCTGCCTAAGACATGAGGCACAGATTGTAAAGTTCATATATCATTTTGTAGGATTTATTTATTCTTTCTTGCCAACTCAGCTCCAAAGCCCAGAGGTCAAATCCTACAGCTCTTGACATCCATAGTTTTGCCACTGACTTCACTGATGGCATCATTTCAGGCATGAAGACAAAGCTCTTGGTTGAGGGTTTTTTCCTTGTACTTTTAAAACCCTTCTGAAAGAATCTCTATAAAAATTATAATGAGCATTTATAAAAATGGTTCTCCCAACTCAAACCCCAAACTATCTAAGAAATGCATCAAAGAAAATGAATGGAAAAACATCCAGGCCTGGCTTTGTCATGTCATGCTCGGGGTTTACAGCATGGTTTGGAACTCCTGAGTGAACTTTTGCAACAACTGCTGCACTTTATATTCTTGAGTGTTTTTAGCTGCTCTTGACAGGGTGAGATATCCAGAGTCGTGGATATGAACAGTCCTGCTGGAAGATTATCTACTGGAAATTAATATCTTGCCTTCCCAGCTCACTCCAGCCCGCACCAGCAATGGAACAGGATGTCCACATGAATTTTTGTCCTGCTTGAATCCTCTCCATGCCTTGCATTACCCTTGGAAGTGACCACGGGACTTCGTGCTGGCCCCCTGTGCAGGCCACTGTCACCCAGGGTAATTCCCACTGAACATCCCAGCATTTAGGGGGTCAATTTCCAAATGTAACCATGGACTGACAACAATAATAAAAGTAAAGCTGATTTTCTCACACACCTGCAAATACTTGTGTGGTTAAGTCCAAAAAACCAAAGCCACGTCAACTTCCAGATATCCAAGTGGAACTTCTTAATGTGGAGGCTAAGAGTTCTACCTTTCTGAAGAGACATTTCATTAATTTATATTAATAAATTTAATTAATGACTTTGAAATGATCAGCTTAGTAAAGGCAAAGTATTATAAATGTACTTAAATCCTTGGTATTATTAATAGAATCCCTCATTACAGGGAGCTTATGCACACACATACAATCACATCCACATTTATATGTTTTTATAGACATTATAAATATATATTTGTGTGCCTGTAAAAGCATATTCAGACCCCTATTAATATAGGACCACACAAAAACACAGCGTAAAGCTCCAATTCCAATGTTTTTTCCTGCATTTTGCTGATAAACAGGGCTGGATCCATTTGTATCTGCTTGAACTCAACAGCAGCAAAACCAGTTGAGGAAGTGCAACATCACAGGGTAAAATAAAAATAAAATTACCTAATCCTGTTGCCAGTAACATCAAAAGATTGGGTATTTATGGCAACATCCTGATCCATGCTGGTCCATCCTGATCCATTAGCCACTGACCAATGAAACCAAGATTTTGGAGTGAGGAGCTGATCCTGCAAGTGATGTGTGTGATCTACAGGAAACTCCTCCTCAGCAGATAAAAAAATGAGTGGACCTGGCTACAAGTCAAATTCTGCTTAGTCTGCTCTGACAGCATAATCAAAGCTATGCTAGAAAGCATGGAATAATATACAAATATATATATATATATATTTTCTCAAATGACTATAAAAACCCACAGGAATTTTTTTTTTACTTAAATGGGAAGGAGAAAATCTATATCTTGGAGAGTGAAAAACAAATTAAAGGTTCTTGAAGGGTGTTTCTTAACATTTACCAGTGTTTTTCCCCATGGAAAAGATGAAAAATTAGCTTGAACCCTAGAGCTTTTGGTCTTTTGTAATATTTTCCTTTTTTTTTTTCCCCTCCACAATGAATATAGATTTTTTTTTTTTTAAATCCTGTATGCAGCGATGTCACATATTTAGATTTGAAAGCTTTCTTATTGTTATATGAGACTATTTTAAATTAAAAATGCATTTGGGACTTACCTGTGCAAGGAGGATGAGGGAGCACACAGGCATCAGCAAACACATGAATCTGAGTTATTTTTGGAGTGTGGTTTTGGAGTCCATAACAAAATAATCCTGAAATCAAGAGAAATATTCTGCTGTCAGATTTCCCATGCTAAGATAAGGATCTTTGCTGTCTGCTCTGATTTGGCTCCATCCAGGAAAACATCAGCTGTCATTAAGGAGAGTTTTGCCTTCTCCCATCTGGGTCTCATCATGTACCCTGGAAGAGGAAATAAAGCTCCTGCAGCTCTCTGGGCAGGGGGACAACCATATTTTTATTTATCTGTATCAGCAAAATCACTTCTGAAGGGTGATCTTCAGCTTAAAACAGTGAACGGGGGTTCAAAAATCAGGGTTAATTTATATTTTTACCTAAATTCATCTTTAAAACACTCAATTCTCTGCTGGTAAAACAGGCATGGTGTTGTTTCCTCCCTCTCCCACCCTTTGCCTTCACTCCTTGTTCAAATGTAAGAATCCTGAGGAAGAACCTCTTCAGTCTTTATGCTGGTGAAACCTCATACATGGTTAAATACTCATTTGTAACCTAGAAATATGAGGCAAATAATATTAATAAGATAGATTTATGAATCCCTTGATTAAAAAAATAGACTGGTTAAAACAATTTAAATTTTCAAGCTGTAATTGCTAAATCAGCTAAAAATAAAATTATTAGTGGGATAATCACTATTTGCTTTTCCACACACCTGTTTCAAATCCATATTTTGATGAGAATTCCTCTTGGAGGTTTCCTTCACAGGGGTATCTGTGAAAAAATGAAGACCAAAAAAGGTTTGCCCCACCCCTGGCAGTGTCCAAGGCCAGGCTGGACGGAGCTCGGAGCACCCTGGGATAGTGGGAGGTGTCCCTGCCCATGGCAGGGGTGGATTAGATGGTTTTTATGGTCTCCTCCAACCCAAACCAGGATTCTGAGATGGATGCCAGGATTTGGCACTGCTCACCTTGGTCTCCAGGAGCTCATCACTGCAGTTGGAATGACAGAGGGGATAGAAACTGCGCTGGGAATATTTGGCAGTGGTGAAAGAGATGCAAGATGAGACCTGGATGGAAATGAAGCAGAGCTGCTCCACTTTTTCATGCATTATTAAAATTCAGATTTTAAAAATTCAGACTTTATTTTTAACCTTTAAAAAATGCAACAGATGTTTGTGAAGACAAAGCTGGTGCCTGCTCTGCCTCGTGGAAGCCGTTTTATGGTTGTGTGGAGCAGATTCCAGAGGAGAGCGCGGCGGAACGGCTGCGAGGATCTGTCATGTGTTAATTGGGGCAGTCGGTACAGAGCCAAGTTTTACAACCTTGCTCCATTTTAAGAGGTTTCTACACTTGCTGAATGAATTCAAACCCAGGAAATGCTGTGGGGATTGTCCCTTGAATTCTGCACACTGAAATCTCGCTCGTGGGGCCTACAGGGAGAGCTGATTTAGTTTTGCAATCTGGCCGTAGAAGGACAAGGGGCAAAGCAAGGGATAAAACTGCAAAGCAGAGCTGGTGCAAACCACAAGACACTCAGCAATAAACCTTAATTTGACTGCAAAAAGCAATTTATAAGAGAGCTCTCTCGAACATCTCTGGTTCCCCTAATCAAATCTAATTGAGGATTGGTAAATTCTCTATGTGGAGCATCAGAAACGTGGTGTGTCCAAGGCCAGGTTGGATGGGGCTCGGAGAGACCTGGTCTAGTGTGACAGGTGAGTTTTAAGGTCCCTCCCAACCCAAACCAATCTGAGATTCCATTATTCTATGATTATGTGAATTCTTGAGCTGCCATGGTGAAACCTGGAGCCCTCACTCTGGCAAAATCCCACTTTAAATCCAGCTTGTGTTTTTCCTCAGGACCAGAGGTCAGATCCCAAGGAAAAAGTGATCTTGGTGAAATGCCTTGGATAAACAGAGGGATGGCCCTGGGAGCACCAACAGCAGAGAATAAAATGCTGCAACTTCCAAGCTGTGGTTACAGCAGGAATGACCACATCCACTTTGTTTTCCTCCTAGGAAGCATCCAGTCATCTCCAATGGGTTCCTACATGTCTACAGGGAGTGTAGAAATCCTCCCTCTTCTGCCCAAGACCTTTCCCGTGTGGATTGGCAGCGCAAAGGGCAGAGGAGAGCTGCCACCACCACCCCACTGCTCCCACAGCACCCCTGGGTACCTCCCAAAATCACAGCCAAGCTGTCCCACAGCAGCTGGAGAGGTTTCTTCTCTGCTTTTTCACCACCAGGTAGCCAAAATGATCATGTAATTCCCAGCTGAAGACTGTTTGGGATTTTGCAAGGAAGCTGGAGATGAGGGTGGAGGCAGGACCTTTTCCCCAGATGCTGCAGGATGCACTGGAGACAGCAGAGAGGAACTTGCTGGGTCTTCAGGGCTGGAGAAGGCAAGAAGCAGCAGAAAGGAGAAGGTCAAACCTTGGCAAGGGTCACCCACGAGGTGGTGGCACAAACCACCAGGAAGGAAAGAAGTGACCACAATGAGTTATCACTGCATAATTCTAGGATAAATTCAGTTAATAAAGCTGTGGCCTAATTAAACCCCATCCTTTGCTCCCTCCCCTCTTCTCCAGACAGTGTGAATCATGCAACATTTTCACCTCTGGGAAGAGAATCCTGGAGCTTTTTCCCAGAAAATAAAACTCCCACTAAAGCATTTCTGTGTACCTGCAAGACCTGAAGGTGAAATCGTCTGAGTAAGCAGAGAAGACAAAAATAAACAAAATCAACCCATGGTCAAAAATTTTTTGTCACATGGTTACTTAATAATTATATCAAAATTGGGCCAGGTTGTCCAGTTAACTCTACCAAAAGTGTTCAGACCTGTGACAAGATTTGAATGAGCACAAATTTTAAAATAAGTAGGGTTGAATACACAAATCAGGAGAGTGCTATGCTATGGAAATTTCATATATCTGAATAAATCTGAAATCTCATATATCTGTGAATAAGTCAGAAATGTATTCACACACACAAAAAAAAAATACAATTAAGATTTAGCACACAAGCCTTATTTCAGGAGATTTAAAACATAACAGCAACAAAGAACATGTTTTCCGCAAGAAAAATGTGAATCAGCAGCTTCATCTGTTCCCTGTTTTCACAAGCAAAGTCCTGTCTATTATAATCTTGTTTTTCTCAGCCATAAACACAGTGTGAAAAAAAAAAGAGAGAAATTTATGTTGAATATGGTTATAGTTATTATTTCCCTTCTGGGGATTTATTAAGCATGTGTTAGGAGTTTAGGTATAAAATGAAATTGTTTTTTCACTACATGGATGTCTTCTGTGACTATCTGTAAAATTTCATTAAGGTGTTAGACTTGATATTGCAGATCAAAGTAATCCCAAGAGATTAAGGAGACCCTGCTAATTGACTAAGGTCATGTACTGCACTTCCCACTGGCACTTTGGCCTACATTGACAACAGAGGAGCAGCCCCATCTCCAAGGACCAGTCTATAAAAATACCATTTTCTTTATCTCTAGTCCAGTTTTCACACAGCTACAATAACAAGGGATTTCATAAATCCAGGTGGACTGATTAGAGTTTTGAGTATGTAACTTTCTGAGTAAAAAATATACATGATACTTTTGAACAATTTTGACATTTTATCTTACCCTTTAAAACTCCCGGGAACAGATTGCACGTTAGGTGTTTAAGAATAAAAAGTGTCAGCACATATAGTGAGTTCCATCATTCAAACTTGGCACTAAAGAGGATATTGAAAGCCTTGCTGCAGACCATTAAAACCAGCTAATTTACAACCAAAGACATTGTTGCTTGAAGTGCCAATTTGGTCAATAATTAAGGTTTGGAATATATATCCAGCTCTGACAAGAGAAAATTCCTAAAAACCTTTCCCTGTTGATCCAAACATACAATATATTACTCTCAATTGGACAGTGGCTCTTGGTTCCGTGTTGTGATATTATTGAAAATAATGGATTATCCAGAGGCGTGGTGAGGAATTATTGCTGCTGTCAGCCAGATTTGTGAACCCAGTGCTGAGATATCTGCTCCCCACTGGATCCCACGCCTGGAAAAGTGAATGCCGGAAAAGTTGGAGGGGATTCGCAAAAAAGCTTCGGAAAATACGGCTCTTTTCTGTCCTCATCATGGGAGAAGTAAGAAACTCAAAGCCAATTGACCAGAAGTTTAAGGACAAGATTTACAGGGAAATAAACAGGAGAACTGGGATCATACAGCCATTAATTTAGCGGAGTATGAATAAAGAGCACTGACAACAGCAAGCTGAGTGAGAAAGATGCAAATTAGAATTTACCTGCCATGATTTAACTGATCAAGTTATACACCAAGAGATTTTGCCCCTTTTCTTTCACTAAAAGTTTAAAACTCAAGTTATTTGGGTTTTTTTTTTCTAAATATTGTGCTGTTACAAAAAGCTTGTGGGTTCTTTTTTAGGTTTCATTCACTGATTATTTTTCCTCAAGTTTATCCAAGTTCTTCCTGAAAGGGAAGACTCCAACTTGAGGCAAAGTCATAAGCCATGGGTTTACTGGGTACATTTTAGCAACGTTAATGGATGTAACAACCACCCTCCCATTCACCAGATGAAATCCCCATCTAAGCAGAAGGATAGTAGGAGGCTTATGACATCCATAAAATGGGTGTCGTTTGCATGGAGATGAATTTCAGCCCTTAGAAGCCAACAGAATCACATTTTCCATTATGTTCAGCCAGCAGAACAGATTTCATTAATCAGCCTCTCATCAAGGGCTCAGTCCTACCACATTACTCAAACTAAGTAATACCTAAGATGCAAATAGGTCCACTAAAGCAAAGGAGGCATCTGGAGAAGTTGTGCCATTCTCCGACTAAAGGTGCTTTAATGGACTTTGAGAAATCCCACGTTCCACAAGTGAAATCCTCGTACCCTTCCAGCTCTTCAGGAAGGTCCCAACTAAATAAGTCATTCAACAGAAGTATTTCATCCCTGAAACACTGGAGAACGATGACAAGAGTTAAGCTGTTGAAGGCTGTTGAAGAAAACAGGTAAAATTTAGCATTTACTGTTTTTCAGCTCAAATAGAGGGCTCAGAATTCCTTTTCACTCAGCAATTCACACTGAACTCTTTAAGGCACCATTTTGAGTAAGATACAGGAGGCCTTACGTCCTAGGGATATGGGAAGACTTGGTATGCATGAGGCTTTATTATTCTTGATTCACTGGAATTCAAAGTGCTGTTGGTATTTTTAATGTTTCCTATACTCATTTAACCATCCTATATGATGGGGTGGCTGAGTTTATCCACGATAAGGGATACTTGTCTTTATACTGAATAAAGTCTTTGTTTTCTAGCTCATTAATATTTTCCTGAAGTTGGTCAGATGCTGTCTTTTCCTTGCTTTATATCTCAAGAAGAACCATACGATTTTAATGACCAAAAGGACTAAACAAAGCAGGAGAAATCCCAACTTTTATATTTGCATGGTGCTGCTATTTGGCAAATCCAATGAAGGTTTTTGATCTTTTTGCCAAATGCAAACGAAATCTAAAAATCCTTATAATTCCCAATGAATTGAACACTTGTGTATTATTCCCCATGAAATGTCTAATAGATGTTAGTTGATCTTTGTGCCCTTTTTTGTAGATTTAGTTTGTTTGTTGTTTCCTGTCACGATCAGTGAAAGACTCTTTGGGTTAAAACGTGGGAAAAGAATGATATATTTGTTAATTGTTGCTGTTCTTGCTATGATCTTTGGCAACACCTGCTGGTGGTACTCTGCAGTGCTGGAACCACTCTACATACATGCCTTCAATGTATAGACCTTCAACTGGCCACGCAATCCTGTCCACCTGCAAAGAGCATGGACGTGGCCAGTGGGCTTAAAAATATCTCAGCCCAAGTTCATGAAAACACTTGCTCAGGCTTTGCAGGCTCAAACACTCTCTCATATTAAAATGTGCTTGGGGTTTTTTTTTGCCAGTCCAGCTGCTGTGATTTTTATAAAAGTTGTGATTTTATGGCAACTTAATCCAAAGAGAATTTCATCCAGAACATCTCCCATCCGCTCTCTAGTAATGAGGTATTTTGAGCAGCAGGATAAATAACATTTAGGCATCTAATAAAAACTGCTGGGGCTTTTTTTTTAGGTCTCAAATCCTCTTTTCTACATAGTACAGCAGAAAAGCCTCGTATTGTAGGTGAAAATCTGTAAATTTGCAGTAACTGAAAAATAACAGAAGGCGCAGCAGCATTCTTTATGTTAGTCTATATTGATCGGCTCTAATGAGCACCAGTGGAGCTGTAGCTAATGGTGGTATGTCTGGTGTTAAGGGCAAATGTGGGAGAAGATTATCAACCCAAGGGGTTTAACAGTTGCTGGACTGCCCTCAGCCCTCAGGGCAATGATGCACTTGAGAGGTCACCGTATCAAATGAGGGAAAAGATTCAGCTCGCGCTGCTGGAAGAAATGCAGCAGGAGCTGTGCTTTAGCCCAGACTACCGGCATCAATAAAACAGTTCCTCTCTGCCGGCTGTGTCTTCCCCTCTCCTTTCCCATCACCTGCCTAGCACTGCATTGCTAATTAAGAACCCTAACACGGGGATCTGGGCAGGGATGGCACCGAACTGCTCTGAATTGGGTTGGAATACGCGCCTTGGCGCCATCCGCGCAGAGAAGGACGAGTTACGGGGCAGAACGGTTTCACACCTGACGTCTGTTTGTTACCTGGGGGGGCCACGCTGCCATTTGATTGGAATTTGCTTGATATTTCATTCAGTGTGTTGCTGCCACCCCCTTCCGAGATCTGAGAGGGATGAGATGAGTGACCACCAGAGCAGAGAAGGCCACCGGGCTTCAAGGGGAAGTTAACTGGCAGATCCGAGAGAACGCTCGCAGTAAAATGTTTGTGCAGAAAGGAAGCTACAGGTATCCAAAAAGATAAAAATGAGCAGAGAAATGCCTTGAGGTGGATGGCATGTTGCACATTCCATGCTTTAATAGCCTAATGGAATAATTTTAACTGTGTGAGGCTCTGAAACACACCAAGAAGCTCTGTTGAGAACCGAGCACTGAGATTTCAAATATTTGTTACAATAAACAGCAATATTTATTTGGAAAAAAAAATCAGAATATTTGACTTAATGTTGTAAATAAGCAAATTAAATATTACCTTAGCTCCATTTTGCCCTGGCATGCTGTGGTTATGGCAAATTATTTATTAGGTCTTTAAAAATTCTAAGACATGGATTCCTCTTGTTCCTTAGACACTGATGATGGGTCAGATTATTAAAAATATCTTCACAGCTCTAATTTTTTTGCAGTGTTAACATGGAGCAGGCTGGATGTCGCATTCTTTGTTCCAGTCAGAGATTTTCCAACTGGTTTTGCCTGAACAAGAAGGAAGAGAGTCAGGATTTGGTCAAAGAAGAATATTTCCTACCACGGTCAGCAAAAAAAGAGACGGTTTTAGACTGTTACCGGGCTGTTGACACAAAAACACCTGAAATAAGTGGAGCAGGCACTAAAGCTGGCAAGCACACTCAGTGGGAGCAACGGGGCTGGAGACGAGGAGAAACATTTTCCGCAAAGAAGCCGGAGTTGACACATCCACTGCTCGCTGCCTGATGGGCTCCAGCTCGGGGGTTTGATGTCTGCAGCTCCCACCACTGTCCATTAGACAGGCGCCCGCGCCAGGGACGCTGCGGCCACAAGTGACACTAATGTGCTCCACTGCTGACACTGGGGAACCCACAGGAAAATGTGTTCATCCCCTGGCTGCTCCACGGTTAAAAAGGGAACCAGTCTGGCAAAACAGACGGAGGGAGTTTGCATCCCCAACGCTTCATCTGTCCCCGTTCTCGTGCCTGGTGAATGCTGAAATTTCTGAATATCCTAAGGAAAAAATAACCCGCATTATTTTAAAAGTGTGTCCTGAAAAGTATTTCCCGCTGTAGCTTGAATTCTAATTGGTTTAGGCAAGGCCAAGCTGCTTCTTCACAAAATGAGCCTGTGAGCAGACTGTGGCAAATTCATGGCATTTATTTTCTACAACTTAAGTTCATAAGTAGGACTTGCTAATTTACACAATTAT
The DNA here is from genome assembly GCA_013398275.1 of Promerops cafer. Lineage (NCBI taxonomy): Eukaryota > Metazoa > Chordata > Aves > Passeriformes > Nectariniidae > Promerops > Promerops cafer. Next base: position 868,876 of record VZSE01003047.1, read on the forward strand.
TGAGACCTCCTTCAGTCATAAATGCTCAGTTGCCATGGGATGTGAAGTGTGAGCAGAAAAAAACCACTTTCATTCATGAACTTTTCTAATACTCTAAAACTCTTCTGTATTCTTTGTTATTTTAGTTCGGGACATATTTGAGCTTAAGAAGGTCAGAGATTAACTTTCAGATGCTTTTACTCTTCTCATGACAGAAAAATGTCAAATTCCTCACTCAGTAGCAGGAAGTTCCATAGTACAGAAGGATATTTATAGAAATATATTTTTTTAAAAAATATCTCTATGCACCTAATTGAAATAATTTTATGAAATTATTATCAGAAAGGATAATGTGAATAACAGAACAAGAGCTGTTCTCTAATGGCTTTTTTCTTAAGGAGACTTCAGAATTTTTTAAATATTATAAAATTTATTTCATAGCTGTTGTTCCACATGCTAGAGCTTTGGACAGATGAATGTGTGGGATTTGAAAGGAAGTGGTGGAAATGCACACCACAGCACTGGCAGGACAGTGGGTCCATACTTTGGACCTTGTCATAATTACCCAGCTCATGGATCTTAACTCCAAATCTGAATTAGTCCAAAATTCCCCAACCAAAGTTCCTCAGAGTTTAATGATGTAGGAATCTAGCTAAGGGGATTTCTTAATAGTTGGTATTGACCAGTCATTTTGAACTGTTTGTTTTGAAAAGGACATGCTATTTATTTTTTCTTTCCATTTAAATATCAAAAAGAAAGGATCTTGCTGTAGCTCCAAACGATAATCCATACAATGAATAACCACTCGATGGCATAACAAATTTCTTCACTTAAATGAAAAAATATTTTCAGCTCTTGAGATTAAGTAGCCACAAAATCCACTCCCAGTCTCAAAAAATCCTACCAAGTCATTATATGTTCAGTAGTAAATAAAATTTTGCCTGTGTATTTTTTTCCATATGCATTTCTTGAATGAAGTGCAGCTGTTTTAGGGGTTCATAAGGAATGCACCTTATTTTCTTTGCATTGGAGATTTTCCCTGTGCAGTATCCTGGCCTTCACCCCTTCAACACCACTAAATCCCATAAGTGATCCCAAGATGATGTTGTTTAGCACGGTAATATTATTTTCAATGAAGCAGCAAGTAGGAGCACTTGGAAATGGATGAGCATGAGCACTTGGAAATGCAAGATTCCTGCCAGGCTGGGAGAGGAACCCTAAACTTGACCTTTGTGCATTTTACAGGAAAAAAGAGAAGGAAAAGAAGAGGAAAAAAGTTCCAAACCCCAAAACTGCTTTAATTTAAAGACACTTTAGAAATTAGTCTGTATTATCATGAAGTCTGTTTATAGCAACAAACCACATAGAAATCTTCAGGAAAATGCCCCTTTCCTACTTACTCATTGACCTTCTCTTGGACAACATCCACTCTGCTCCTTGAATCCTGACATCTGCAAGGATCTTCCCATTCCTCATGGAAATTCATTCAAATTCCAGGTCACCCTTGGAGGAAGGAGAAGGCTTCCTGGTCCTGACTGTCCTGTTGGACCTTGCTGGTGATTTTAAACAGGTGAAGTGTCAATGAAACCATTCAAACTCAAACCAGCACAACTGGCCATGGCTTAGCAGCCTAGATGTTTTAACACTCACTTCCAGAGGATCTTGGCTGAACTTCCAGCCTGTTCCCCCATCACAAAACTATCTGTGACATCTTTGAATAATAGAAGACTTTGAACCTTAAAAAGCTCTCACAAGTCATTTGAAGAATATTTAATAACAACATTCTTCAGTTGGTATTTGAGTGAAATAGCCAAAAATTGCCAAATTTCTCAGTGGAATATGACCCAACTTTTTTCCACTCATGTGGTTTTGTCCTCTTTCATTTTAATTCTTTGCATTTCTGTGGTTTGAACCCAACTAAAAAAATCTTCATCCTGTGGTATTCTCTAACTTCCCAATTCTATATTTATAGGAATGCAGCAAGGTGACAGTTTCAGGCCAGGTCTGCAGTGGGGCTCAACCCCCTTCACGAAATTATTTGACAAAAATCTTTGTCTTCTTATCTAAACAATGCTCCTTAATTTTTTGAGATAAATATAATCCCGCAGTAGAAGGGGTGGAATTTGGCTGTCACATGCATTATGTGACCAGACTGTTTGGTGGAGGATGGGATACTCCTGTTTTCAGGAACTTTGTCCACTCCCACTTCTCATAGCCAAAAGGACAATGTTTGTGCATCTATTAAAGCGCAGCATGAAGACCTCTGGTAACACCTGTTAAATAAAATTATTACCACTGGCTCCCTCCACAAGTTTTAACCAAAAACTTTCTGTCTTCAAGATTTATCCCTAAATTTTTCCGTCCAAACTGTTTCATATGGCTTTGTTTTGTCTTGGTTTTTTGGGGGGAGTTTTGTTGTTTTTCTTTTTTTTTTTTTT
>VZSE01003047.1:871301-885174 GCA_013398275.1 Promerops cafer
TTTTTTTTTTTTTTTTTTTTTTTGGTGGACCATCTCTACAGTTCTTTTCTCTCCATCCAACTCAATTTCTGCTTTTACCTTCTCCCTTTGTCCTCTGCCATCAGCTTCTCAATGAATATCCCTCCAGTGACCATTTACCAGCATGTCTTGCAGGTTTTTTAACATCCTTAAAGCTCTGAAGGCTCCATACTTAAGCCCACTGCCACTTGGTTTGGTCACTGAGCTCAATAATCTTTAATTTACCTTTTTTTTTTTTACTTATTTCAGAGAAAGAGTAGACTCAAAAATATGTCTTAAAAAAAAGGCTCACAGCATTCACGCATAGGTTTGATGCCTCCCCAGAATATATTCCTGGATCCCATGTGCAGAAATGTTGCCTAAAATTGAAGAGTGATTTTCCATATTTAAAGAATTATCAAGAGCAGTGTTACTAATAGTGCCTTGACATAGAAAATAGCAAAACCTAATTCAATATGGTGAAAACTTTGTTGATTGGAAAACAAAGAAATGTATCACTTTCCTCCCTGATCATATAAAATCATTATAAAGAAAAGGAGAGCAAGGAGAGAAAAAATCAAGTGCTGAATCATGAAAAGAGTCAGCAGATCAAGGTCTTTCTTCTAAAAAATCTTTAGCAGGGAAAAGAAGAAACAGCGGATATTATTTCCAATTATTTCTCAAATTGGAACAGAGAAAGGAAAATAAAAAAATACACACACACACACACACAAAAAAAAAAAATAAAAAAATCCCTGACTTGGTCCTACTGGAGTTTGTAGCTGGAAGGAAAGTCCTTGCTTATATTGAAGTAAAGTTCTGAAAATAAGCAAAGAACAGATTTATTGATTTTTGGTGAAGTCTGGGTGTAAAAAAGAGAAAGAATAAAGAAGTGCTCTTTGCCCGCTATGTCCAAATGACATCCCCAGTGGCCTTCTTAATGGTGGGGGAGGGGAGGGGGCAGGTGCCTACCCCGGCACACGGCCACAACTGCCCTTAGGCAAGGGCTAATGGTATTGGCTGAGCCTGCTCTAAGCCTCTCTTTTCTAATAGCCAACTTTCTCTGTGCGAGAAGACAGACAGATATTGATTGGTCCAAATGCCCTTGAGTTGACAACATCTGAAATGAAAATCCACAAGGCTAGCACAAACTTTCTGCAAGTTCAATTCCTTGGAATCTGATTAGGAGGCTGGCCGGCGCGAGCGTTCTCATGGAAAAGGTCTCCTTTTGTCGCTGCCTCCGCACGTGCAATTAGCGGCGCGGACGCGGCTCCGGCAGAGCCGCGGCACAAATGGCAATTTTGGGAAGCAGGTTAAGGGTAACAGGGGTTTGACTGAGGGAACAAATCCAGCCCAGCCCGTCGTGAAGTTTAACAACAAATTCGCAAAGACACAGGCGCCGTTTCCCAGCTCTGAGCATTAATTAGGCATAGATTAATAAAATAGATTAATAAGACACTTATTCTCTTTTCTTCTGCTCTCTGAAGCTGTAGATAAAGTGATAGAATTTAAAGAGTCCATCTTTCAGGGAAGTTACTTCATCCAGACTGAAGTCCTAACTCCCAGCAAGTCCAGGTTTATTTTCTAATGACTTTGTTTTCCAGAATTAAAATACTGGAGTTACAGTTTGCAAATGTTACGGATGAGGAATGCAGAAGGCTGTAGGAGTGTATTTGTACCTTATTAAGCATTCTTTTTTTATTCTAAAAATTCCTCCTAAATCAATACATTGACTACTGTATAAAGCTTAAATAAAGCATTATTAAAGTGGAAGCAGTGTTCCTGTCCTACTGGGTTATTTAGAAGCATAAAAGATACACTCATAAGAATCAGGATCATGCCAGGTAAAGTACAGCTGGAATACACATTAAATTTATTCAGTCATTGATTTGTAATGTTGATCCTCCATGGCTTCATGTTTCTTTTCTCATTAATCTTAGTTAACCCTCTCAAAACAATGCCAACGCTGGCGTTTGATGTATTGAAGATCCAACCTGCAGAGGATGCTGCTTTCTGGACTGTGATCCCTGCCATCAGTGGGGATGAAGCCACAGATCCAGAGAATGTTCTTTGCTTGATTTTGTGTTAAGTATGAAAAAGAGAAGGTATTTTCTCAGAGGAAGAAGCAAACAAAGAAAGAGGATGCACAGTTCCATCCCCCATGGTTGGAACGAGGTGATCTCTAAGGTCCTTTTCAGCCCAAACCATTCTAAGATTCTGTGCTGACCTAAGACAGGGAATGGGAATGTATAGGCTGCAGAGAATTGATAGATCTGCTGGAGGTCTCCTGTGGGGCAAGGAACAAACTGCTGTGGTGTTTCCACTAACAAACACTCAGCTCCAGGAGAAAGTCACTGCAGAGGAAGACAAAGCACTGCAAAGAATCCTATTTTAGAAATTAGGATCTCTGCCTATAAAGCCAATAACTATTTTAATTGGAGACTACTTACTAAGGCATTTCCATTTTCTACCTGCCCCTCCCTCCCTACTCACCTGATAAAGGTGGTTTTGTAGAGAGGCTGGCTGAAGAGGAGGGCAGGAGAGGTCATTTTTGGAGAAACCAGCAGCAAATACACACAGGTGTGCAGAGACTCAGGAGCCTGGGGCATTTGCCATCCTGCTGGAGGTGATGCCTGTCAATAAAGCCTGGTCCATTCCTCTGTGGGATGAACTGGGCTTAATCCATCATTCCTCTGGACTTGATGCTGCCTGTGCAGAACCTGCTCTCTGGTGGCTACCAGCCACTTCTGAAAGTTTTGCCTGATCTCCTTTTGGCAAATACAGATAACAACAAATTTTTTGTTTTATGTCATGGCAGAAGTGACAAATGTCAGCTGTTTAGACTAAATGGCCACTTCTATCTCATCTCTTGCTGCAAAACTGTAACTGGATTGTAGTCCTTCCTGGGGATGCCAGTGGTTTCCTTATGGAAAAGCTCCATGGACTTGGACTTTAGCATCCAGCTTGCCTTAAAATCCATTTATATTTTAATTATCCGGTCCACATCTCCCCATCTGACTTTTTAACAAGCTGAGAATCCCAATGATACTTTATCAATACAGGCCAAAAATAAATAGATAGATAGATAGATAGATAGATAGATAGATAGATAGATAGATAGATAGATAGATAGATAGACAGACAGATTCCCAAGCTACAATTTCCCCCGTAATTATTTACGGCCTGTAGGAGATCAAGACTGGGATGAAGAATGGCCACCCCCTTTCATATCCATAGAAGTTACACCCAGCATCAAAGGGGAAATGTTTTAGCTGAAGACACACTCTGGAGCAAACATTAGCAGCAAATGTGAATCTTGTTTGTGGTAAATCCATCCCTTGAAACTATTTCTTCCTTCAGCACCAAATAGTCTTTCTAATCTTTTGTCTTTTCAAATAGCTGTGATAATATTAAAACCATGCTTCACGGCAAACAGCATTTCTGGGATTTTCCTAAGAGATGTGGCTTTGGATAAGAAAGTGCAATTGAGTTAAAGCAGTAGGAGAGCCCGGAGTCAGTGGGGTTTGTTGTGATCCGTTGACCACTTCCCAGTAGGCATCTCTGCAGTCGCTGAGAATTACTAAACACCATTTCAAGGAATATAGGTAATTCAGTCAACCAAAAAACCAAACAAAATAAGCCCAGCATAAAATACATTTTAAAAACCCTACTGGCATGTGAAAAGCAGGAATCTGTCGAGCTTGCTTTGAATCATTCCCGGTGTACTTAGCTAAGGAAAAATCAGACGGATGAAATTTCTCATTGTGCACAGAGATTGGAAAACAGATATTTCTGCTAGCACAGAAATGTTTCTGAGACAGAGAAATGACAAAGCTGGCTTTTTTTTTTCCCAGTGCTTAGAAAGTATCACACCTTTCAGGCAAATGTGACACAACAATAAAAGCACTAAATAAGAATAAAGTAATAGCAATATTCAAAAAATTATAACTGAAGAACTTCCTTGCTGTCAGATAGAAGTGTTGCACAATTACCCTATACCAAGCCTGGCTCTCTGTGGCCAGGATTTCTGCCATATTTTCCCATAATTTTTCATGAGGAATTGAAGCTGATAACAGCCAGGACAAACAGCTGAGGAGCTCTCAGTACAGCTGCCCCAGTTCTCAGCCTTTTCACTCAGAGCCCCTGACTTATCATGAAAAAAAAAAAAAAAAAATCTGTAAAAAAAATCCTCAGCTGGACTTTCACAACCACTGTTGACAAGTAAATATTTATCTATATATTTGTCCCTCCAGATGTCATGGAGTCCACTAAAATACCTGTGCATGCAAAGTGGAGTGAAGAGGTTCTGCCCGTATTTTATCATTATTGCACTTCTAAGACAATACCCTGGCTCCCTCTCTGAAGAATGATAGGATGGGCAGGCTGGAGTAGCTGCAGGGGATCCTACGCCTGTTGCCTGCCAAAGCTGCTTACTACTTAACAACTGATCAACTGGCCCCCAAGGCAACAGCTTAACAAGCCCCAGTAGAAGTGGACTCAAGATTTCTTCCTCAGCAAAGAAAATGAAACCATTTACCAGGTATGACCAATATCCAGAAATCAAGGGGAGCAGCACCAGCAACACTTTATCTCCCCAGCTCTTCAGAAATAGCAAGGTGTTTTTAAGCTAGAGTCCTAAAGCTGAGCAGGGTTTAATAATATTGGACTAAGAGAGGGGAACGGGGTCCAGGGTTGCTTGGCAGGTTGGTTGTGCCTTGCACAATTCCTGCATCCCACACTGCCAGGGAGGAGGGATGCTCGTGGGTGCTCTGGGGCAATGCTGTGCCCCACGTGTGTGCGAGGGAGAGGCAGAGATTCAGGACTGAGCTGCAGCAATTCCTCTGGGCTGAGCTGTGGCAGCTGTTTACCAGCACAAAGCAATTCCGTGCCGCGCTTTCGCGGAGGAAATGAGGAATCCTGGCCTCGCCTGAAACTGCAGGGGGGATTTTAGGAGACCAGAATTTAATTACCCAGGCTGGAATTTGGCCAGGACACCAGGGCTCACACCTCTGCTCTTGTGAAAAGTGCCAAGAGGTCTTTAATAGTAACAAAGAGTCAAGATTTGGGGTTAGGGTTTCACCTGAATGCCTCCGCCTTCAGTAACACTTTGCTCCTTACCAGCGTTATCAAAACTTTATCCAAAAGTCCTCAGAATTGCAGTGGGGCTACCATGAAGAACAGCTTTTCTTGTGAAGTTTCTGTTTATCTCAGGATCATCCAGAAAAAGCCACATTGTAACACGTCTTCAGATCTGCTGCAGGAAATGAAAGGAATATTTGCCATGCTCAGGTGGGGTAGACCAGGGAGATTTCCCCTAATACATCCAGATTAGCTGAATCAGCTCCATAACCTCCCAAAATCCTGACACATTTCCTAAAGCATCCATACTCCAATTCTTTCACCCCTCAAGTCACCAAAGATCTCCTTGGGAGATTATTTTTTTTTTTTTAAAGCAGTATTTCAAAAGGAAACATGAAGCTGGAGGGAGGGTTGGCATTTTCCAATTTGTTTCCATGACCTGCTTTTTTTTATAGTCTTAATCCTGCAGCCATCGGGAGAGGTGTGAAGAAAACCTGCAAGGACAAACCTCATTTGAAAATTGGAACGACCTGTTGACAACTGCCCTTCCTGCACACGGATTTATGAGCACAAGTTACTGGGTGTATTTAGTGGGGGTTTGCTTGGGTGACTGGGGGAATGTTCTCCAAAGTTGTTCTTGTTTTCCCTGCTGCCATTTCTTCCTCAGCCATATTCCCCAAATTAAACTTGCAGCTTTTTGAATGTTGTCTTATTCATGGCTCTGACTGTAGGTCATTATTCCCCTTCTCCCTCTATGAATATCCTGAAGAACTTGACAATAATGAGGCTGCAGATTGCTGAAACTCCCCTGTATAATGATAACCATGGTCACATAATTTACTTCTGTTTCCTACTTGTAACAGGCTCTTTTTGCTTAGATTGCATTCTTCCCTGTGCCTCTGCATTGTCCCTCTGAATAAGAGCTCATAAACATTTTTGCAGTGACCAGATTACTGTTATTAATGAACAAGGTATCAGCTTTGGAAGTCTGTTAAACATCCAGCCATTGGCAAAAGCTTGGAAAAAGCTAAGGTTCAAAAGCCCTGTCTCACTCTTAAATGTTTGTGTTGGCAACTAAAAGGGTGAGAGACCTCGAGAAGAGGGTATTGAATAATTTTGAGGTTTTGGAAGAGCTGTTTGAGACCTTCAGAGGTTTTATCAGGAAGCTCCAGAGCTCTGAGCAACCTGGTCTAGTGGAAGATGTCCCTGCCCATGGAAGGGGTTGGAACAGGGTGATCTCCAAGGCCTCTTCTGACCCAAGCCATGTCATTCCCAGAATCACATTCAACACACGAAGAAAAGATTACATACATCCTGTACATAAAATCATCAAATCACAGAATGGTTTAGCTTGGAGGGGACCTTCAAACCCTTCTAGTCCCACCCCTTGCCTTGGGCAGGGACACCTTGCCCTAGACCAGCTTGGCAGGGACACCTTGCCCTAGACCAGCTTGCCAGGTACACAACATATCTCAGTAAAATAACCTGATTACAAGAGAAAGGAACAAAACCAAAGCGGATTCACTCAACAAAAAAAATATAAGCAGAAACTTTCACTCGAAATTCCAGGCATGACTGCTCTTGTGCTGCTGCAACAGTATGTGAAATGTGAGCTCCAGGTCTGCCAGCACCAAGAGGATTTCAATATCACAAGCCCTAATGATTTCTATTGCCTCATTGCAGCATCCTCTGAAAGAAAACACAGCCCTGGATCAATGTAGTCATTGACTGACTCAGTGTATGGATAAGTGATGCACATTAATACAGCCTGCATTGAACCGGAGTGGCCCTCGGAATTACAACTCAAGGTATAACAATGCAGTCTTCCCTTTAACCTGAGCAAGAGCTGCATTGACTTTTCCAGCTCTGTTTTCCAGCAGGCTCTGCCAGCTCTGTTGCAAGGCAGCCTGGCCAGCCCCCGAGCAGCTCTGCACAAAACAGGGAGCAGCGTTAGGTGAACCAGCCCTTAAACACAGCCCAGCAGACAGCTGCACCATTTAAAAGCACTTTGCACTCGAAAGCATCTCTGCAGAGCTCCCTGATCTATAGGTGCTTCATATATACCCTTAAAAATCTCGCTGGAGATTGTGGGGGATCAGAATCGATAGCCTCATTTGATAGATGAGCAACCAGATTAAACAGCAAACCAAAGGCTGCACAACTTTTTGTACCATGTGGTCCTAAACTTGAATCCTGTTCTGGGGCTGGGATGGATATAGGATTTTCTCCTGAGCTACAAAACTCCTCTTTCTCTCCACCACACCGAACTTGCCTGTAGCACAAAACTGTTCTGCAACTGTACAGCTTCTTTTTTTTTCTCATCTTTTTTTTAGAACTGACCCAGTATCACCTCTGGAACGTGGAAACTCAGCCAGACAACCAAGTCCTGCTTTCTGACACAGCAGAGCAAGGGGATTAGAGACTAACACTCAGACTGTACAATTAAATTATAGATGCTGTCCATGCCATGCCCCGTTCCATGTGCTGTGGGAGAGGTCTGGTGCAGCTGAGGCCCTACATGTTCCACACTTTATTTCCAGGGAAAAGTGACCAGGAGGAGGAAATCCCAAGGCTCAATAAAATTAACACTGGAATTCACTAGTGCCCAGAGGCCAATGGCAACCCACAGGGCTTGGATGGATCCCTAGGAAGCAATAATTCATCCAGCCAAGATAATTATCCAGAATAAACAAATGGAGTCCCAAAAATAATTTTTAAAATAAATGAAGCCCTACATACCTACCTTCCAAATGTTCATCTTCAACTTTCATTAATTCAGTGTTTGGTCCCACCTTTTTTACACAAAAACAAAGCAAAACCTATCTCTTGTCCAGGGGATTATTATAAAGAGAAATATGAGGAAACTTTCAGAGTTTAAGCTTTCAAGATGCAGATTTTCAGAAAACTGTGCTTCAGTGCAATTAAATTGCATTTTTGGATGTTGGTTTGGTACGTTTCAACAGAGAAACCTTCTGTCTAATGAATTGAGAGCAAATTAGCAGAGTAAGATCAAACATGATCAGGGTAAGATCACCCGTGATACAAATACTGAAACATTTACTGTTGCAGAATTTCTTATTTGGGGTATTTATCATCTATGTTTACTGCTGATGCCATTTGGAAAATAATTAATAGGTAAATTCCTCAAAGTAGGGTTAAACGTTAGATATAAAAAAAATACTTCTGAGTAATTTAGTAAAAAGAAACCTTTTTTTTCCTTTTCCTTGGTTTTCTAACACAGAGAACTGGTCAATCAAACAACTCTTTTCTACAGCTCAGTTGATTCAGCATGGACTGATTCAAAATTTAAAGCTGAAATAGGTTTTTTTTGATGCCACAAAAAGTCTACCAAGTTTAAGCAAAAAAAATACAAGATATAACTGTGAGTTAGAAATAATAAAACCTCTTTCCCTGTGTGAACTTCTTTAGCATAGAGTCCTGACAAGTCTTTGGGGAGTCCTGTTTTCATGTAGGTACTGTGAGCCAGAGATTTATCAAGTAACACAATACACACAGTACAAACTTCAGCTCCATTATTCTTTCTAAGGAATGCTGAGAAATAATTTATCATGATCTCAGCTCTAAAAGCTTTTATTTCTTAAAAAAGTCTCCTCACATCCTTTAATTTTTTACTTGATGTCATTTCAGAAGTTCTCAGTAATCATTTCCCGGCTATTAGCAGCTCTGAAATGAGCCAAAGTAGTACCTACAAAGCTAAAATACAGGTTAAAAAATCATATATTTAAAATTAAATAGCTATTTTTTATGTTTGCTTCAATATCTTCCCTCACAATGAAAAGAAATCCTAAATACCTGTTGTTAAACACCCTGGACAGATGACATATTGAAAACTTCTTGAAGATTTAAAAATAAAAAAGTTCATGAGTATTTTCATGCCTAGGACTACCAACATTTCTTTCTTTCCCAGCGCAAGAATTTCACTGAACATCACGGGTCAATCAAGTGTTTCGGTCTCTGGAGAAAGTGGAAGAAATCACTTGAAAATGGCTGGAAAAAATCTTGGTTCCAGAAGGAGTTTAGAAAAGGTGGCCCCAAGGTCAGCAAAGTGCTAAACGCTGTTCCCGACTCCCGCCGATCCCTCGGCGCGCCCGCTCCCGCAGAAGTTGATTGGAACAAGCCGAGCTGCGGGCTCCAGGAAGCCTTGTCGTTGACCACGGAGTGTCTGTTGGACTTGTAAAGAAAAAAAAAAAAAAAGATATTTTAGGGGAAGCCAAAGCACTCTTGTTTACACAGCCTGGAAGAGGAAGAACAGATGCTCGATGCCGTAAAAGTTATAAATACGTTTGCTGTGATTTAAGTCATAAAGATGCATCAACACGTAATTTTTTAAATCGTCCCCAATTTCCCTTGGAGAGCTGAAGAGCTGGGCAACTTTTCTGTCTGATTGGTGAAAATAGAACCATTTAAAAACAGGAGTTAACCGTAGAACAAAAGCGTTTCTGATTTGGGTTAGTCCAATTTTGTTATGAATTAAGCAAAATGATCAAATAACTGATGTTGGAGGTGACTCTTCTGTCAAGAAAATAAATACAATTATTGACCTGAATCCCAATAAAATGACATTCTCATGTTCCAACCGGTCATTTTTATATTAAGAATAAGTTCATGCAGGTAGAATTGATTATAAAAGAGAAAAGCTCTTGGGATCCCCTGCACTGAAATTAAGCTCTACAAGCTCCTAGGAAAGCTAAACAAACTGTCCAAGCTTGGGAGGCTTTGTGTAGGATGGGGATGCTGGGAAAAAGGGAAAAGAGAATTTTTAGGCTTTGAAAAATATCTTCCAAAAAGATCAGGTCTCTTTTTAAAGCACCTGTTGGATTCCTTAGCTAGGAAGAGGTTAATTTTCTTTTTTTTTTCCTCTATGAATATATTTATTAATTTGATATATTCAGAACTAGTTCAGAATATTTTAGACTGCAGTAGTTGACCTTGCAAATACTTAATTGCACTAAAACTCTGATTTTAACACCAACTTACCTTCTTTTTAAATTTCAAGGGTTTTTTTACTTCTGTAGATGATCAAAGGTGAAGTCGTGTACATGAGATCGTTTGAAGAGAAGAGATTAAATTTTTAAACTACAGAAACGTAATGTATAATAGCATAATTATAATCAGGGATCAATCAATACATTTATTTTTCCATACATTTTTTATATCTTTTCTAGACCCACACTGTAGCTTTCAACAATAATTTCAGAATTTTTGTCTCTAAGAATTTCAGGCAAAGTTCCAAAACATATTAAGAGAATTAAATACAAGAAAATTAATATTTGACAAACATTTATCCTGTACAAATAAATTTATGGTTTAATTAATTGGAGTCACTGGGATTTACTACATGAAAATGCACAAACTGATACAAATATAGGGATTCTACAAACCCTAAATTCTGAATTCTCCAAAAGGAATTCTACAAAGACCAACAACCCCGAAGGAGCTGCCTCAAAGTTTGAACATTCATGTGTTGATGAAGAGTCAACTCTAACCTATTCAACAACCTAAAATGAGTAGGTTTAATGGTTGGACTCAATAATCTTAGAGGTCTGTTCCAACCTAAAAGATTCTGTGATTCTAAGAATGAGTTAATTAAGCTCATTTGTACCTACGTAAAACTGAACAAAATTAAATGCGAGCATTTTAGGATTGCAGGGGGGAAAAAAAAGAAAAATTGTGTTTGTCCAAATCAAATATGAGGAAACTTATTTAGGGATTTTACAGATATAATAAAATGTATCTAATTTAGAATTTTACAAACATATTAAAGTGTTTAAGGGTAGAGCTAAGGTTGCAGATACCACATTGCCTTGAGAACTTCTCTCAGTGGAGATTTGAGCAGAAGCTGCTCCTAAGAGCTCGTATTTGTTTGTTTCTAGGACAATACACACGCACTGGTAGAAAGGTGTATTCAAATGCAAAATTCACTCCAGGCTGATAGTTCTGATCTCCTTTAATCTTCCTCTCTTGATTAACAGTAAGGGCTTCTGTGAAGGACAATTGATGTGGTGCAATAGGTCACCTTCTGGTCTCAACCTTGGCAGAGTAATCAGATACCTGGCAAGCTTAATAGAGGTCACTTAATGCAAAGATTAAAATTAACTGGAAGTCAATAAGGGAATAATAAAGGAAAATGATCACCCTGTTGCTCTTATTTTGTAAAAGTAAACCTCACATTGCAGGCCAGGAGTAAAAAAAAAAAATGGAGTGGCACGCGATCCAACAGGCCTTCAAAGGCCCTCCAGCAAACAATTTAATGATTTCAGGTACCCTTTAAACTAAGTGGCCAATCACTGTTAAATCCTTTGGTATTCATTGTAATAACACTGATCAGGATGAACTCTTTTGGTATTAATGTGGATGTAATATATACGTTTTTAATTATAGAACAAGAAAATCCAATTACCCCTTTGCCTCATCAAAGTTCTTCGCTAGCTGCGACTGTTTAAACATACATTATGAAACATTCAAACTGAGGGAGGGTTTTGTGCAAGGCAAAGGCCAAATCCTGCCGGGTGCTGAGCACTCCTAACTGGCAGGAATTCTGGGAGAAGGTCAGTGTGCCAAGCACCTCCTGCTCTTAGCAGGATCAGGCCTTGGCAAGCATGGAAAAGCAGGGAATGCACCGACCAGCTTTGGGAAGAGCCTTTTTAAAAGGCAGAAAGAATGCATTTCTACAGCGAAGCAGAACCTGCTCTGAACAGTGAAAATGATCATCAGGTGGGACAAAATTTGCTCTGTAGGAGGGGGAGGAAAAAAGTGATGGGCTGAACAAACTGCTTTGGTTTTATTCCATGTACCACAGGCTGAAGTATCCACGTCCAGTTCCTATTCTCTGGGAAAACTTTGAATATAGGCTGGATATAGTGTTTAAAATTTAACTATTGGGAGATAGAAGCAGAAAATTTCAAGATCTAGAGTGAAGTCCTTTTTGAGCTGATGTTCTGCTGTAAATAAAGGCAGCTTCAGAAATGTGTAATCATGGGGTGTATCAGTCAGGTCCCATAAGCAGTGGGAGTCAAGCTTTTGGAGGATGAGATCAGCCCATACTCAATGATGCCACTTCATTCTTTGATCAAAAATAGGGAGGTTTGCTCAAATACATTTGGGGTTGTCCCTTCCTAGAAATTGGCCAAGCAGACATTATGTTAAAATATTTCATTACTTAATATTTTTTTTGGCCACCCTGTCAGTTCAGTGCCATAAAAGCAAAATTTGCCAGAACACTTCCAGGAGAACTTCATAACCTCGTGAAGAATCCAAACTATTGCGGAGCACTGCTGTTGTAGGGAACCTATGAGGTATCTTCTCCTGTTCCAGTTGAAAACTACCACAAAATCACACTCAAAAGAAAATTTTTATGACACCCCCAGCAAATTTATCCCAGCACAGCTGTCCCAAAGGTGAGCTATAGCAGAGGTAGCAAAGCTCAGTGCTTGCACGTAGGAGTAGTGTCTGAGTAGGGACCAGGGGAAATACAGACCACTGTGGTATATAAATATACTGAAACAACAAATGCTTTTACAGCAAAATGGCTCTGTAATCATGTCAGGCTGTAATTTGTAAGATATCACTGAACATTTATGAGATAATTGCCCAATTTCTATAGCTCCATTGCTACTACAACCAGTTCATCACGAAAGGAACATTCAGAAGGAACAAAACCAAATATTCACAATGCTTTAATGCTACATGAGGCAGTATAGGATTAATAAAGATATTTTAAATGCATTAAATGTTGCTTTTTCTTTAAAAACTTACATTATAAAAACCTTTCTTAAACATTATTTGAATAAAGCCTCATTACTCACAGTCCAGAGAAGTTCATTAGGAAAAGATCACTTTGGAAAGCATTCAACTAACTAGCCTTTCTTCTCAGCAGTGAATTACATTAGCTACTTCCTAGTTATTTAAATCTTGAAATAAAAGATGTAAACGCTACAGTGACATCTTAAGATCATTGGTAAGGCAGGTCTTGCATGCACAAAAATGCCCAGCTGGTCCGGAGATAAAACAGATTGATAATTAGTTGCAAAATGTAACATTTCATCAGGAATATTTTGAATAATCCAATTTATCTTTGTCAGATATGCAGCACATATTTTTCCTTTGGAGACTCTTTGTTCTTTAACACAACATTATAATTTCAGCCTCCTAATTAACGCGCTCGTCGGTCGGCCCTGCCTTGATGTCCCGCCGCCGAGCGGGGGCCAGCGGGCCTGTGTGGAGAGAAGGTGGCTGCCCCGAGCCACATGCCACCAGTGGCTCCCGCTGCTCCCACCACCCTACTGGGGCCCAACTGGTTTGATACTGGCGAGATCAAAGCCCGCGGCTGGGAGGGAGGAGGGCCTGGCTCCGCCACGCCAGCGGGGTCCGCGGAGCAGCTGGGATTGCTCAGCGCTCTCAAACACGATCCCAGAGCCTCGGCTTCCTAATTAACTCCTGGAAAATCGTCCTGGCCACACTCACTGCCACTGGTGTGGGGTCCCACTGCTCCTCTCCCACCTTCGCCGTGCTCACCCCTGGAGCCTCGGGTGGTTGGGTGAGGGACGCCCGGCTTCGTCGGGTGGTGGAGAGAGGCCTGAGGGGCGCAGGAGGGGTGTGGGCACTCCTGGCAGTGCTCCTGGTGCCATCTCCACCCATTTGCACTCCTGGCAGTGCCACCAGTGCCATCTCCACCTGTTTGCACTCCTGGCAGTGCTCTCGGTGCCATCTCCACCCATTTGCACTCCTGGCAGTGCTACCAGTGCCATCTCCACCCGTGCGCACTCCTGGCAGTGCC
>VZSE01003047.1:885289-903082 GCA_013398275.1 Promerops cafer
GTTTGCACTCCTGGCAGTGCTCCCGGTGCCATCTCCACCCGTTTGCACTCAGTGCCATCTCCACCCGTTTGCACAAGGCAGCTCCGACCTCATGTGGTGGCATCACCTCTCTGGTGACCTCAGGAGAGGGGGATTCTGTTTGCACAGCTCGGAGAAGCTCCTTACCGCCTGTGGTGGGAGTGGTGATGCTTCTCACAGAACACAGCATCTTCTGCACCTCCAGCTGGATGGGGCAGAGCTGAGGTAAAACCAGCTGGCCAGGTACCTCCTACCCCTCCTCCACTGGCTCCTCTGCCTGAGAGAGAGGTGCCGTGCCACAAACACCAGTGCAGAGTCCACCCTGAGCCCACTGCAACCCCAGCTAAACCCCTGCTGCCTTTCACAGCTCCAAACTTCAGCCCTGACATATCTCAGGGTATTTCTTAAGGAAACACTTCTTCCAGACACAACCAGCGTGGAGGTCAGGTTTACTTCAGAGGTACCAGACACCAAAGAGCTGCTTCTGCAGCCCTTGGGACAATCCTGCCCAGCACAGCCTCATTCCCCAGCCCAGATCTGCAAATGCTGCCCCGTCAAAAAACAGCTTAGAAACACAAGGAAGTTTCCAGCCACATTTTAACAGAGTGGTTGTCTCAGAAGCAATAAAATAACCAAACATCTCACCTGGCAGAGAGAAGGCTGGAAGGTTTTCCATGGGCTTTTGTGATAAAACATTGGCTTTTTGTAATTCCTGCTCTGCCTCAGGATTGAAGTCCTCACCCACCTTGTAGAAGGAGGTGCAAAGTGCCCCTGGGTCAGCGTGGCTGTGCCTGGGCTGACCAAGCATTTGTGACCTGCAAAAACAACAATTTGTCCCCACCTCAGGTGCATTAAACGTTCATCACACGTTGGCTTTACTTCATTCACTTCATTCAATAGGTGCTTCTTCACGTGCAGTGCTTTGACTTTTCAAATTTCAGTTGGTGTTTATGAAAATAAAATAATTTGGAGAGCTAGATTAAAGTTTCGCGTGAGTTTTTGCCAAACTCTCTTCAATAAGAGATGGAAGTCATGTAGCCTTATCAGCCTGCACCTCTGATATGATAATGATATCTGTACCACCCAGAAAGTAGGTCACACTAATTCTTCATAGCAGTTTTTGTAACCTACTCAGGGACTACAAGGCCAGCTATTCTAAAGATAATTCTGAATTTCTTTAATAAGATTTTATTGGATTCAGATAATTGATCCGATTATTGAAACCTGGGGAAAGTGCTATTGACCTGAATATATACATCAGTAATTCTTTTTTAGATTAATTTAGGTCATCACAAAGTTATTGCCTCTGCTTAATGTCAGGCAAGGTGCTCACTACAGGCCTGGCAAACAGACACAGCTCCCATGTTCCTGCCCTTCCCAAAATACGTGGGAAGCTCCTTCCTCCCAACCTCAAGAGGGGTTGAGGGACTTGAAGTCTGAGTTAAACACTTTCAGACTGCTCTGACTTTCACAATGAGGATCATTTCTTTTGATTTCTTTATTTTTTTTTTTCCCTTGTCTCTCTTTTTAGTCAGCACCAGGAGATGTCCAGAGTTTTGCAGGTGCCTGTCATCTTCCCCATCCATGGCAAGGGATTGGAACAAAGGTCCAATTTAAGGTCCCTTCCAACCCAAACCAGTCTGTGATTCTGCAGTTTCATTTCTGATAGTGCAACTATTTCTGATCATCCAATTCCAGCCAACTCCAATTCATTTTCCACCTTAGTCTTTGCTGACTTTCCACACCATCATCTACACAATGATATTTATTCCCTCAGCACTGAGCCCAGCCAGCCCTTCCACGCTCCTCTTGGAGAAGGAGAAACAACCTGGAAGTCATTTCTAATTACACCTCCTGTGTTACCCACCTTGCTCCCAGCCTATTGCGGTGTGGAGACACCAGTTCCACCTTTTGCAGACCCAGCAGATGTCCCTGGGAGGTGACAGGGAGAGTTTCAGAGCAGAGGATCCATGGCCATCCTGCCCTGGGTGGGTAGGAGAGCTCTGGCTGCTCTTCCTTTCCCCCCTCGCGGCCTCACACACACACACACACGGATAAAAGCTTTTCCTAGGAAGGGAAAAAAATGACATTTCCCTGCTTCTTGCAGTTCATAAGTCTCAGCTGAGGGTGGCTGGGCTGCTGTGACTGCCTGGAGTGCCCCTCTGGCCGGGCTATTGCTGCCCCCATTTCCTTGCTCTAAGACAAGGCGCTCGATGTGATCTCCCGCGCCAGACCTGTGCTGGGTGTGATGGAAATGCACCCGAGACAAAGCTGGGGCAGCCTCATTCCCACTGCTCATACAGAACAGGACTGAAATCATCTGTACAGCTGGGCTGTGAACCTGCCTCTATCATCCCCAATCAGTTCCCAGTCGCTGACCTTCCACAAAATACTGCGTTTCATTCAGGAGGAGGTAGAAAAAAAAGGCACATTTTTCTTATTTGTTATTCTTTGCACTCCTCAGCAGCACAGTTCTCAAAACAAAACTTATCCTTGACCTTCCTAACCTCCCTTTTAACATGACTATGCAGAGTGTTTCTTTCTACTTGGGTTTTGCTTTTTACAAGTATTTTATTCTTTCTTTTGTACAAAGTCCAAGCAACACTCTTGCTAATTTAAGCATTTTTTTCAGATACTTTCTGTCCTGAAGCAAAAATTTTCTCCAAATAGCACAATTTTAGCCCGTTAGCAGCTCCAGGCTGGTGGTGGAATTACCCTTACCTCCTCTACCAGCCTCTTGGAATTGCTCGAAACTCTGAAACTACAGGAAGACTTGTCTAAGTGGGTGTGAACACCAAGATGGAATGCACAACATAATTACCAAATTTAAATTAAAGGGAAATATCAAGCCTTACATTGCAAATCTTTGGATGTCACTCTCTAACTCATGGTCCTCAATGGCTGCACAGACTGCTCAGGAGCTTCTCCCTCAGCTGCACATGGTGGTGGTGGAGGAAATCTCTGCACAGGACCCGGGTGGTGACAAGTGATGGAATTGGGATTGTTCAGTGTGGAGAGGAGAAGCTCCAGGGAGAGCTCAGAGCCCCTTGCAGGGCCTGAAAGGGCTCCAGGAGAGCTGAAGAGGGACTGGGGACAAGGGATGGAGGGACAGGACCCAGGGAATGGCTTTTAAGCTGGAAGAAGATAATTTTAGATGGGATATGGGGAAGAAATTCTTCCCTGGGAGGGTGGGCAGGCCCTGGCACAGGTGCCCAGAGCAGCTGGGGCTGCCCCTGGATCTCTGGCAGTGTCCCAGGCCAGGCTGGACACTGGGGCTGGAGCAGCCTGGGACAGTGGGAGGTGTCCCTGCCATGGCTGGGGTGGCACTGGGTGGGATTTAAGGTCCCTTCCCACCCAAAACCATTCCATAATTTCATAAAATCCCATCCATGCTGGAGACCAGCTGGTGACCACCACCTGCAGAGCCAAAGCCATCCTTGAAGTTCCACCAGAGCCTTATTCCAGTCCTGCAGAACCAACTGATTTTTGCCTGTGCTTTTCCATGATTTCTTTTGTTGCTGCTTCTTATTTCCCTTTGCATTGTGCGGAATTACGAGCTCTAATTACGTAAATAAACAGCCAAGAAACAAACCAAACCTCTGGGAGTCCTGAGGGGATTCCCTTCCCTGCAGACACACTGGCCATTTGCAGGTTCCCACTTTCTTTGCTTTCCTCTTTTTTTATTTCCTTGTGCAGCCTAGAGGGGAGGATTTGTCACTAAGCAAAGCAAGTCTCTCAAACTTCTAAGAAAATCACAAACAGGCTGCAGTCCCTCATGAAAGCGAAGAAAACAAATGTGGGAACGGCAAAATCAACTATCTCTAATTTATTTATCATTGAAAAGCTAATTGCATCCTCCTTAGAAGCATCAAAAAAGCCTTAAAGTGCTGCAAAACACACGAGTGTTTAGGGCATCCTCTGGGATTATCCCAGGCAGCTCCTGCTATCCTCCCTCTGATGCTGAACGAGGTGGCTCAACCCTACAGGCTCCATCCTCCCACAAAATCCCTAGATGGGGTGGATTTTCCCAAAAAATCCCTGGATGGGGTGCAGCTTCCCATCCTCCTGCATCAGGGAATGGCAGAGGTTGTGTATTCCTCACCAAGTTCCTATAAAATATAATTTATTTTTTTTCCCCAAGACACTGTTAGATGTGAAAATAGTCTTCAACGTCATGAGAAGGGTTGGGATTTCTCCAAACCTCCTGAGGAATTAACTTTACCCTTGGAAGAGTCCTGTGTCATTCAACAGGTGCAGCTCCTGGAAGTATCTAAATAAAAAAGGAGTCAATTCCACAGCCATTCCTTAGGAAAAGGACTGAACAGAAATAATAATGTTTCATGGGATTTTTATAAAAAAAACCCAAATTTCTACGGCAAGATAAAACCCTCGATTAAATTTTACGGTCTGGTATAAAAAGTGCTGTCTAAAGGTTGTTATTTTCTATTATCAGTGAGAGTTTTCTTGAAGACACTGAGATAACTCATCGGGCTTTTCCTTAGCTAAATTTTAAGACAGCTGGAGCTGGGGAGAATTTTCCTGGAAGTGAAGTGAAACATCAGGACAGAAGAGCAGTGACACAGCAGGAATGATAATTGTCCCTTTCCCTGTCTTCTATGAACACCCAACTGTGAATATTTAGGGATTTACTGCAAGTTCACAGAACTTTAATTTTCCCTCACACCATTTGATAGTGAAAAAGTGTTAAATATAAGCTGTACCAAAATAACATCTATTAAAATTATCACCATTTGTTCTATCTGTAAATCATCTCGCAGTACACTCAGCAAAACAATACCTATAGGCCTCCAAATTTGGTTTTTCACTTTCTTTTGGTTGCTCCTTTGCAGTGAAATAATTGCAGGTAGAGTTCGTTTGTGGCTAATCAATATCCTGCTGCCAGTGTTAATGGGACATGTGACAACATAAGGACAGTCCCCCTCCAAAACAAATTCCTGACAATTCCTATTAATAATTTCTGAAGGGTTTGGGTTTTTTTTTTCCAAATCAAAAATAAGCCAGGAGTTTGGTTTTTTTGTGTGCACAGTCATAAAGTGATTGTTTGGGAGAGCTGTAGATTATCTGCGAATAATCCAATCTTTCATCACAGGTTTATTTTGGATTTCTGTAAACTGTAAATGGTGAATAACTCAGCTGTGTGTTCAGATGTGCTGCTGAGTTTGCAGATTAACAATGTAAATGTGTGAGTAGAGGAAAATACCCCTTTTTTCACCAGATAGAAGCCATCAGCTCTTCATACTCCCAATAAATTTCCAAACTGAAAAACTCCTTTTCAGTAAATCCTCAGAGCACAAATAACAACAGTGAATCATAGAATCAAAGAATGCTTTGAGCTGGAAGGGACCTTAAAGATCATCTCATTTCAAACCCCTGCCATGGGGAGTGATACTTTTAAAAGATTCCCTAAAAATAATTCTCTGCAATGTTGCAATGTTGCAATGTTGTGTCTGCAATGACTTAGCAATCCTCCTTGAAAAATCCCATTTTTTAAATAAGTAAAAAGCTTCATTACTCCAATAAAATCCTATTTTAATCCACTCACTTAACAAACAGGAGCACAAACATTATTTATGCCAAGTGGAGCTGAGATCACCCTGTGATACCTCCTAAACTTGTGACCTTGAGTTAATTGTGAAACAACAGCAAGTGAAAATCAGTGTAAAAAGGAACAAGTATGAAAGAAAACAACCCCTAAATTAAAGACCTTTTCCTCTCCAGCAGTTTGGGCAGCAGCTCGGACTGTCATCAGCAGATAAATCAATTTGCAGGGCTGTGGACAGCTCTTTAATAGGAGTTCTGAATGGTTTAATTGGGGGAGTGTGGGAGAAGTTGGAGGTGCAGAGTTTGGGGCACGTGGGGCTGGGTGTGCCCCTCCAGAACATCTCTGCCCAGAATTCCTGGAGGCTGCAGCCACCACACACCTGGCTCTGCTCATCAGTGAAATCCCAGATACTGCTCGTACCTGACTTCTCAAATAACAGGGAAAAAATGATGATGTGGGTTATGAAACTGATTTAAAAGTTCAAGTTTAATCTTTTAACAGAGCTTGGGCCTGTTTTCTCCTTTGAGGATGGTGCTGCTGGACGTGGGAGAGCTGGAGGCAGGGCACAGCTTCCAAAAGCCTTGGAGAAAATTCAGGAGACACAGCAAAAGGAGGATGCAGCCCTGGGAAACACCTCCCTCTGTCTCAGGAGCTGATGTGGGATGAGGTCCCACCTCAAGCTGCACCAGGGGAGATTCAGGTTGGATGTTAGGAAAGATTTCTTCATGGAAAAAGTGGTCAAGCATTGGGACAGGCTGCCCAGGGCAGTGGTGGAGTCACATCCCTGGAAGTGTCTAAAAACTGCGTGGATGTGGCATTTTGTGGCGTGGCTTAGTGGGCATTGGTGGGATAAGATCAAAGTTTGGCCTTGATGATCTTGGAGGTCTTTTCCAGCCTTAATGATTCCATGATCCTATCCCTTAGTTTTACCTCATCTAATGTAAATATTGCTACCCAAATCTCAAATTCCTCATTCTTTAAACACTCCCGATGTCTCAAACTCCTGTGGCAATGATCCCACATCCCACCCCAAAGCCCTGCCTCTTGTCACCAGCCTGTGCTGTGGGCCCTGACACATCTTTTGGCTGGTTTTGGTGATGCCTCAGGTTTTAGATTTTCTATTTTCCAGGCTCTGTGCTGCTTTGGTGTGCAGGTCTGAGCTCCACATTAGGGGATGGCAGCTCTCTGCACAGAGCAGGGAGACAAAACAATTCCTGCTCTGGCTGGGACCAAGGACAAGTGATCCAAACCTCAGGCCCAAGAGCATGAACAACAGTGGATTGAAGAGAGAAAAACCAGAAGGATGGGACTTCATAACCCAGAGCTATAATTGGACAATTAACTCCAATATACAAATGGCGCAGAACTTACAACAGTGAGAGCCCTCATGCCCATTGTGCATTTTGTGACCATTTTGGTTCATCTTGGGTGTAGCCCTGGCTGGGCTCTTGTGCTG
The DNA here is from genome assembly GCA_013398275.1 of Promerops cafer. Taxonomy (NCBI): domain Eukaryota; kingdom Metazoa; phylum Chordata; class Aves; order Passeriformes; family Nectariniidae; genus Promerops; species Promerops cafer. The sequence continues at coordinate 892,327 of VZSE01003047.1, forward strand.
CCCAAGGTGGATCCCTTGAGGATCTCCTTTTAATAAATCCCTGCTTTATTCTCTAACTCTGTCCAGCCTCTGTCCTAGGTCAGCCTTGACAAGGCATCACTGGATTCTTGTATCAGCAGAAAGTGGGAGGAAAAAGTTATCCTCAACAACTCCCTGAGATATTCCCTATCAGCCATTCCTTATCTGATACGTTTTTGCCATTTTCATCCTTGTTAGCCATGAAATTCATGTCCCAAACTTGACAGGCTCTCGTCACACGCACATCTCACCCTCTGTCTAATCACTTCCATCAGCCCCCTCTGAACTTTTTATACTTCAGCTGTACCTTTTTTGAAATGGAAATGAAAGCAGCGTTCAAGGCAAAGGCTCATCGCCCCTTTCTGTAACAGCATTCAAATGTTTCAGCACTGTTTTCTCTCACACATCCTGTGCTGGGGTTTGCTTTTTATCAGGGAAAAACGGGATCAGTGAAGGGACAGCAAGGAGGTGTCCATGAGCTGGAACTGGTGGAGAGCAAACATCTGCTTGTCCATGTTGTTGACCAAGGCTGGGTCATTCATTTTCACCACACTGCAGTTTTATCCCTGAAGTTGACTGTGATATAAGGATTAAATCTTGTTGGTGAACTGCTCTGGACCGCCTCACACTGGCACCGTAGGATATGATTACCACAGAAATATAAATCCATGGAATAACTTTGGGTGGGAAGGGACCTTAAAGCTCATTCCATTCCATCCACCCCGCTCATCCCACTCATCCCATCCCACCCAGTGCCACCCCTGCCATGGCAGGGACACCTCCCACTGTCCCAGGCTGCTCCAGCCCCAGTGTCCAGCCTGGCCTTGGGCACTGCCAGGGATCCAGGGGCAGCCCCAGCTGCTCTGGGCACCTGTGCCAGGGCCTGCCCACCCTCCCAGGAAACAATTCCCAATTCCCAAAATCCCATCTAACCCCAATGGTTTGAAACCATTCCCCCTCTTCCTGGCACTCCAGGCTCTTGTCTCTCCATCTTTCCTGACACACATCCTACAAGGAGTAAGTTACTCTGTGTAACCAATGCTTACCTTTGCCCAGGGAAGCAGTGCAAGTAAGGGCTGGGTTATTCCTGGATTCAAGCTCAGATCTCCAGTATCCAAATTCTTGTGCTGCCCTGGACACTGCAAGAAATAAAGCCCTTTATTCTGCTCTAAAATATTGACTTTATCCCACAAATAACACCCTCTCTGCTGGGTGGGAGGCCATGCTCTGTCTAAATCCATTTGTTTTCCAACATTTAATACAGGGATTTCAAAAGCTGCTCCTTTCCTCATCAATGGGAGTGACAAAACAATATTATTTTTCCCAAATATTGGAACCTCAATAATATATCCCCTTAATCTCCCAGCCACAAAGGTACTTTAAAGGTAAAGCAGGGTGGTTTTTATGGGTCAGATGTTGTTGTCCTACTGCACTGGAGCTTGTATCCTCCTGATACCACACATGTTTGTTCTCTACTTAATTTTTAATGTATGAATTTGTTTTTATATTAAAATTCAATAAAATTTTAATTATAAAACATAATATATCACAGTGAAGTATATATATCTGCGGAGAGGCACATCTGTGGTTTTACAACAGATGTGTGGAACTCGGCAAATATTTAAGATGCAGATTTTACCATTAAAACGAGCACAGACCCAGCTTGCCTAGAGATGAAAAACTCAGGTAGGCCCAGGTTGAGTGCACCTAAATGGGTCCCTGATCTCAGTGAAAGCAGAAAGTTGATGAGGAGTTACTGGATATCACCAGGGAGCAGGAGGAAAATCAGAGTTAGAGTCACAAGAAGCCAAAACAAAGGGAGAACCTCTAAGGTGCAGAACCAGGTTTTCCATAAATATATTTTTTATAGTTCTGAAACCTTTCTAATTTATACCTTTTCTGAACTGTAGATCTCTCTAACAGTCACTGGCAGAAGAATCATCTTTCTAAACTGATGTAAAGTCTGCACAGCACCTTTTGTGCAATTTACTTGTTGCCAGTTGCTATTCAGGACTCTCAATGTGAAGAAATTCTCTATTTCCTTTTAATTTTTAAATCAGAATTTATTCTGCTGCACTTGCCCTGTCTGTTGTACTCTAGAAGTTATTCCCATGAACCTTTCAACTAGAGTAAAGTCAAACAAACAATTCAGGAGAAACCTGGGCTGAGAAGAAGGACATCCAAATAATAATGAATGATGAAAATTAAAGGCTGGGTTTGGTGCTTATTCAAAGTAGCCCAAAGTGAAATTCTCATGTAGATATAAATCAAAAGTAGCCCCAGTGAACAAATAAAAGTGATGGGAGGAGAAATAGGTTCTATGAAGAGAAATAATGCAGCATTTATCAGAGAAAAATTCTATAAGGATGGGTTTTTTTTTTCATTTTAAACACCAACTTTGCAGTTTTGGTGCAATTTTGGGGTGGTTGCTGTCGTCCAGCCTTGAGGTCCACAAAAAGCCATCATGGATTTGGGGCTTGGCCAGCACAGAGAGGCCACTGGAAGTTCTTCTTCAGCTCCTTTATCTCTCTTTTCTCACCAAAACTCTCCGTTTCTCAGCTTACACTTGCACGTGAGAACGTGGAATATTGAAATCCAAATCTGAATAATAAATAAAAACAAATCTCCATGAATTATCCAGAGGAGCTGAACCGCACACTACAACTTGCTCTGCACTACCTTGAGCACCCCTAAATTGGCATCCTAGGTGTTGTTGCACCAAAAATCACCATCATTTTCTTTAAAGACATGGAAAATTCAGTGCCTGAAATGCAGCAGATTTTCCTATTCACTGCCCACATCATAAGGCTGACCCACATAATTTTAAGCAAGGAGCTGAAATCTCAGCCAAACTCCACAGAGATTCCACGTGATATTGTTTTAACTGTTTGCTGAACTCTTTCTAGAATTATTTGTCCTGAATTTTGGTGACATGAAGTGAATAAATAATCACGTCTCACCTGGGAGTAGGAAATCTGAACAATGAGTTTATAGCAGCAAGACCATTTTTGGGGAGGGGAGAAAGGAGAAATCTGAGTCGAAGAGCAAGGTCTGCAGGTTGTCTACATGCTTAAAATATTAATCAGTTGGCAACATTTCTCCTCTGGAACAGGAAAAAAAAAAAAAAAGAAGGAAAAAAAGCCATTTCATAAAGCCAATAACACTCACAACTTGAGAAAGCGTAAGATGATCCTTTCCTTAGAAAAATCCATCAGCAGCTAAACTCCTAAAGCAGGGGGAGTTCTCAGGATTGCTTTTTTTTTTTTAAAAAAAAAAAAAAAAAAGAAAAAGAAAAAGCTGCTGGTTCTCCTAAAAGTAAGGAAGGGCTGATGCTAATGATTGCTTTCTGTCATAATTGCAGTGAGCTGTCATCAACAAGGAATTGCAGCTCAGAACTCCTGGGAAGTACAGCAAGAGAGGCAAATCTGTGTCAAACTTCTGCAGATGGTGCAGATTTATGCTCTCTATTAGACTCCAGTGGAACATGCTGTCTCTCACCTTTTGGGGATTTTTTTATTAAAATTTAAAAAAAAAAAAAAAGGAAGAAAAAGGGGGGAAAAAAGCCATTATTAATAATCTCATTGGCATTTTTCACTCTGCGATTTGCTTTGTAAAATGATGACTCTGCCTGAAGTTTTTAACACCATAAATAAACTGAAACCTTTCTGCTTCCAGAATGTCACTGCTCTTTGTGAGCAGCTTTCCCTTTCTTCTTTCCTTTTGCTTCTTGCAGAGAAAGCTTAAACTCCATCTCCTTGGACTTTCAAAGGTGCCACACAGGTCTATTTTTAAGCATCTATTTTCAGATGCAGAAATCAACTTCTTATTCATTTCTTTTTTTTTTTTTTTCATTTAATATTATGGGGAAAATGTTCCCTCCATCTTCAGCACTCAGTCCAGCACTGCAGGCACTGGAAATTCAGAATGTGGGATGAGACCAAAGCCCAAAGTTCCTAATTCCCCTCATCCTTCAAGGAGTAGGAATGACAATGGGATGAAGGGGAATGGTTTTAGCTGGAAGAGGGTAAATTTGGATGGGATATTGGGAATTAGGAATTGTTCCCTGGCAGGGTGGGCAGGCCCTGGCACAGGTGCCCAGAGCAGCTGGGGCTGCCCCTGGATCCCTGGCAGTGCCCAAGGCCAGGCTGGACACTGGGGCAGCCTGGGACAGGGGAAGGTGTCCCTGGTGGAATGGGATGAGCTTTAAATTCCCTTCAACCCAAACCAGCCTGGGACTCGGTGATAACAAACTGGGGTTTGCCACAACCCTTTGTCCCTTGGCAATCTCTGTGTCAGAGGTGCCACTCTTTCCTAAACCATCATTTTCCTTTCTTTTCTTCTAAGACTGAAAACTGGACCCTCAAACCCCTTTGTAATTCAGTCTAGCAGCCATGCAAATACAAATATTTCCATAATCCAAGTATGAATTAAAAGTCAAATTACTTTATGGATTTATTTATATTTGCACACGAGGGACTTCATCAAAACAGACCTCAAGAGCTGAAAAACAATTTTTTTTTTTTTTAAGCACAGCTTTTCTCTTTCAGTGTTAGGTTAACAGGTTCAGCTCTGTGATATTGTAAAGCCAAGAGGGGAAAAGGAACTGTGCTCTGTGAATTTAATGAATTCTTTACTTGTGGTACAAGGCATCTAAATGGCTGTGAAGGAAGCATGAACATGTTACAAGAGTGTTTTAGTGGAATTGCTCTTCTTGGAGTGGTTTGGACAAGGCTGGAGGTGGGATTTGCATGTGGCTGTGCCATTCCAGCTCTGTAAAACCCCACAGTGATGCTCCTAAACCAGCTTGGGCTGGGGCCTGGACTTGGCCCCTTCTGCACAGAAAATTATTTCAGTCATGGCTTGGTGGTGATTTGCTTCTTCTTTTTTTATTTTTTCTTCATAGCTCTCCTTCTACATTTGGGGGAATTCAGTCTTTTTCACTGATTAAAATTTGGGATTCTGGGGAAAAAAAAAAAATAGTGACCTTTTGATGCAGTCTACAAAGTACTCCCACTAAACAGGCAATAAGTGAATCTAATAGACACCCCAACCCACGCCAAGTCCCATAAAATCAGGGTGTGAAGCATAAGGGAGAGAGGGATTCATATTAATAATTCATTCCAAGCAACCCCCTGGAGCAGTTTTACTATGATATGCTATGCAGAATGCTTCAACACACTAATTAATATTTTCAAAGTGTTCCACGAGCCCCTTTTAAAAGCACTTTTGCCATTCATTGAGCATTCTGCATTTCAGCAGGGGAAGCTCAGGCCTGTCCCCCAAAGCCAGGGCTGAGCTGCAGGATGGGGGTGCAGAGGAGCAGCCAACACCCCCCAAAGCTGCTGCAGTCCCCCGTGAATGGCCTGTGCCTTCTGCTCCTCAATCCACAATGAGCTGCAGGAAATTACGCTGCCTTGCAGCCCAAAATGCAGGTGACCTCCAGAGAGATCTGGGAATTGCACTGAAGGGTCCCTGCCGCATTCCCCTTCCCAGATTTTTCCAGGGAAAAGCTCTGCCAATAACTTGAGACAACACCAAGTTCTTAAATTCCTCTTCTTAAGCACATATCTATTGTTTTTTTACCACGTATTTACACACCAACCCAATTTCCTGCTTCAGTTAGCAAGAAAACACAGCGAGGATGTGTTCAGCAATGAAAAAAAGTGGAGTTTTAGAAGTAATGAACTTAACCCAGTGTTGGAATCTCAGTACAAAATTCTATCTCCAGCAATAAATCTTTCCATTATATTTCTATCAAATGCACTATAACATAAAAGGAAAAGGAAAAGGAAAAGGAAAAGAAGAAGAAGAAGAAGAAGAAGAAGAAGAAGAANAGAAAAAGAAAAAGAAAAAGAAAAAGAAAAAGAAAAAGAAAAAGAAAAAGAAAAAGAAAAAGAAAAAGAAAAAGAAAAAAAAGAAAAAGAAGAAGAAAAAGAAGAAAAAGAAGAAGAAGAAGAAAAAGAAAAAGAAAAAGAAAAAGAAAAAGAAAAAGAAAAAGAAAAAGAAAAAGAAAAAGAAAAAGAAAAAGAAAAAGAAAAAGAAAAAGAAAAAGAGAAAAAGAAAAAAGAGTCAGGGATGACACTTGACCTGCTCATGCTCGAAAAATCAAAACAAAAGGATTTCTTTAGGGAAAATAAGGCAGAACACACTCTGCCCAAGTGATTGTTTCCTGGTTGGTCCAAATAATCAGGACCAAATAATCTCCTGTCTAATTAAGAGCTGAAAAATTCAAGGAGTGCATTATTTTTAACCCCTGGAGTGCCAGACATTGTTTTGTAAAGGTTGGGGGTGCTTGTTAAAAAGTGACACTGGACTAAGTTTCAGCAAAAATTGACTGATTTTAGAGGGAAAATACAGAGAATTAAGGTGCCTGGGATACCTAGGAATGTTGGAAAAATATTCCCAAATTTCCCACACCCATCTGAAATACAGGTCCCACCTCCCCTTTGAAGATCCATGTGATCCACACCAGGCTCAGTACATCACATTCTGGGGCCAGTGTCAGGATCTGCCCCAAAGGAGGTGCCACTAACACAGATTGCACCACAAACTCTCCTGACATTCAGGAAAGTGCAAAAATAAATGGGATTGTCCACTCTGGAGCTGGACCAGCTGCTGCTCCAGGGGCTCGTGCAGCGCTGAGCAGTGGAGGGACTGTGCTCCACACAAAGCCACTGCAGCTCTGCCAATGCCAATGTTAATAATCGAGATAATCGTGTTGATTTTGGACACTCCCTTGAGGATGCCCGATAACACCAGCGTGGCAGTTTTTGAGAGGTGTGACCCAGCACAGCTCAGGAGCCTCTCTGTCCCCACAAGCCCTCTCAGGAGAGCCCCCGTGGGTGCTGGGTGACAGCAAGGACAGGACCCCCCCAGCCCACAGACACCCAGAGAGCTGCAGGAAGAATCATCAAAAAGCCAAGGGCAGGGAGGGGCTGGGAATCTCCACTCCCAACTCCTGCCCCTGCCCAACCCACCCTGCTTCCCCCTGACACCCCAAAACTCACCAGGACTGGGCACATCCCAGCATGGGGGAAGAGCTCTTTTGTCTGCAGAGCCCCCAAACTGGTACCAGCCCCTCTCCCAGTGTGCTGGGACCTTTGGGACGTGTCTTACCCTGGTACCTTTAGGATGTGTCTTACTGTGGTACTTTTAGGATGTGCTGCTTATTGGGATCTATAGGATGTGCATTTTTGTACTTTTAGGATGTGCATTATATTGGAACCTTTAGGATGTGTCTTACTGTGGTACCTTTAGGATGTGCTATCTATTGGGATCTATAGGATGTGCATTTTTGTACTTTTAGGATGTGCATTATATTGGAACCTTTAGGATGTGGGTTACACTGGCACCTGGAAATCATCCCCACAAAGGGCTCATTTGGTGTAACAGTCAGAAATTTGTCCTTTTTTTTTTAGAATTCTGTTCTCTGGCTGCCCCTGACTTGGTGCTGCAGTGACCCTTTGCCACTGAGTTTTTACTAAGGGGTTGTGCCCGTTTTTCAGGATTAATTCCCACTCCTGCAGCGAGGGCTCCTTGATATCAGCACAGGTGACACAGGGGCTCTGCTGGAACCTTCCAAACTTCACTCCTGGCCCAGCTGCTGATGAAATGCCCTTTTTTTTTTGGGATCAGTGAAAGGGTGAGGAGAAACTCATCCCTGAACAGCAGCTTGGCACGGGCTGGCCCAGCAGGAGCAGTGGCTTTAACACTGCTGGTCAAGACCTGGTGGAGGATTTGGAGCTCTGTATCCAAAGGTAGAGGATCCTTTCAGGTGAAGAAGGAAACAAAGGAGCAAGGTCTTGTTTCTTCCCCTGCCAGGAAAACACAGGAGGTCAGCAACCTGTACCCAACCCCAGGCTGAGCCTTGTGAGCGGGGTTCAAGCTGCTGCCTGGGCAACCACCGCGGACAGGGAAGCTGGAAAATCCTCCCCGAGCCCTGAGTACAAAGCCCAAACCCTCCTGGCAGGAGGGCAGAGGGGAGAAAGGAGCAGGAATTGCTTCCACGGCCGCGCTGGTGTGCGGTGATTTGCTGACTTCTCCAACATCCCTCCCGGCCAGGGCGCTGCAGCCTTTGGAATGACTGTGCTGGGAAGGGCAGGATCTGCCCCAACACCCCCCTGCTCCTTCCCTTCCCTTCCCTTCCCTTCCCTTCCCTTCCCTTCCCTTCCCTTCCCTTCCCACACAGCTTTAATATGGAGTAAATTTAGTGCTCCGGATTGACAGGCAGGGTTCTTGTTTATAAAACACCCTCAATAACAAACCCTGCTGGAGAGAGCAGCCCACACTCCTGACTTTTGTACAGCTTAGGCTGCGCAGAGAAAGCTCCAAAACAACAACTCTGACCTTTTTCCCCCATAAATGTCCCAACACGAGCTCGCTCTCGGGCTGTGGGGTTTGTGGCCCTCTTGCCGTGCAGAAAGGTTTTTAAACTGATTTTTTGGGTGCATCTAGAATAGGATTTTCAGCTGTCCTTTCCCCACCACCCTTCAGACACCCCAGCCCGGAGCCCGGTCCCTCCCTGCCCTGTCCTGATCCTCAAAAATCCTTTGGGATCCCGGGGTCACAGCGTGGCCTGCGATGGGGACAGCCCGGGACTCGCAGATTCCAAGGGGGGCTCCGAGTTCTGTGCGCTCTGTTCCCCCCCACCAGCAACTCCTCCTCGGCTTTTGGCAGGGGGAAAAATTAGGTCTGGATGAAACGCTGGGAGCTGGGGATGGAATTGTTTGAAAGCTTAAGAGTGCCATCGTGTGGATCTGGGATTGGTGTTCCCGCTCCGTGCAGCGAGGCTGCCGCTCTGAACCCTCCTCTCTCCCCCAAAAAACACAGTTCTTTTAATTCCCTAATAAATCTGTTGCTTGGGGTCCCACTGCCTCACCCACTCTGTATTTGTAACTCCTCACCCTTCTTTTCTTTTTGTTAATCGTCTTTTTTTTTTTTTTTTTTTTTAATCATCGTTATTTTTTATTATAATTGCACTTCATTACTGGTTTAACCTTTTCCCTTTTTTTGTTTATAGAACACACTTTGTCCTGGCACAAATCACATGAAACTAAATAAACCATGGGACAAGAAAGCAAGAAGAAAATAAATGTCTTCATTCTGAAGCCATTTCCTTTGTGCTTTTGGACTCTGGGGCTCTTTACATTTCAGAGTTTCATGTTTTACTGGCTATTAATCGCCAAATTTAAAAATAAAAAGATAAACTGCTCTTTCTGCCTGTGGTTTAGGAACACACAAAATATTATATCTTGAATATTACAAATCTGTAAGGATTTAAATTCCATACATCTCTCAGTTATAAAAAAAAAAAAAAAGGAAATAACTGAGATTTCCCAAAGTGAGTTACATTTTTACAAAAAAAAAAAACACAGGTAAGGAGTTTTTTATATTCAGATTTGAATGGGCAAGCAAAGACATTTTCCTTTTCATGAATGCAATGGATGTTAATTAATAAAATACTGTTAACAAAGTATTTAAGGGCATGGGACTGATTCTGCTCTGAATTTGATGGCCTCATTTCCTCCCAGTGCAGCAGGTCTGGCCTAAAATCTGTCTGGATTTTTTGTAAGAAAGTTTTTAATCCAGATTATTGAAGTCAGGAATGACTCCCACTGCCTTGACCAAGGTGGTTTTGAGCCCTCCAAAAATCATCTTCCCCCTAAATATCCATTTTTAAACAATTCAGCCCCAAATCTGACTTTGACACTGTTATTTGCTAAAAACCAGCCTCTGGATCTCAAGGATTTGCTCCTTTTTTAAAGAACTTTTGCATTCAAACGCCATGGGGGAGTATCAAAAACAACCCAAAGCCTCCCTCAGGGAAAGAAAAAAAAAAAAAAGCAGATTTTTACCCAAAATGTTGGTGGGGTTTTGTGTTCCAGGTGTGAAACAGCAGCTCCAAGGCTCCAGCACCAGGGCAGGTGAGGCTTGTGTGGATCTGGGGGTTGCAACAACACAAAGTGAGAATATCAGGGCAGAAAATTGCATCTAATTTGGTTTAAATTCACAGAAGTCTCAGTCTTTTGGGACGTATTTTTACTTTACATATTTGTTAATGCGAAATGTTCTCGTCACCAAACGTGCTTAATATTCAAGGGGAAACTGATTCTGCTTTCTCCTCCTCACTCTTCCCAAACCAAAAATAAAGCTGCTTTTGCATCACCCAGCTTTCCCTCCTCCCCCCATCCTTCAACATTCCAGCTGAGAAAGTAAAAGCACGAATAACACCGGGAAATTGGGATTTTTCTTGGTTAAAAAATGTGCCAGAAAATTCCTGCTTTTCTCACCAGATCTCATTGTGGATTTGGGAGAAAGAATACAAAGCTTTTAAGGCAGGGCACATTTATTTCCAGTGTTAAATCTCAGCCCCTGAAAGTGGCTCTTAGAAACTTCATTTTAAAAGCAGGCTGGAGGCAGGCTCTTGCAGCCCTGTGGTTGAATAATTCATATTATTTGCCATCATTTAGGGAAGCTGCCGAATGCCAGGGAATAAATATTTGGAAAAGTAGGGAAATCTGTCCTTCAACAACAGGGGAAGGGAGAGGAGCCAGCAGCAGGGAACAGCATCTCTGAGTCAAACCTGCTCCTTCTGCTGGCTGGGGGTTTGAAGGAGCAGTTTAAGGGAGCACTTTGAAGGAGAAATTTAAAATATCAGTTTAAAGGACCTGTTTAAAGCTCATCCACTCAGCTCTGCCAAATAAAAGTCCAATAGAAAATCCTCTCTGGACAATCCCAA
>VZSE01003057.1:0-23879 GCA_013398275.1 Promerops cafer
GGGCCCGGGGTCGGGGGCGAGCGGGGGAACCGCTGGAGGAGCGGGATCCAGCGACCCGGCACGGCCCGGGTTGAGCCAGCAGCAGCGGGCGAGCCAGCGCAAGGCGCAGGTGCGGGGGTTCCCCCGTGGGAAGAAGCTGGAGAAGCTGGGGGTCTTCTCGGCTTGCAAGGTGGGGGACAGCGCGACCGGGAGGGCAGGGAGGGCAGAAGGTGGGGTTCAAGGCTGTGCATGAATGGGAGATGCAAGGACGGGCATGAGTGGGGGGTGCAGGGGATACAGGAGTGGGGGTTCAATGCTATGCATGGGTGGGGGATTAAGGACGAGGGTGCTGACCTGAATGGGGGATGCAGAAGGGTGTTGCAAGGACATTTATGGGTGTAGGAGGGGAATTTAGGGGGTGCAGGAGAGTGAGTGCAAGGAATGCATGGACAAAGGATGTGGGACTGGGTGCTGGGATGTACATGAGGTGCAGGATGGGGGTGCGGGAAGAGAGTGCTGAGTTACCCAGGGCAGGTGCAGGGATGTCAGTGGGCAGGGGCTGCAGAGTCCTGGGGCTGCACAGGGGAGTGGTGGGATGGTGCGTGATGCAGGGTGGGGGCTGAGAAAAGCTGGGCTGGGTGAAAAGGGGTAGGTGGGAGCCAGGGAAATCCTTTGGTCACAGAAGGTGGCAGCCTCAGCGCGTGGCAGCGCATGGGCCACTGCAGTGACCACACCTGTCCCTCATCCCAGGCCAACGATGCCTGCAAGTGCAATGGCTGGAAGAACCCCAACCCTCCCACAGCCCCTCGAATGGACCTGCAGCAGCCGGTGACCAACCTGAGCGAACCGTGCCGGAGCTGTGGCCATGCGCTGGGTAACTCCTGTGGGACCTCCTGGGTAGGGCAAGTGGTGCTGACCCCTCAGTCTCACTGTGGCTTTCTCCCTGGCACAGCGGACCATGTGTCCCACCTGGAGAATGTGTCGGAGGAAGAGATCAACCGTCTGCTGGGCATGGTGGTGGATGTGGAGAACCTCTTCATGTCAGTGCACAAGGAGGAGGACACGGACACCAAGCAGGTGTATTTCTACCTGTTCAAGGTGCGTCTGGGGCTGTGCATGTCTTGCTGCCCCACTCATAGGGGGACTTGTGCAGAGTCTCTGGTCATTGTGGGGGAGCAGGGGCTGCTGTCCTGCTGCTTGTGCTCTGTTGGAGCTGGCGCTGAAGCTGGGGCTGTGAACCATCCCACAGCCCAGAGACCTGGAACGCTGCCCCTCTTCTGGAGTGACTGCTCTCCTGGCTTTGAATTCCCTAGTGGGGCAGTTCCTCGGGGATGAATGGGTGTGCTCCAAGGGTAACACCGGTGCCTTCCTGGCTGTAGAAATTGGAGTAGCCCCGTGGCAGCATTCAGCCACCTCCACCATTCCTGGGACTCTTTTCACCGTGTCTGATGGTGTCTTTGTAGCTGCTGCGGAAGTGCATCCTGCAGATGAGCCAGCCTGTGGTTGAGGGGTCCCTGGGGAGCCCCCCATTTGAGAAACCAAATATTGAGCAGGTGAGGCTGCCGTCAGGCTTGTGCACTGCCCTGATGACTTGTCCTGTGCTCTGCTGTTCTTGCACGGTCCCCTCACTCTCTGGGAGGCAGCATGGAAGAACCCAGAGCAGCCCCCAGCACCCTCCCACTGTCCCATCCTCTCCCCAGGGAGTCCTGAATTTTGTGCAGTACAAGTTCAGCCACTTGCCGCCCAAGGAGCGCCAGACCATGTATGAGCTCTCCAAGATGTTCCTGCTGTGCCTCAACTACTGGAAGCTGGAGACACCGTCCCAGTTCCGTCAGCGCTCCCAGAATGACGATGTGGCCACCTACAAAGTCAACTATACCAGGTGAGGGCAGGGGGCCACTGAGCCAGCCACCCTGGGGTCTAAGTCCTGGGACTCTCCCCAGCTCTCCCAGACTGTCATAGGGGAGCAGGCACCCAGTGGGTCCAATGCTTCTAAATGTCAGCAGTGCCCTTCATCCACCTGCTCTTCTTGCCCCTGCTCCCAGTAGCATTGTCCCCAGAAGGATATGGTTACTCTGGGGTCTCTGGTTCCAGCCCTGTCACCAGAGCCCCTTCCTGTCCCACAGGTGGCTGTGCTACTGCCATGTGCCGCAGAGCTGTGACAGCCTGCCCCGCTATGAGACCACCCACGTCTTTGGGCGCAGCCTCCTCAAGTCCATCTTCACGGTGACCCGCCGGCAGCTGCTGGAGAAGTTCCGGGTGGAGAAGGACAAGCTGGTGCCAGAGAAGCGGACACTGATCCTCACCCACTTCCCCAAGTAGGTGCCCAATGTGGAGATGGCTGCTGGAGCACTGAGGGGACTCCTTTAGGACGCTTGCATGCTGATGTGCCACTCCCTTCCAGGTTCCTCTCCATGCTGGAGGAGGAGATCTATGGTGAGAACTCTCCAATCTGGGAGGCTGATTTTACAGTGCCAGCTGCGGAGGGTGCCCAGCTGGTGTCTCGCCCAGGTATTTCAGAAAGCAGCTCCCCCTGTTTGGGGGCCGTGGGATAAAGGGTCAAGATGTGGCTGAGCAGTGGCAGTGGCTGGGCTGCCATGGCGTGACGAGGCATTTTCCAGTGGTCATGGGCACCATGGGTCTGTTGCAGCTGCGGTCAGCACTGTTACCGTGTCCACCACTCCCCTCTTCAGCAAGAAGCTCAGCAGCAGCAGCTCGGCTGCCATCCTGGACACCAGCACCCCAGAGCCCCTGCCAGGTAAGGTCTCAGGAGCCCACGCCAGAAAGCTTGAACTGTCCATGGTCCCTTCCATCCCCCCTGGATGTGCCACTCCGCTCCCATCCCAGGAGAGAAGCGGAAGCTACCTGAGAGCCTGACGCTGGAAGATGCCAAGCGGATCCGTGTCATGGGAGACATCCCCATGGAGCTGGTGAACGAGGTCATGCTGACCATCACGGACCCTGCTGCCATGCTGGGCCCCGAGGTATGGGCTGCGGATGCTGGGGTGGCTCTGGTCCTCTCCAGGACCCACAGAGCTGCTTCCCTGGTGTGCCAGGGTGGAGTGGGGCTCCCCAAACAGAGGGTGTGCAGGGCCAGTAACCCCCCCATGCCCCCAGACCAGCCTGCTGTCAGCCAACGCGGCGCGGGATGAGACGGCGCGGCTGGAGGAGCGCCGCGGCATCATCGAGTTCCACGTTATCGGCAACTCGCTCTCACAGAAATCCAACAAGAAGATCCTGATGTGGCTGGTGGGGCTGCAGAATGTCTTCTCGCACCAGCTGCCCCGTATGCCCAAGGAGTACATCACTCGCCTCGTCTTTGACCCGTGCGTGGCTGGGGGGTGTGGGGGGGCCGGTGTGGGGGGCTCCCCTCACCCTCAGCCGTGCTGCCCGCAGGAAGCACAAGACCCTGGCACTGATCAAGGACGGACGAGTGATCGGGGGCATCTGCTTCCGCATGTTCCCTACCCAGGGCTTCACGGAGATTGTCTTTTGCGCTGTCACCTCCAACGAGCAAGTAAAGGTGAGAGCAGGGAGAAGGGAGATGGGCACACACGTGTGCCCCCCAAAGCCTGGCGTGGGCAGGATGGTCTCTCTGTAGCTGGTGTAGGGCTGCCCCAGCCCCTTGGGCAGCCAAACCTGCTCAGCACTGGCCAGCCCCAAGCAGTGGTAGTTGCTCCAGGATATCTTCCAGCTACCATTTCCATGGGTGGGTGGGGGTTGTTTATCCCAACTGGGGCTGCCTGGAGGGGGTCCTGTCTCACGGTACTTCCCCAAGGGCTATGGGACGCACCTGATGAACCACCTGAAGGAGTACCACATCAAGCACAACATCCTCTACTTCCTCACCTATGCAGACGAGTACGCCATTGGCTACTTCAAAAAGCAGGTGGGCTTCTTTCCCTGGGAGCTGCCCCCAGCTCTGCTGCACACCTCCCACCTCCCCCCTCTCACCTGCCCCTCTCTCCTAGGGTTTTTCCAAGGACATCAAGGTCCCCAAGAGCCGCTACCTGGGATACATCAAGGACTACGAGGGGGCGACCCTGATGGAGTGTGAGCTGAACCCCCGCATCCCCTACACTGAGCTTTCACACATCATCAAGAAGCAGAAGGAGGTATGGCCCAGGGGTGGGCAGGAGGGTAGGTGAGCACTGCCAGCCATCCCGCAAAGGCTGGGGAGAGGTGTGGGGCTGTGCTGGCCCTGAGAGCAGACTTGCAGGGCAGCGAGGGGGTGCTGGTGGCGTTGACACTGGCCGGGTTGTCTCTGGCCCTGCACGGTGGGTTTGTGGGGTCCCACATCATGGTGTGGCTCCCTGGAGCATCCTGCAGCTCAGAGTCATCTGCTCCCTTCCAAACCCCATTCCCTACAGATCATCAAGAAGCTGATCGAGAGGAAACAGGCGCAGATCCGCAAAGTCTACCCAGGCCTGACCTGCTTCAAGGAGGGTGTGCGGCAGATCCCCATCGAGAGCGTCCCTGGCATCCGTGAGTCCTGGCAGGGGGTCTGGCAGGAGGGCTCTGCCTTCCCTCCCCATGGCTGCAACACAGACACAGTGACACTGACACTTGTCTTCCAGGAGAAACAGGATGGAAACCACTGGGGAAGGAGAAGGGGTGAGTGCTGCATGGGGGTGGGGGTAGACCTGCAGCAGCAGGGCTGGGGGCTCAGCTCAGGCTGTGCCTCACTCTTGGCATTGTCCTGGCTCTGGAATGGAGAGAGGCTGATGGGCACTGGCTTTGTCCTGCAGGAAGGAGCTGAAGGACCCGGACCAGCTCTACAACATGCTGAAGAACCTCCTGGCCCAGATCAAGGTGTGGGCCGGAAAGGACCCTCACTGCTGGGTGCCTGTGCCTGACAGCCCTCAGAGCTTCCTCCCTTGGGATAGACTGTACAGGGCTTTGCCCTTGGGGACTGCTTGGGGGTGACCCAGGTGTGGGGGGAGCAGGACCCCTGGGTGCTGGAGTGGACAAGGGTTGTGTGTTCATTGCTCCAACTGCCCCCCACTTCTCACCAGACCCACCCCAGTGCGTGGCCCTTCATGGAGCCGGTGAAGAAGTCAGAGGCACCAGACTACTATGAAATCATCCGCTTCCCCATTGGTAGGTTGCTGTGTCCAGCATCCCAGGACAGGACTGCAGAAGAGGGGGCTGAGGACCCCACATTAACTGTGGGATCTGTGCTGGGAACTTATGTTTGGGGTGGTGGGAGCCTCGGGATAGTCCAGAGTGGGAGAGGGATGAGTTAAGACCCGTGGTTGATGTCCAGCTCAGTGGCTGGGGGGTGCAGAGGCCTGGGGAGGGGTCCTGACCCTTCCCCACCCGCAGACCTGAAGACCATGACAGAGCGCCTGAAGAACCGCTACTATGTCACCAAGAAGCTGTTCATCGCCGACCTCCAGCGCATCATCACCAACTGCCGCGAGTACAACCCTCCTGACAGCGACTACTGCAAGTGTGCCAACACCCTCGAGAAGTTCTTCTACTTCAAGCTCAAGGAGGGGGGGCTCATCGACAAGTAGCGGGAGCCGGCCTAGACCTGCTGTGGCCACCGGCCTTCCCATGGGAGGGACAGGGCTCCTGCGGGATCCAGCCCTACTCTCGCTGTTGGTAGGAGCTGCTGGAAGGACTGGTGCTGCTGAGCAGCCTGGGGAGCTAGGCTTTCCTTCTTGGGGAGCCACAGGGGCTGTGGGGGCTGGTGCTTTTATCCCTGAGGTGCTCTGGGCTGCCTCTCCTAGGGAATGGGGGTGAGGCTGGAGCTGCCTCATCAGCATCTGCCCAGGGCAGGGACAGCACTGAGCTCCTGCCTGTGCCTGGGGAGGGGGAGCCCCCTGACCCCTGTGCATCCCCCCCTACCTGGGATCGTGCCTTCTGCCCTGACTCCCCGTGACAGGGCAGGGGCACACAAGTGCTTTGGTTTCTGCTCCGTCCACATACAGGCAGCCCCTACCCTTCACAATGAATGTACGGCGGGGTCAGCCCTGTGCTGCCCGCAGCGGTGCTGCTCCTGGGCCAGGGTCCTGCTGGGCAGGGGGCTCTGCCCTGCACACCCAGCTCCTGCTGCCTCTGTCAGCTCTTTCCTCCCCCGGGGGCAGGTCTGCCTTCCCTGCCTGTACATCCTCTCTGCCTGCCCCTGCTGCCAGCGGGGGGGTGGGGGGCTGCCAGCCCCAGTCCTGCCCCTCTGAGTGCCAGGGAGGGTGGCTGCCTGGTGCTGTGCTGGCCTCTGCTCCCTGCTCCACTCTGGCTGGCAGCCACCTCTGCTTGTCTCCCCTCCTTGTGCCCCCCACCCCTTTCCCTGCCCTCCACTCCCCTATTCCACTTGACTGGTGTTTTCGTTGGTTTGTTTGGTTTTTTTTTAAATAAATGTCCTTGTGCAGCCCCAGCTCCATCCTTGGGGCTCACCTCAGCATAGGCGGGGGGACAACCTGGGATGTTCTGGAGGGTGTTTGGGAGGGGAACAGGAACATCTCGAGATGGAGAGAGTGTGAAGATCCTTGTGCGTGGGCTGGGGTGCACTGGGCAGAACTGGGACGCAAGGGTTGGTTGGGGTGCACGGTGCTGCGCTGGGGTCCCGGACAGGCTGGGGCGCAGGGGCTGTCTGGGTGTGGGGGGATTCTGTGGGAGCTCCACTCTATTTTGGTTTCGGTTCCAGTTCGCAGCCGGGGCTCCCGGGGGGGTGGTTCGGCTCGGCTCAGCTCTGTTGGGCCCAGCGCGGCCGGCGTGGCCCCGCCTTGCTGGGCCCTCCCCCCTGCCCCTCCCCGCCGGTTCTGGCCGGACGCGCCGCCTTCAGTTTCGTTTCCCGGCTGCGGGACACGGAGCGGCGGGGAATGGAGCTCCGGGGGTACCAGCGGGAGGCGGCGGCCCCGGCCCTGTGCGGCCGCAACAGCATCGTTTGGCTGCCCACGGGCGCCGGGAAGACCCGGGTGGCCGTCCACGTCTGCCGGCGGCACCTAGAGAGCCGGCGGGGCGGCAAGGTGGCTGTGCTTGTCAACAAGGTGCTGCCCTGCCCAGGACCGCGGGAGCCACGGGTGGTGGTCCTGGCCGGTACTGACTGTGGTCCTGTGGGCGCAGGTGCACCTGGTGGACCAGCACACCGAGAAGGAGTTCTACGTGCTACAGGACACTTTCAAGGTGACGTCCATCAGTGGGGACACCAGCCACAAAACCTTCTTCGCCGATCTGGTGAAGAAGAACGATGTTGTCATCTGTACAGCCCAGATTCTGCAGAACGCCCTGGTCAGCACGGAGGAGGACATGCACGTGGAGCTGACAGGTGGGCACCAGACTACATATACTGCTGGCCCCACAGCTGTGGCTGAGCTACCAGCTCAGCAACCATCTCACCCTGCTCCCCTCCCTGGCCCCGAGCAGATTTCTCACTGCTGGTGATAGACGAGTGCCACCACACGCACAAGGACGCCGTCTACAACAAGATTATGCTGAGATACCTTCAGCGCAAGCTCAGTGGGGAGCAGGACCTGCCACGGGTCCTGGGGCTGACGGCATCCCCTGGCACTGGGGGAGCAACATCCTTTGAGGGGGCCATAGAGCACATCCTGCAGGTGCGTCCTGTGCCCTCTATCCTGCTTCAGCACAGCTTCCCCTGGGGTTCAGCACGTTGTCCCTTGGGATGGGGATTGATGCCCAGGTGTGTGGGTGCTGGGTAGCCCAGAGGAGTCATCCTCAAACTCACCAGGTTGCCAGCAAGCGCCTCGCACTGCATTGTCCTGGGCAGCTGGGCTCAGGGTGGAAGCAGGGTCTTTCCCTCTCAGATCTGTGCCAACCTGGACACTGAGAAGATCACATCGGTGCAGGATGAGTTGCAGCACCTGCAGAGCCATGTCCCCCAACCCAAGAAGCAGTATGACCTGTGCCAGGAGAGAGTGCAGGTGAGGGACGGCTGCTCAGAGCCCTGGGGCTGCTCACTGGGTGGAAGATGAGACCCCCAAGCCCTGCTGGGTGAGGGGCCTTCATCTGCTTCGCTCAGGCCAGTGTGAAAAATCAATTGACCCAGAGCTTTGGTGCTGGGGGATCCTGCAACTGTCTGGGTTCTGCCATGCAAGCAGCCACAATTCCCTGCTCCCAGGACCCCTTTGGGAAGCAGCTGAAGAAGGTGATGGTGCAGATCCAGCAGTTCATGGAGAAGCCGGATCTCCTGCGGGACTTCGGCACGCAGATTTACGAGCAGCGCATTATGGAGCTGGAGAAGAGAGGTGAGGGTGTGGCGGTGTGGGTGTGGCAGGGCTGAGCCGCGGGGACACGCTGTGACTGTGGTGTGCCCTGGCCCCGCCAGCTGCAGAGATGTTTTGTCGCAAGACGCGGGTGTGCGCCTTGCACCTGCGCAAGTACAACGATGCTTTGCTGATCAATGACACCGTGCGGATGGTCGATGCCTTCCAGTGCCTCCAGCAGTTCTACAGCACTGAGAGGGATAAGAAGGACCCCACCGAACAGTTCCTCACTGCCACTTTTGAGGGTAACAGAGGGGCCTGGAGAGGGGTGATGCTGGCTGCATTTTGGGCACAGGGAGTGTCCCTGACACCCCGCTCACCTGTGCAGAGAATAAGGCGAGCCTGCAGGCACTTGCCGGGGACCACCGCTATGAGAACCCCAGGCTGGGCAAGCTGGAGGGGATCCTGCGTGAGCACTTTCAGCCCCTGGGCACTTCTCGTGGCATCGTCTTCACCAAGACAAGGCAGAGCGCCCACAGCCTGCTCAGCTGGCTGCAGTCCACGGCCACGCTCCGCGGGCAACACATCAGGGCCGCTGTCCTCACCGGTGCCGGCTACAGCAACCAGACCAGGCACATGACACAGGTGAGTGGAGGGTGGGCAGGAACTAGACAGACCCCACTTCGCACATTTTGGGGGTGCTGCGGGTGCTGCCCTTGTCTCAGAGCCCTACACAGCTGCTGAAGCATCACCCCCCTGTCTACCCAGAATGAGCAGCAGGATGTGATCAAGCAGTTCCGTGAAGGAGCCCTCAACCTGCTCTTCTCCACCAGTGTGGCCGAGGAGGGCCTGGACATCCCTGAGTGCAACATCGTGGTCCGCTATGGGCTGATGACCAATGAGATTGCCATGATGCAGGTGCTGCCTGGGCTCCCTCTGGCCCTACCACGATCCCCCAAAGCTGTGGGGGTGGGACATGGGGGCTCTTGCATTCTGTGCAGGCAGCTCCTTGGGGATGAGCCCAGCCCCTGACAGAACATCTCCTTGGCAAGGCGCAGGGGAAGGTGGAGGTGGCTCTGTCCTCACAGGGTTGTACAGAAGGGTTGGCTGTGTCCCTCTTCTACTTACTGAAACATTTGGACCTTGCCCTGCAGGCCCGGGGCCGTGCCCGTGCTGAGAACAGTGTCTACTCTGTCCTTGCCAAAGCCAACAGCAAAGAGGTGACCCGAGAGTTACTCAATGAGGACCTGGTGGAGCTCATGAAGAGGGCGATTCAGGCAGTGCAAGCCATGCCTGAGCAGGAGTACTGCCAAAAGGTGGGTACTGGGTGCTGCCGTGGGCACTGGCAGGGCCAGGCAGCTCTTGCCTCCCTCTGCACCCTGCATTTGGCTGCCTGCTCTGTCTTGGGGAAGCACCGGATCCTGGGATGGGGTCATGCGAGGGGCATAGGTCAGCGTGTGCCCATCCTGTCCTGCTCTGTGCTTGTGCTCCTGGGCTGATGCATCCCCTCGGTAGCCATCGATCTTGCCGTGTCTGCCATCTGTCCTTGCCTGTCCCCCACAGATACGGGAGCTGCAGCGGGTGGCAGTGGCCAGCTGGCTGATGAAGGAGGCCAGGATCAGTGAGCGGCGGCAGCTGCACGACCCGGCCTCTGTTCGCCTGTACTGTGTCAACTGCAACGTGGCTGTGTGCTGTGGCAGTGACATCCGCACAGTGGAGGGCATGCACCACATCAACATCAACCCCAAATTTGGGTAGGAGTCTCACATGGGCAGGGGTGAGCGGGCAGATGGGCAAGGGTAGCGCTGCTTGCTTCCAGCTCTTCCTCAGGGACCTTGGTACAGGGAGAGTGCAGGAACTTTGTTTGACTACGGGAGCACCTGTGCTGCCCCCCTGGATGATCATCCTTACTGTCTGGTGGCCCCTTCCTTCCAGGTTGTATTACAGAGTTTCCTCTGGGAAAATACAGTTCCAGCGGACTTTCAAGGACTGGGAGCCTGGCTGCCGTATCTCCTGCAAAGCCTGCAGCCAGGTGAGCACCATAATTCCCCTGTGTCTGCAGCCCAGTCAGAGCTGGAGGGACAGTAAGGGCTGTGCCTTGTGCCCCAGCTCACAACTGCACGTGCCTGTGTCACGTGTGTGCTGTGGGACATGGACACAGGCTGTCTCCAAAGGAGGGACATGCTTTGGGAGCAAGGAACTGCCCCATCCCTGTGTGCATGGCCCTGCAGCCTGGGGACGCTGTGTGTGCTTGGGTGACTGTCCCCTCCCTGCCCACACAGGACTGGGGGCTGGAGATGCTGTACCGGCACGTGAAGCTGCCTATCCTCTGCATCAAAAGCTTTGTGGTGGAGACACCAGCAGAGAGGAGGAGGTACAAGAAGTGGAGTGCTGTGACATTCCCCATCAAGGCCTTTGACTTTGTGGAGTACTGCTCTGACACCTACAGCCTGTCCTTCTAGCACAGGCTCTGTTCAGAAGAGGACTATTCACAGGGCACTTTCAGGGTGCTACATGAAAAGGGAAGGCTTCCTCGACCTTTGGACAGAGAGCCGTGGCTCAGTCCTCTCTTCCTTGCTGGTCTGAGCCCCAGCAGCTTGTCCCTAACTGGAGCCCATGGCTGCTGAAGGAGCTTTGCTGCACCCATGTAGAAAGGATGCGATGCTGGGATCAAAAACCACCCAAACCCTTCCTTGCTCCCCATGCTGCTGCCTTCTCCTCCACGACCCTGCCAGGAGAACCATCCATTTCTGTGGCTCCAGGACATATCAGAGTGGAGAAGCACTGGGCTTTATGAATTCGATGGGTCTCCATTAAAAACACACATGCTAGACTGAAGGGGCAGGGTGGCTTCATCACTCGAAGCAAGAGCTGGCTGGGTACAGGAGGCTTCAAGGGGGGACATTGCCCCAGAGCCAGAACCCACTGTAACCTGTGCCAGCAGAACACGGGTCTCCAGGGGACAGTGGAGTCTGTGAGGCTGCCCCGGCCATACCCCACCTGCACACAGTGGCCTGAGTGATCCATCTCACACACCCACCCAAGACTGAACCTTCCTGCGGTGCAGAACGAGCCTAAACCCACTCTGGGGCAGCCCCAGGGGTCCCTGTGGGGCTCCGGGGGTCCCCTCGATCTCACCTGGGAGCACCCTGGGAAGCCCTTTTGCGTCCGAGCTGCGGGGAAGCCGCAGGGCTTGCAGCAGGACCCGGGACTGGGCTCGGGTGCAGGATGGGCCGGCTTTGGGGCGACGGATTCGGTACCGAGGTGCGCAGCCCCAGACCCCGCATCCGCCCGTGCTGCCCTGCCGTCGGCCGCTAGAGGGACACCCGGGCAGGGCTGGGGGACGCCCGGGGAAACGGGGGATGTTCTGGGAAACGGGAAACGATCCGGGGTGACCGGGGGATGCCCGGGAAACTGGGAAACGATCCGGGGAGACCGGGGATGCCCAGGGAACGGGTCTGCCTGCTAAAATTCCGAACGGCGCAGGATATCTCGCAGAGCCAAGCTGCAGGCACCTACAACACGGGCTGCCCTGGCAGTGCCAATTGCCTTCTGCAAACTGACATCAGGGAACCGGAGGGATGAGTTTTCTTTCACATGGAGAAGGGTGGCCGTTTGTGGCCTGGGGCCCGGAGAGGCCTTCAGCCTGCTAAGATTCCGAATGGCGGAGGATATCTCCCAGAGCCGAGCTGCTACCACCAAGAACTCAGGCTTCCCTGGCAGTGCTGAGTGCCTCCTGTAAAGGGACATAAGCAAACTGGGGGGGTGAGGTTTTTTCCCCATGGAGAAGGGCCCCAATTAGTGTCCAAGCGCCTGGGCCCTGCCCAGGGGGCCTGTGGCCCCGGGAGGCCATGTACCTGCTCCAATTCCGAGCGGCGCAGGATTTCTCCCACGCCAAAGCTGCCCCCACCAAGAACTCAGCCTGCCCTGGCAGTGCCAACGGCCTTCTCCCACCTGACATCAACACACTGCTGAGGTGAGTTTGCTTTCACAGGGAAAAGGCTCTGCGTTCGTGCCCAGGGGCCTGTGGCCCCGAGGGTGCTGCCGCCTGCTGCTGTTCTGAACGGCGCAAGATATCTCCCAGAGCCAAGATGCCAGCACCCAGAAGTTGGGCTGCCCTGGCAGTACCAATTGCCTCCTGCAAAATGACACTAGGAACCGGGGGTTGAGTTTGCTTTCACAGGGAAAAGGGCCGCCATTTGTGGCCAGGGGCCTGCGCCAGCGCCCAGGTGCCTGTGGCCCTGAGTGGCCTTCTGCCTGCTCCAATTCCGAGCGGCGCAGGATTTCTCCTGCACCAAAGCTGCCCCCACCAAGAACTCAGCCTGCCCCGGCAGTGCCAACGGCCACCTCCAAAGTGACATCAACACACTGCTGAGGTGAGTCTGCTTTCACAGGGAAAAGGGCCGCCGTTCATGGCCAGGGGCCTGTGGCCCCGAGTGGGAACCAGGGGATGATCCAGTGAGACCAAGGGATTCCCTGGGATCTGGGGGATGTTCGGGGAATCAAGAATCTTTCCTGGGGAACCTGGGGATGCCCACTGAATCGGGGGATTATTTGGCAGTACCAGGTGATGCCTGGTAAACCGGCTTATATTCCAGAACCGGGGTATGATCCATCAGGAGCGGGGGTTGCCCAGGGAAAGGTGAATGATTCGGCATGACCAGGGGTTGCCCCGGGAACCGGGGAATGTTCAGGGAATCGGAGGATGCTCCGGCGGGGGCTGGGGGATGCTCTGACAAGTACACAGGGCTGCAGCACTCGCATCTGCTGCTCCATGCCTGTCCCTTCCCCGTGGGATCCTGCCACACGTGTTGGTGCTGGCCCAGGGACCCCCCGTGCCAGTAAGCAGCGCAGATGCTCTGCAGATCACAGGTTGCTCCACGGGTGGTGGGAATCTGCAGAAGGGTAAGGACATGTACAGGGGACCAGAATCCTGCTCCTGCCTGACTTTGGTACCAGAGGCTCCCGCAGTGTCAGGCACACATAGCCTGCTTTCAGGTGGAGATGGCCCCAGGGAAACCAAACTCCTGTTCATCAGAAACTGGGTAATGAGGACATTTGAGTTATTTGTAGCTCCTTGTGGGCTGGGATGGCCTCTCCTCCAACTCCCTAGGCAGGATCCCTCCCACAGGGACCCCAGACTGTTGCTGAGCTCAAATTGCCCTGATTTGTGCTTGGAGAATTCAGGTTGTGAGTTAGCCCAGTGGGTGCCCACAGCACTGGGTGGTGCAATCTCTCACCAGCCTTGGTAGACCTGTCTGTCCGCTTGGGTGCCCCAAACTAGAATTTCTGTAACAAAATTTGCCCCTTTTTGAGGGGGTGCAGCTAACTTCATGGGTTACGGGACCAGGACAGCACTGTGAGTCTCTGTGGGTTTTGCAAGTGGGTCTGTATCCAGCTTCTGCTTATTCTTCCCTCTGCATCCCTGCTTTAATGTCAGCTGCATCTGATTTCTCCTTCCCAGGGGCTTGGTCACCTTGGGCCTAGCGGCAGGGAGCAGCCAAGCTGCAGTAATCGGTGCTGCGACCTTGGTCGGTGTCCTTCTGAGCCTGCATCCTTCAGGACTGGCATCCTTCAGAGTTGGCCTCCTGTGGCCAAATCCCCAGGCTGGAAGAAGTCTGTGGCTCGAAGCACCTTTGCTTGTCTCAGCTCCCCAAAGCACTTATGTTCCAGCCATCACAACTTGCTGCCTGTAAGCTGAGATGGGCACCATTAGCCCCACAGCAAACAGCTGCTGCAGCAACTTCTGCTGGCAGAAGCCCCATGAAGGGGTTTGCCCCTGGCCCACAGGCTGCCAGCATGGGCACAGCCCCAGGAGCTCCTGTGGCCTCCTGCCCCAGCACCCCCCGTGCCCCCGGCAGCCGGGTGTGCTCACAGAGTCAGTGTGCTCACAGGGCAATGCAGCAATTTATTTTTCACAGCTCATTTCATTTGTCATCAGTGCATCAGAAAGCACTGATTCCCCTCTCAAGGCATCAGCTGGAAAACCTCTGGCTCCTCCACCTGGCAGCGCCTCAGGTCAGCCCTTTCCCCAGGCTGGTGTTTAGTGGGACTTAGTGCTCAGCCTGTTCAACTTATCGAGAAGGAGCCTGAGATGTGACTTGATTACAGCATGCAAGTATCTTCCTGGGGAGAAAACTGCTGGGTATTAAAGGGCTCTTTAACTTGGCAGAGAGAGGAATATTGAGAACTGGGGCTGAAAGATAAAGTCAGGCTGAAAGATAAAGTCAGGCAAATTAAAATTTGAAATCCAGGGCAGGTCTGCAGCAAGGAGGACACAGAGCAGCTGAAGCAGGACCCCAAGCACCTTTATCAAAGAGATGCCTGGGGCTGGGGGTCCTTCCCTGCGGGTGGCTCCATCCTGCTTCGTGTTTCTGGCTCAGGCAGCAGCAGGATGAGCAGCAGGAGTCCGGTGGCATCCTGGGTGAGGGGGATGGGGAATGAATTTTGCTTCCCAGGCACATCTGAAAATCTGGCTATTGCACAGTATCTCTTCCAGAGCCCAGGAGCACATGAGACCCCGAGGTGACCTTTCCCGGGACAGCTGGAGTTTCCCTCCGTACCAGGGGAAATTCCAGTCTTCAGAAAAGTGCTTGTGGTGGAGGAATTCTATCCTGAAAACCAAAAGCCCTCTCCTCATTTTGTTCCTGCATCCCCTCTTCTCTGCTGCCGGGAGCACATGGGAGCCTGCAAAGCGTGCGGGGGCGCCCCTGACCTGCTCGGCGCTGCGGCCCCGCGCCCCACGGCCGCATGCCCAACAACTCCCGCCGGGAGTTAATCCTGACTGTTCGCATGTCAGGATGCTGGTGGATTAAACAAGGGCATTAGCATCAAACAATTTCCTTCGCGCCCCGACCGGGAGGCAGGAAATATAATCAGTGCAGGTTTATTCTGCTTAGGTTAAAACAGCTCCCTGGCATGTAGTGCGTGGTGCCATCCTAGCCAGTGCCACAGCAAGGCATGTGCCCAGGGCGTTGCAGGAGCACCGGGATGTGGATGTCAAGACCAGGGGCTGCCTGTCCCAGGGAAATCTGGGAGGTGTCCCTGCTGTGTGGCACTGGCACCGCTAAAGCCTGTGCCCGGTATGGATCCCACCAGCCCAGCCATGAGGTGCCAGTGCAGAGGAACCATCCCGGCTTGGGGAAAGGGCTGCAGCCCTTCACTGGGTGTACCCAGAAGGGTACAAAAGTCAGGACTAGGGAGACTCCAGCCCCTCACCATCCTTCTGGCTGCTCTTGCCAGCTTGGGCTCAGCTGCAGATGGCAGAAGATGGAACAGCCTCACGGATGTAAAGGCAAATCTGTTTTCCCAACAGCTCCTGGGTTCCTGAGCCAGGGAATGGTGATGCTGCTCTGATCCAATGGTGGCAGTGCTGCAGGCTGCCAGATTTCATCCCAAGCTTCGTGCCCACCTGCGATCCCAGGGTCCCCTGTCAGCACCAGGGCACAACCCTGTGCCCTCAGCCACTTAGAAAATATAAAACAAACCCCCTAATCCTGGGGTTTTGATAGAACAAGCTCGTGCAGCACTGGCTGGGACACAACAGCTCTATGCCTGGCAAAGAAACTTGACTTCTCTTTGGACCAAAGCAGTGTGGGAGCAGCTGGACTCACATCCCTATGTCCTCTCTGGCCCAGATCTTTTGGTCCCTGGAGCTTTCTTGGCTGCTTTCCTCTGAGGAGCATTCCCAGGGCAGCCAAGTCCCTGGTCAGCTGAGAACAGGACCATCACACATGCCCACCTTGTTTTTCTAGGAAAGGGCTAAAAATACCATCCTAGGGCTGTGTGGAAAGGCTCAGGCAGATCCTCAGCTCCTGGGAGTCAAGTGATTTACAGCCCGTAGCCTGTGCGTGATTCCAGCGACAGTGCAGGTGTGGGGACAGTCCCTGGTCCAGGGCACGTCTCTGAGGGGCAAAAGAGCAGGGGGGCTGCAGGTCGCCCCTTCCTCAGCGCTGCTGGGGGTGGCCACTCTCCTTCTTGCCATTTTTAGGTGACTCTGTTTGGGCTTGGGCATTGGCAGGATGTGGCAGGGAGGGGACGCAGCACTGTGGGGTAAGACCCAGGGACAGCTGGCAGGTGCTGGCACAGTCTGGGGCCTGCGGGGACCCCTGGCACAAGCTGCAAGATCCGAAAATTCCCAAACAAAATTTCATGCACTAAATTTTAGGGCTGCAATTCTGCTGAGACCTGGCTTTATAATTGGATCTGTCAGAAACCCGTCACACTTAATGTGCAGCTGCCAGCGTGCGTGCGACTCCTCAGTGACTGCACTGGCTCTGCTGGGCACCGGGAAATCTGGTCCTGGGATTTTCCAGCTAGAGGAAAGGTCTAGTTTGTACCTAAACCTCTAACCCTGGGAGGAGGGCAGTGCAGGTTGGCCCTAGTTTTAACTCAAGGTGCCTCAGTTTCCCTCTGTGCCAGAGAAGGCAGTGGGACAGGGACGATGCTGGCGAGGCATGGCAGCCCAGCGTGCGTGTGCGTTCTTCACCTGAGTAATCAAACCTGTTATGCAGTGTTAGATTAAAGGCCACAAAACGTATTATCTTTGATTCTTCCACTTTATTTTTGTTGCCTTCATTTGTCCCTTGGAGATGAGAGCTGCTCTGGTACTTATTAGTCACAAAGCCCCAACCTTGCGCTGCGTTCCTGCTATCTGAGAAATGAATTATTAATGGTGCATTAAACAGAGACTGGAAGGGGGCCCTGGGACACTGATAATCAGGAGCTAATTGAGGAAGAAATGAGATACTGCTCCCATTGCAGAACAAGGACTGTGCAGCGTTGCGATACCAAAGGTGACCCTGCTAAATTTCCTGGGCCAACTGTGCCCGGCTCTGCCTGCTCAGCCCTTGCTGGTGGGTCATGTGTGCACCTGGCAAGGATGTTCTGGCTGGGATGTTCTCCCTGGCTGGGATGTTCTCCCTGGCTGGGATATTTTCCTTGGCTGGGATGTTCTCCTTGGCTGGGATGCTCTGCCCTGGCCAGGATGTTCTCTCTGACAGGGATGTTCTTCCTGGCAGGGGTGCTCTGTCTCAGGCATCAGAAAGAAATCAGACAAATGCATTCATGGCCCTGGAAAGCTGCTGCATCCCAGATTTTGATGGCATGAAGCAAATCCTGGGGCTGGCCAGGAGTATGAGCACAGGCAGCTCTCTGTGTCCTCAGGGATGATATCCCACCTCAGTGGTGGCTGCTCAGGATGCTGGATCCTGCTTGGACCTCATCTGGACTCCTTCACAAGTGACTGGGGCTGAACCATCTCAACCATTTTATTTGTCCTCCCTTACTGTTTTTCCACCCAGCTTTCACCTGGGGCCTGTCAGATTTCTCCTCTTCCACTCTGGATGCATTAAAGGCTCACCCCAGCCCCAGCACCACGTGCCTCAGAGGTCCTGTGGGACATTGCCACAGGGTCTTGAGGCCTGGAGAAAGATGGGATCATGGAGGATTGTCACTGTCACTGGCCTCCCTGGCCATGGGCTTCTGCTCGGACAATGTCAGGCTGACATGGGCCCAGAGTGTCCCATCACCTCCCCTCTCCAAACCCCAGTGCAGGGTCGGGTTTAGGGCCTGACTGTCCTGTTCCCCTCCCAGTGGGCTCAGTGCCAGCTCCTCCCAATACCCAGCCAAGGCTCCCTGCTCCAGCTCTGCTCCAACGTCACGCTGAAGCAGCCGCAGTTCACCCAGACTCCTTGCATAAATATTTATGCACTGATGCAACGCTTTTCTAAATATAAAGCTTTATCTGAAATTTCATTTAAACATTAAGTGTAGATAATTTATTTATAATTAATGTAGACATCAAGCCCCATCTCTGGAATGCCTGTGAGCTTTCATTTATAATTGGGAGGTAAGTCAGGAGCTAGAGGCTGGGCTCTTATCAGTTTCATTTTAATTTTCCTCCTACAGCAAATGAAGCTGGTGCAATTCATCTCTCATTAGGATGAAGCACAAAATTCCCCTAAAATAACAGTTTTATGGGGAACAGGTAATAAACCCATCCTTGTTCCTCTTCTCGCCTTTGATAATGTTACTGGGGCTCACAGATCCCTCCAAAGTGTTGCTCTTCCTTAAAAATAAGTCCATTAAAAATTAAAACCACTTTCCTATATAATAAAATTTACTCCCTGCAATTATGCAGAGGGAGCAGCTATTGGCCTTCTGTAGATTTTAATTAAAAGTTACAATAGGAAGGAAATAACAACGGCCATAAAATAACAGCAGCCTCTCCCCTAACAACGAGTTATTGGTACCTCTGTCACTCAGGTGCCTCTTGAAGAGATGTCCTATGCTGCTGAGAGGTGCTGGGGCCAGCAGGTTTCAGGGGCAGTGCCAGGGGTCCCTCTTTTATTCCTGCAGCTGTGGGGAATTTCTGCACTCACGGGTGCCCAAATGGGTGCTCAGCTCAGCTCTGACCCATTTGTGCTCTTGTTTCTGCATCCCAGTTAGAGAAAGGGGCTGTCCTGCCTGTGGTGTTCATGGGGTGGGGTTAGGGTTAGGGTTAACATTGCCCTGCTGATGTGGCTGTGAAGATTCTGGGGTGCCAACCACAGTCTGGCTCTGTCGGGCTGGGGGGGCACGGCTTCTCCCCATTAAATCCCTCAAGGCACATGTGTCCCAGCTGTGTTCATCCAGCATCCCCGAGTCCTTCCTTGGGAAGCGTGTTCTGGCAGAGTGGGGCTGTGGAAGCTGCGCATGCCTGGCCCAGATATTTTACAGAGCTCACAGAGAGACCATCAAAGGCGGCTCCGCACTCATGCTAAAAATAGCAGGTGCCCGGGACAGCACAGGGGCTGCGGTGGGAACGCGGCGCCTCCATCACCTGCAAACACCTGCTCATGTGGAAGGAGCTGCAGCAGTGGAAAACCTAATTCCATGTTTACAACAACTCTTCCAGAGTGCCAAGCTTTGCTTTTGAGGACACCTTAGGCTCATCTGAATTCAAACGTGGGTGTTTGCAGGGCCAGTGCCCCTCGCCCACACTGGCCGTGGGGCTGAACTTCCCAGCTGGCCAGAACTGGGTCACTGCTAATTGAGCTGATGAGAAACAGGTGAGAGCCAAGATGCTGGGGCTGGTGCAGCTGCACTCCCCCCATGTCAGCTTTTTGCTCTCCTGGAGCCTGGAGGTGCTGTGGTGTCACATCCCAGCATCCCACAAGCCATGTCAGCAGCGTGTCATGGGAATCAAGGTGAGTTCAACCACCTGGAGCCCCGCTGGGCCCTTGCACCCAGGCTATGCACTGGGGACCAGTCCTGCCCTGTGCAGGCTGCAGGCAGGGGCAGTGCAGCCTCACTCAGCTCCCCATGGGCTGGTGCTGCCCAGCGCTGTTGTTCCTTTAACCAGTTACAGCTGTCAAGTGTTCACTGCTGGTCTCCTCATCGCCTTCCCTGGGTCCTGGCTGTGAAGGTGCTAAACCCTCCCTGATCTGGCTCTGAAACATTTATGAAATCTTTATGGGCTTTTGAAAATATTTTAATTCCCTGACAGTGCTGCTTTCACTGGGAAAAAAAAAAAAAATTATGACTCAATGAGCAATTACAGCTCAACAGCTGCTGAATGGCCACGGCAGCTGCCGGAGCAGCTTGGCATGGCTCAGCACGGTGGCCGAGGAGCCAGCGAGCCTTCCTGGAAAGTGGTGCTGGGCCTAATCACCCCACACCGACCTTCCTTGGTTGTGGGATCCTGGCTCAGCCCCTGAGCACAGCCCTTCTTCTGCCCACCTGTCTGCCACGGCCCTCTGCACCCAGAAGCCTGAGTTCTGCCTGGTGCTGGTCCCTGCCATGTAGTGCCAAGGAAGGAGATTGCTCTAACTGCACCTGGAGAGCTGGGCACTGCAGCCAGCCGGTGTCGTGGGACCCCAGTGGGGTGCTGCAGGAGGGACCCTCCTTCCCTGCGGTCCTGTGGTTCCACATTTGGGATTGGCAATGTCTCAACAGCATCATGTCTGGGACAGCTTGTCACCCCTACCCATCACCTGTCTCACTGGAGAGGTGCCACCACAGTGTCCCTGGGCAGCGCCAGCACCCCCCTGTGTGGGGGGATATCAGAACTGCCAAAGGATGTAGAATATTGGTGCAATTGTAGAACTCTCTGTTTACTGAAAGCAGAGCTGCTGAACTCCAGAAACATGAAGAAAGAGGAAGCGTTGCCCTGACAGTGCCCATTCCTTCCTGGCAGTGCCCATTCCTTCATAGCTCCCTCCCTCCTGGCAGCGCCTGATCCTGTTTCCTCAGAGGCTCATTTCTGCTTCTTCAAGTGCATAAAGTTGCTGTACAGAACTGAGAACGAGGTTGGGAGAAATTTTGTGAGCAGCTACAGTGTGATGGAGGGGCTGGATGTGCTGTGCCTTCTGCTGCTCTGTCCCATGGCACTTCAGGGTGCTGCAGCTGGAGATTACCTTCTCTTTGTTTGGAGTTTTGTCTTCAGCTTTGGAGATATCTGCAGCAAACAAAAACGTTTGAGGGTGACCATGGTCTTGGCACAAACAGTATCTCGGAGAGAAGCAATGTGAAAGGCTGCCCTTGGAAGAGGGAAGCCAGAGTTCCCATGCAGGGGAAGACATGCATCCGTGCCCCCCAGTGCTGGAATGCTGGGAGCTGTGGGTAGGGTAAGAGGCCTCATCTCTGCACTTCCTGATCCCTGTGCCTGGAAGGGGAGTACAGTCCCTTTCCTGCACTGTGGTGGAGGCAGGATGAGGCTGAAAGGGTTAAAGTAAGTGAAAAAAGTGT
This sequence comes from Promerops cafer, assembly GCA_013398275.1. Lineage (NCBI taxonomy): Eukaryota > Metazoa > Chordata > Aves > Passeriformes > Nectariniidae > Promerops > Promerops cafer. The sequence continues at coordinate 20,877 of VZSE01003057.1, forward strand.
GGAGGAGCCCCAGCCCTGCCTCTGCTCCTTGGAGAAGAAGTCTGTACCATCATCATCAGGCTCCTGACAGCCAAGGTACAGTAAAGTTTGAGATCCATTAGAGCGCCTGTAATTATTTATAGGGAGGGGAAAAAAAACCCATTCTACGTTGTGAAAATCAGATGGCACAGCAAACAAATGCACCAAGCTTTGGCAAAAGGAATCTGAAAACCCAAAGTGATTTATGATGAGCCAGGATGAGGCTCAGTGTTGCTGCACTGCTGCTCCTGGGGACTTGACTCTGACAGCAGCGGGAAAAGGGACTCCTGGTGTGGACAGGTGGGATATGCTGCTGCTGGGCCACCTGCCTGTGTTCCAGGATCTCTAGACCCAGCTCAAACTGGGACTCCCCGCTCCTGGCTTACCCCTCCCTGGCAGCTGGTGGCCCTGGAGCCTCCTGCAGGCGTGAGCACCTGTGGGCTTGGAGGGGTTTGGAGCAGCACGTGCTCTGCCCCCACTTCTGCAGCCTCCAGCCTGTGCCAGTGACAGCACAGGGCCAATCACACCTCTGCCTCTTGGCATCAATTCCATGTTTTAGTGGAGGCAAAGTAGTGAGCAGGCAATTGCTCTGGGAGACAGGAGCCCCTGGGTACCTGCTCCAGAGGAGAGGGCTCTTGGCCAGAGCAGTTCCCTCCCAGCTGGGCTCCAAGGCTCAATTAGCAGTTTTGGGAAGTGCTTTGAGATCCTCTGCAAAGTGTCCTGGCAGAGGGCAAAATGTGATTATATAACGCGTCTAGACAGCGCATTCCTTGGGGCGGGCAGCAGGACGCTTTTATATCTCCTCTCCTGTGTCAGCACTGTGTGGCCCCCCTGAAAGGTTCTGGGAGCTGCTAAAATATTAACAATGATGACAGCGACAGGCCAGCTCAGACTTTTACACTTAAAATTGTTGATCTTAGCACAAGGCGGGAGCACGGCAGCAGAGGCGCCTTTGCCTGGCGGCACCTTGTGCTCCAGCTGCGACGACTGAGGAGCAAGTAGCATGTCCCTGCAGGCCCTCTCCTTCCATCCCGCCCCTGGCTCCGGTTCACCCTCTTGGAGCAGCCGGGCTGCCCGGGCACGGCCAAGGCTCTGTCCCTCCCTGCTGCCTGCTGGGCCTGGGTCGGATCAGAGGCTCTGCCATCGGCAAAGAGCTGCAGCCCCCGGCGATGCCGCCTCCCTGGAGAGCCGGGCTGCCTGCTGCCACTCAGGGTGCGGGACTGGAGACCCTCGTCCTGGCGGGTCTGAGCCCTGCCCCGCCATTCTCCAGGGCGCTGGTCTCACACAGCATCTCAGTACCCTGAAATTCAGGTGCCCTCCCCACAGCCCCGCTGTGTCACCTTCCTTTGTGCTCCTAGCCACACATCTTTCCGACCCCCCCCAAATCCTCTGGAAAGAGCCCCTGGGGAGCCCCTGTGTTCCCACCGTCCCAGCCCGAGGGAGCCCTGACCGAGGGATGCGCGACGGGAGGATGCCCCCGAGCCCCTGGCGCCGCTGCGGGATGCAGCTGCGGGATGCAGCACCGGGATGCGCCGCCGCGGTTCCCCCTCCCACTCCGTGCGGGCGCGCGGCGCCGAGGGGGGGTTGGACCGCGGCGGCGCGCGCGCTGCCTTCATCCCCCCCCTTCCTCCTCCTCCTCTTCCTCCTTCTCCTCCTCCTCCTCCGAGAGCGCGCTCGCACGGCCGGGAGCGAGAAGCTGGCGGGAGGATGCTGCAGACGGCGGCGGAGCCGGGCGGCTGGGCAGGTAGGGCGGGCGGGGGCGGCCGGGCTGCCGGTACCGNGCAGGCTTAGGAAAGTTGGGGGGGTGGGGGGGGTGGGATGCGCTGGAGGGGCCCCGAGAATCGGGATCGGGGCCAGATGTTCGCCCGGGGCACGCGCCGCTCCCCGCGCTCCATCCCAAAGGCTCCGGGCAACGGGGCAGGGGCGGCGGGGGTGGAATCTCGGCCCCACTGACCACCCGGAGGGGTCAGGCTGGGAGGGAAACTTCTTGAGCGGAACTTTACCGAGGCCCCGGCGCAGCCCCTCTCCGGCGCGGGGCTGAGGTTCCCACGCCGAGCGGGACCCGCTGGGTGCCGGTAACCCCGGCTCGTCCCCGCCGCCGTGCCCGCACTGTGGAGTGCACGGCGTGGGACCCCCACGGGTGTGTGCTGGACTGGGGTCTGCGGCGGCACCTGGGCGTGGGCGGTGCTGGCCCAGGTGTCGGGGTGTGCGGCCCAGCCGGGGCAGGGGGCGGTGGAGTGGTCCTTGGGCCCCTCTGGGCCCGGCTGTGGTGGTCGCCGTGCACAGCACGCCCTGCGTGTCCCCTGGCTTGTTCTCAGGGTGCCTGGAGCTGCATGCGTCCATGCTGGGATCGGGACTTGGAGAGCTGTGTTGGGAATGGAGCCGAGGCTCTGGCTGCCTCCACGGGGACTCTTGGCTCTTATGGAAAAGGACCTTCAGAGAGCTGTACAAAAGCGCTTTCTGTTGGCTGTGTCTCCGGGTGGGAGCAGCGGGGTCCCCTGGTCCAGGAATGTGGAGGCAGAAGCAGGATCCGCACTCAGCAGATTGACCACTCTGCCCTGGCCATTACCAATAGACTTTGCTGTTAACTCGGAGCAGCAGTGAGTTATGGTGGAAGCTTTTAAGGAGTTTGCATCGGGGTGGGCAAGGCTGGGGCTTGCTCTGCTCCAGAGCGAACCCCACGGATCCTGGCACAGGGACGTGCCTGTGCCTGCCCTTGGCAGCGCCATGGCAGGGCGGTGAGCGCCGATCCTGCTGGATGGGCGTGTGGGAAAACAACATCTTGGCACAAGAGGCTGCAATTTGTTTTCAGAGCAGAATTTGAAAGTGCTGCTTAAATAGAGGAGATGATTCTGTGTGAAGGTGAGGGGTCTAGAGCGTGGCATCGCACTCCTGGAGGCTTTAAGGGGCTTCCAAGTTGATTCACCAGTGTGCAGGGATCATCACCAGCTCACTGGTGCTGGAGCTGCCCCTGTGAGGGCTGGA
>VZSE01003072.1:0-15099 GCA_013398275.1 Promerops cafer
CAAGTCCTGTCCAACCTGGTCTTTGAGGTTTTCCCTTTATCTCCTCTAATCTGGGAATATTAGCACCACCCCCACCCCATGATCCTCCTCCAAACTCTGCTTTGCCTGCAAAGATTTGGATAAAAATTAGGTTAAATCTTGTGCCCACCTGGCCAGACAGTACAAGGTGTCAGGAGAGGGTGGCAAATACATCAGAAACAGGGAAGAGTTTGTTTTCCACGAGGTGTTTCCTGACAAAACCTTATTTCCACATGGGAAATACGATTGTTTTGGAATGTGACTCGACTCCAAACGCTGTCAGAGTGGAGAGACTAAAGAGTCGTTGTGGGGTGATGTGAGCAGGTGAATAATTGGAAATGTGATCACTGCCACTCGTCCCAGTGCTGTCCCCAGCCTGTCAGGTGTCACTCTGAGCCCAGGGATTATTTTTACATGTGCAAGGCTGACAATTGTTAAATGAGTTTATTTAACGTGAGTCCACGTCCCTTAAACTGGTAGGAACCATCTTGTGAGGAACAGGATCCTTTTCTCTGTGCCCTCAGGCAGCAGCTAAAAGGGGAATATGGGAGTCCACAGCACCTCAGGGGTCTGGAGACATCCTGCATTAGTTCATCAGGTGTTCCTGCTTTTTTGGGGTGCCTTCAGAGGACAAAGCAGAAGGTAGATGAGTGAGCTGATCATTTCTTTTCTCCTGCAGGAAGAGGAGAAGGAATGGCAATGAAGATGATGGTCACGTTCCCCAGACCAAACGTAGCACCAGGAATACTGTCCTCCAGGACTCGTGGGACACTGAGGTGAGAGCCTTCCCAGGCAAATCCAGTCTCCTTCCATGCTGGATTTCAGCAGCAGTTGGAATATCCTGTGCATTTTTTTTTCATTTTTATTTCATAGCTTTGTGTTTGAGGTGGTGAGGTTTGCCTTGGTGACATCAGAGATTGAAATCAGCCTTTGGATCAGTTGGGAAATCAGCATTTCCAGTGAGCCTGGTTATCCCTGGCTTGAATATTTCTGGGAAGAAATTTCAAATCCTGCCTTGCAGCAGCCAGGGAAATAATTTCCTGCTGTTTCTGGTTTTGTTGTGTGGGCTGAGCTGTGACCAGAGCTGAGGGTGGATTGTCCCTGTGCTCACTCTGCCTGACCATCAACTTTGCCTTTCCTTACAGTGAGGTGATAGTCTGTGGGAGAAAGACAAAACACATTCCAGGCAGGCCTTATCTGATGTGGAAAAAATGCCCTGATAGAGCTGCTCAGTTTAAGCCAGACTTGTTCACAGCTAAAACACTCAAACTCAAAACTCTTTGGTTTTTTTCTCATATTTTCCATGATTTTTTTGCTGGGTGTGGGATAAACTCTCTTGTTTTCTTACCCCTCACCAGAGAGGTGTTCTCTTGGTGCAATTTGAGATTTCTTTTCTTTAAAAAATTGCTGATTTCCCAACTGCTGCCAGGTTTCCTGAGATGTCACCTGGGTGAATCACCTGAAAATTCACTGTCAGCAACGTCCTTGTGTTGCAAAACATTCGTGGAAAAGAGGCTGCAGAGCAGAGGCTCCCTTTCTGAAGTGAATGAAATTAATTTCTTTGAAGGTTTTGGAAATATCCTTGGTTTTTTTTTAGAGCCTCCTGACTTTGAAGGTGGATTGTAATGAGCAATTACAGCCTGAATTATTACAGAATTTACTCAATTATTCAACTATTAATTGTACTTCACAGAAAATATTTTAGTTGCTGTGTAACTTGGAGCTCTTTTATAATCTGGAAGTGGTTTTAGATGGATATTTCTACATTCCTGTCATGAGGGAGACTCTCTCTTAACCTGTACAAGTAGATGATGTGATATGCTGGAAAACACTGAGAGCTGCTGTCCCCCATGAAGGAATTCTCTGGGATGAAAACTGCTCTGTGCTGCTGTGTTTTCAGGAGGGAGACTTTGCATTTTGGGGTGTGATGGGGAGCAGCAGCCCTGGTTTGTTGCCATCTGACACTGAATCACTTGTCCAACAGGTCAAACCCCTCCGTGTGTGTAGAGTAGTTAAAGGCTAAAGCAGCTTTGTGGCGGGAGGAGGACGGATTTAGTGTGGAACAAGGGATTGAAGTAGGAGTAATGAAATTAAGGATATCAGGAAAACCCCCTGATGGTGAGTGGCAGAAGCACCTTTGCTTGTCGTGTAAACACCTGGTGTTTGTGCAGAGCCACTAAAAGCAGGACTGGCAGTGGGCTTGTGGCCACAAAGGAGGGGTGGCCTCAACCCCAGCCTGGTTTCCTGTGAGGGAACAGCACGGGCATGGCTGACCCAGGGCAAGGTCACTGCTCAGCCTAACAGAGACTCTGCTTCTTGCATGCACTTGCCTGGTAAAAGTCTGGTTTTAACACATTAAACCCTGGTGTGAGGCAGGGAGGAGCTCTCACTGCTGAGGAATGTGGACACAGCTTCTCAAACACCACCGTGCTCTGGGGAACAGAATTCCCAATGTTTTCTCCTGATGAATAGAGCTTTTTCTCTTTTTTTTTTTTTTTTTTGGCTTGTTTTCTTGTTGGATCCCTCAACTGAGCATGCCCAGAAATTCAAGCCACGAGATTAAATCTGTATTATTCCAACATTTGGTTAAGGACTTCCTGTGCCAAAGGGAGAAATCCTTGTGCTCATTGTGCACGAGTGCTTCCCATTGGTGCCCCTTGGAAAGTCTCAGCCAGTTTGCAACACTTCTATTTAGTTTCCTGATACTTTGCTGTGTGCAAAGTCACCTCTTGCTGGTTAAAAATCCCCACTGGTTTTGGGATATTGCCTGGGAAGGGGGGAGTGGGAGCAATTTGTGACTTCCAAGAGCACGTGAGGGTCACTTTTCATCTCAGGGCATTGCACACCTGCTTTTTGTGAAGCATTACCCAAAGTCCTGATCCCTCTGGCCTGTTTTGGTTCAAACTGACTGTTCCCTCTTGCAGAGCGAGGCCTCTTTGAAAACACAACCTCAGGATGGCAATCAGGCAGCTGTGTTTTAAACAGGACTTGGCTTTTGGCAGATCTCTTCCCATTTTTTTTTGTTGTCTTGCTCTGGAGAATGAGGTGAAGGGAGGTTTTTCCTTAGTGGCAGTTCAAAGCTGGGCTGTTCTGTGATGTTATCCCTCAGTCCCTCACTTTGAATCCCACTGCTCATCCAAATCACATCCAATTCCAAAGGATTTGCTGTTTTCTCCCTCTGGATTGCCCTTTCACCCAGGACAGGCAGCACCCCTGACTTCCAGCTTCCACAGGATGGAAACAGATTCTCCTGGGTCTCCATCAGTGCTGCTTTTTGGCCTGTTGCTGTAGGGATGGGCCATTCCTGGTGCTCCTGGAGAAGCCACTCCCAGGTTACAGCCACCCTGAGTGTGACACAAACCTCTGCTCTGGGCTCAGTCCATGGGCAGGCACAGACGGGGGCTGGAGCTACAGCCAGTGTTAAACATTAGCGAGGCAGAGCCTTTGCCACAGAATTTCACTTCCCGTTCAGCCTGTCCTCCCTTTTCCAGGAGCTCAGCTGTGCTGCTTGCCCTGTGTTTGGTTAGAAAGCCATTGCTGGTCCCCAGATCAAGCCAGGAGAAGTTGTAGTGGATCCTCCAAGGGGATCCCACTCCCGGGAGTGCTGAGATTCCCAGCTGTGCTCTGCAGCCTGGGGAATCACCAATGCAAACCCTTTGCTCTCGTTTTCCCAGGGAAGGAAGCGAGTCTGAGTGTTCTGGCTGACCCTTTCCTTCCTGAATAACTTCTGCAAACCCGAATTTCTCATAGTTCCTCTTTGTTCTGCCCAGGATTGAAACACCACCGGGGTCTTGGCAGAGATCAAATCAAAGTTCTTGTCCCCCACTATCCAGGGAAGGGTTTGTTTCAGTTCTAACTCTTCAGTTCTAACTAAAACCAGATCATGGCTCTGTTCAACTCATCTTGGAAGATGTTGAGAGCAGCAGGGGCTGAGTGGCTCTTTCTCCAGTTCCTGTCACGAGGGATTGTCTTAGATCTGCACATTTAACAGGACATTTGTTTGTTTTAAAACTTGAAGTGTGATGTTAAGGGTTAATGAGCCCAGTAAACCTTGAGGATGCCCTTTTGATAGTTAAAGTATTCATAAATGTCACTGGGCTGCTTTCCTTTGCCCCTGTAAAGCTTTGTTGATGCCTGTCTTGCTGACTTGATGACTTTAAGGATTCTTTTCTTGTCTGATTGTAGTCCAAATGCGTTACAGAATGTGCACCACAGCCTGGGGACACGGTAGGTGTTCCGTGTGATGTGGGCAATGATGAAGGGGTGCTGGTGCTAGTGAATCTTTGCATTAGAGAACTGGAAATAAAGAGGGTCTGACAAACCCCATCTGTCACCAGCCTGAGGTGTCAGAAGCACGTCCCAGGACACACTGCCAGCTTCACAAACCTCCCAGATGCACAAAAAAATCACTGCTAACAGCTGGAAAGTGGTTGTTGAGATGTGGAACGTGAGCAGCAAGCGAGGCCAGGTTCTCATTTGGATTTTTACCTTGATTTGCAGAAGGTGGCTGTAACGAAGCTCACTAAGGAGCGCAGACTAAAAGGAAACAAAGTGTCCTGTGCGGTGGGTTTCTCTCCGAGGCTGCTGTGACCCCCTCCAGCATCGCGTGTGACTCTTTGTGCTGCTCTGCAACAGCAGCTGCGCTGCCCAGCACCGCCCCAGCTCCTCCCTGTCCTGCCGGGGCTCTCTCCCTCTCTAGATTTAGGAAGAGGAGCTGGTCGCTGCCGTGGTTCCATTTGTGCTCCCTCGGGAATGACCCCGCTGTGTTTCTCTCTCCTCACAGCCCGGGGCCCTTGGCTTGGCTTGCTGTGCTCCCACTGAGCTGAAGCATTTTTGGTGCTTAGCGAAACAAAGGAATTTGTCAGGGTTGGATGGTCAGGATCGATGGTGGATCAGGGCCGGGGGGAGGGTTGTGTTCCACCCCAAACATCCGCAGTGCCTCCCTGGGCCCTGCACGCTCTGCTGGCTGCAGTTTGCACCATTCCTGATTTACTCCAAACACGCTGCTCCTGCAGTTTGCACCATTCCTGATTTACTCCAGGCGAGGCCCTTCTGGAAGTGGTGCTGACTGGTAAATCCCTGAGAATTTTGTGAAATTTGTCCCCTTCTGCTGTGGTCACAAAGCTGTGACTTCTGTGGCTTAATCCTTACAAAAATGTCGATTTTTTTAGCTGCTGTCACTTACTCCATCTGCTTTTATGAATCACTTATGGGGTGGAAGAGTAGCCACTTGCTGATTGACTCACCCAAATATTTGCAGGTCCTGACCAGCAGATCACACAAACTAAAATATTCCAGCTGGAACTAATGGAACCTTTCCTTAGCAGCCCTTAAAGAGGTGTTTTATGTCTTTGAATCCCTTATGATGATGGCAAATGCTCTTGCAGCCATTCCCATGAAACGTGGTTATCCTAAATGCTGGCAGATGAGCCCTGGCCTCTTATTCCAGTCAAATGCTGAGTCCCTTTTGCTGCCTGAGGAATTCTTTGGTGCCCCTTGCTCTTTCACTGTCATGTCAAGTAAATTGGTGTGGAATTGCTGTGGAACACTTCCAGTTCCTGCCAGGGAGTGCTTAACTGGGAGAAGAGCACTTGATGTTAGGGTGTTCAAAGACTTAAACTGGGTGTTGTGTGCATTTGTTCCTCACAGCCTCTTGCTTTGGATGCTTCAGATCTCACTTTAGGATTGCCTTGTAGGAAAATGCTTTGCATGGTGCTTCCCTCAAACCTCTGCTCCAGCAGAAGTGCCCAGCCTGCCCTGCCTGCCTGTACTGACACGTGCAGCTCCCTGGGAATGTTCTTTATTTTCCAATTCTCGGATCACTCCGGCAAACTTCACTAGTGCAAACCTGGGGTTGGGGGCAGAGCTGAGGGGTTGAACTGGGAAGGATTGAAATCCAACATCCTGGAGGTCACTGAACCCCGGGTGAAGGCTTGTCCCTTCAGCTCTGTGACACTGGTGTGGGCAACAACAACCTCGCCGTGCCAAGGTGGATTTATTCAGTCCATCAGGCTGAAAATGTGGAAGGGAGGGATTTATCCTAAAGGTTTGCTTCTGTGGGGTGAGGAAGAAGTGTCTGATGTTGCTGTTCACCCTCTGTGTGTCCCAGTCCTCCAGCAGTGACAGCGGGAGCAGCAGCAGCAGCAGCTGTAGCAGCAGCAGCATCAACAGCCCCGACAGAGCAGAGTCCAGCCTCAACCCCAGGATTGCAGGATCCAGCCCTGTCTCCTCCCAGCCCTTCCACGAGCAGTCTGCACTAAGCCAAGGTCCTTACTTCCACATCAACCAGATCCTGAAGGAAGCCCACTTCCACAGCCTACAGAGCCGGGGACGCCTCCCTACATGATGACCCAGCAGCTCCCTGCCTTCTGTGAAGGGACAGCACTGTGTAGATTTGATATTTCAACTTCAAAGTTTGTTAAAATGGAATTGCACAAAATTGCCTGTTGCCTTTTCAGTCTATATTTGAAATAACAGGTTAACAGGAGATTGTTTACTTGTGGTTTGCTGCACTATTGCAATGCAAAAGGGGCTTTGGAGCAATTTTTATAGGATTCTTTTTGGGGTGGTTCTAAAGTACGTGGCAAGAGGAGACTGAGGAGTCCACATGTGTGTTATAGGATTGCAAACTGTCCAATTCCAATCGACTGCCTAATCTGTTTGTTAGCAAGTTGTTGCTTTCTGTAAAGTTCTCTTAAGCGTTCCTCTTCAGTTTTATAAGTCTTTTTTTAATTTCAATAAACTAGTTAAAAAATGATTTGGCAACATAATTTTTTGAGCATTTAGAGTTAGTGAGAATAGGAGCAGCCAGTGCAGGTCCTTAGGCCTGTGAGCTCCCACCCAGCTCAGGGTGGTGAGTCCTCTCTCATGAGCTTCACTGCTGCAGGACTGGAAGGGAAATGTGAAATCAGAGCCAGGACAGGTCGGGCAGGTGCTGCAGGGGCCACTCAGAGCAGGGTGGTGCTGCCTGGAGGACACAGGCATCTCACCCTGCTCCAGCACCCCTTTCCAGCTGTGAAATGTTTTGTTTTCTCTTAGTGTGTAGTTTGTTTTGGGCATTTTTTTTTCCCTTTAATTTGACTTTAACAATGTAAGGCTAGGAGGTGAAAGAGCAGCTCCACCTCTGTTCCAGCAGCCAGGGGACAAGGCCAAGCCCAGCCGTGCCTGGTTCCCGTGACACGCCCTGCTCTGGCTGAGGATGGGAAGCCCTGACAATCCCGGAGCTGTCACCGCTCCTGCCAAGGGGACAGAGAGCTCTCAGTGAAGACAAACACCCAGAGCAGTTTTATTGGTTGCTGCCTCACTTGGTCATGCCCGAGAGCCAGCCCAGCTTGAAGAGGGACGGAGCCACCGCGTCCTCGTCGTCGGTGACGAGCTGCCGGAACAGGGAGCCCGGGCGAGCCGCCTCGTCCTCTCTGGGCAGCACAGCAGCTGCAGCCTGGCCCTTTGGGAAGACACCAGTGACTCTGACTCTCCCAGCACCCCCGGGGCTCCCTCTGTCCCCTCCGCTGCGGGGTGGAACCGCGGCACACGCCCGGAGCCGTGTCACTGCTGGGTGAGCGGCAGCCACGCGGGGCCACAGCGCAGCACCTCGCTGCTGGGAGCAACAGGCACTTGGCAGATGTCACTCAATGCTCATAAAAGCCCTGAAGGCTCATCAGAACCCTCTGAGCAGCAGGGCAGGGGCTGCTGCTCTCAGAGCAAGGCATTGCAGCGTGGCAGAGGCACGGCTGGTGCCCTTGCAGGAGCCCTTCTCGGAGAACTGCAGATTTAACCTCTCCAGAAGAGTTTTAGCATTGAAGAAGGAGCAAGCATCTGTCAGGGATCCTGGGAAGTGTGGCTAGCACAGGACACAGGTGTGCTGAGCACAGCACAGCAGCTCAGGGGAGTGACAGAACGAGGCAGACATCACTGCACACTTCTATGCTCTAGTCCAGCTGAGCTGTGAGAGGTAAGGAATACTTTTGCTGGGAAGTTCTGGGCTTTTAAACACTCCTTCTGCTGGGTCTGGTCCTTAATGGCTCTGAGAAATGGAGAAGGAGAGTTGCAAATTGATCATCTCAAATAGCACTGGTAAAACCAGGCCTTTGCCTCTTTGTCTTGGCTCTTGTCAAGACTCAACAACTTGTCCCAGGTGCCAAGACCACCACAGATAGATTGGGCTGGTAATAAGTAAAGGAAATATTAATTGCTGCTTCCCACAGCAGTGAGGTATTCCTTGGCTCTCACCCAGCACACAGAGCTCCATCTAAGCAGATGTTTTAAACTGGGGGAAGTGGAGCAACAGAAAGATTGGCTGCTACAGCTCAGCACCAGGAGAGCAGCAGGACACTCCTCACACAGCTGGGGTACCTGGCCAGGCCTCCTCGGGGGTTACAGGGCAGCATCCCACTGGAAAGGAGTTCAAGCATTAGCTACTGTCCTTCAGCCTGTCTTGCAGCCCTGTTTAATGAGTTGTCTTTGATGCATTGCCCTCATCCATGTAAACCCTCACTGCCTCTGCAGTGGCTATTGCCTGCTCTGCCACAGTGGCCCCAAAACCACAGGGGCAAAGGGTGGGGGTTTTGGAGGGTCCTGGAGGAATCCACCCCATCCCCTGCTGTGCTGCCATCATTATTCATTTTACTGAAAATAAAAATCAGGTGAAATAATGTTTGGCTACTTTCTTCTTTGCCCACACACTCGAGTGTCGGGGAGGACAATGAATACTGGGAGAATATTCCTATTTTTACAGCTCAGTTCAAACACCAACCTGGACTCTCTCTGTGCTCCTGGCAGTGGATTTGCTCTTCCGCGAGCTCGACATGCTCAGTGGCAGAAGTCCAAACCTTAAGGAGTGGAAGAAAGAAATGTGGGAAGCAGCAATTCCAGAGCAGCTTCCCAGAGGCAGGAGAGTGCCTGGAGGAGCTGGGAGCCTCACCTGATCTGGCTGGATGCTAAGGGCAGGATGTTGTGGAGCTCCTGCGAGGTCAGCGTGCTCCCCCTGCTCGTGTACTGGTTCTCTGTCCCAGTCAGCAGGCCAAAGAGAACCTGGAAGGCACCAGGATTTGGGGAAGAGAAGCTGGAAGGCACCTGGAGCTGTTTGGGTTTGGGGAAGAGAAGCTGGAAGGCACCTGGAGGTGCTTGGATTTGGGGAAGAGAAGCTGGAAGGCACCTGGAGCTGTTTGGATTTGGGGTTCCTGCAGAGCTGACCCCGCAGTACGTGGTGAGTCCACTGGCACACCATCAGCACTGAGTGTGAACGTGAAGTGTCTCCCTTCCCCCTCTTAACTCCTGTGTTTAATTATTCCCACAGTTGAGTCCCAGCCCTGTTTCAGCACTACTTAACCCAATTAGTGTTGCACAGGCTCCAGTGGATCCTGTTAGATAAAGTTCAGCCAGCCCCACACGCGGGGCCGTGCAGCCGGCTCAGCCAGCTCCTCTTATCTTCAGCTGGCACTGAACACTCTTCCCCTTTCCCAGCAAGTGCCAGTGCTTATCTGGAGCAGTTAAAAGCCACCCCAGCTGCCCTGCTGAGGGCGTTTTGCAGCCCTGCTCCCTGCTCCAGCCCTGCTCCCTACCGAGGTTCTCTGCACCAGGCGGTTCAGGTTGCTGTTCAGGTGTGGGGTGAAGACGTCCAGGTCGAAGGGATCGATGTGTCCCTCCAGGAAGTCGATGACCTTCTCAATCCTGCAGGCAGAGCAGAAGGCTCCTGTCAGGGCTGACATCCTGGTGATGCCAGCTCTGAAGCAGCCAGGATTTCCTGTCTGGGTTGACTGAGCAGAACAGGAATTACTCAGCAGAACAGCAGCTGCCCCAAGGGTTTCCAACTCTTATGCAACCCCAGCAGCAGGAACCTGCTCCCCGTGGCACCCCCCAAGGCTGGAGCTAACACAAGGTTTAACTCTTGGCTGGAAGCTTAACTGCTCTCCCCAGGGGCATCCTCTGAGGGTATCCTATGGACTCAAGGAGGGGGACCAGCCCACTGCCTCAGCCCCTGGCCACAGAACCCCACCCCTCCTCTGTTTGGAGGATGAGCTCAGTGTTTGTGTCAGAGCTTGCACTGGTTTAGGACCCCCAAAGCACTACTGGAGGATGTGAACCCCAGGATGCGCCATACCCGGAGTCCTGCTTGATCCTGCTGGGTTTTGTGTCCTCACTCTTGGCTGTCAGGATGATGCTGAGGTACCTCAGGTCGTAGAGTAACTGCAGAGCTCTGCTCTGGGTCAGGGGGAAGCTGTCGGGCCTCTGCAAACGGGACAGGCAGGAATGGGGCTCCTCCCTGGCACAGGGGAGGCTGCCCAAGGGGGAATATTTGAGAGCACCAACCCCAAGGCACAACCAGAGTGTGAAATGTGGTGTCTGCTCCCCTCCTGCCTCAGTTTTGGGGGAGGCAGGGTGAGCGTAAGGGTGTCCCCTTTCCAGCTGTCACAGAGAGGCGTTTTCTGTTCCAGGAGCTGGATGTGTCCCTGCATTCCCAGCCACGCTCCCATCCCACACCCAGGTACCTTCTCCTGCTTCTGCTCCACCAGCTTTTCATAGGCAGCGAGCACCTCTGCCATGCAGCTCCTCAGCAGCTCCTGCAGGGTGACCTTGGGCAGGGTGTGACCACCAACCCTGTTCAGCTCCTGGCACAGGCTGAACAGGAGGCACTGCACGTGCCACGAGGGCTGGGCAGGAGAACAGAGTTCATTTGCAGTTGCTCTGTAAACTCCATTCCCTTCCACATCCCTTCAGATGGGTGCTGGGAGTGTCCCACTTCCCCAGCAGCCACAAAGCTCTGCCCCACAGCTTGGCTCAGGTGTCTCACAGGGTCTGGTTTACTGACAGCCCAGATTTTGGGTTACAGCAGCTCCCAAAGTCCCAAAAAGACTTTACCAGATGCTGAGTGCAGTGAGAAGAGAATGGCTTGTGCATCTTCTGTCAGCACAGACCCTGCTCTGCCCACCCACTCCCTGGGGCTGTTCCTCCCTCAGCTCCTGGGTCTCCCGAATTCTCATCCAGCTGCTTTTCCCCTCAGATACTGGAATTCACTGGATAAGGCTCACTGCATTTCCCTGTCCAGCCCCTCCTGTGCTGTGCAAACACAGAACTCACTCCAGGCCCGGCCCTGGTCCCTGCTGCCACCTGCTCTGTCCCCGTGAGGTCCCTCCTGTGCCACCAGCACACCCTTGGGAAGCCACATGCCTCAGTTCCCTTAGGATTCCACAGTCCCACTGCTGCAGCCCTGTCCTTCAATGCATCCAACTTCCATGGAATCTCTTTCCTGGGACCTCTGTGTTTAAATCAGGCCTAAGTCCTCCTCTGGCTCAGTTTTACAGGATCTGGGCCAACCTTACTCACAGAGATAAACAGTGACAATGACCTATTTCCTTCCTCTGACCTCTGTCCTCACGAGGTGAGTAACTCAAAGAGCACCAGAGAGTGTTTGTCTTCAGGTGGTGACACCGAACACCCCCTCAGCAGCTCAGCAAGGCGCTCTGGAAGGCAGAGCTGGGCTCCTCCCACAGGCTGCTCCTCATACCTGCACAGGCAGCCGGATCTTCGACGTCACGCTGCTCCCAGACTCAGTTTCCTCCTGGATTTCAATCTCATCCCAGTTGGTGGCCGTGGCCAGGACAGACCCGGCTGTGTCGAGCAGCAACGTGTGGGTGAAGCACTGAACCAGACCCTGGAGCACAGAAATGAAAGCCCCGATCACAGGACAGTTCTAACAGGAGCAAGGCCAGCCTGCCCACCCTGCCTGTGACCTGTGACCACGGGGAACCTTTGGACACCATCCCACTGGAGCCACCCCTCTCTGACCGGGCAGCAGCACAGGGAGCGCTCGGCAGCCCCAGCAACGGAAGCCCTCCCGAAAAAGCATCTCTGAGGAGGGAAACAGCTCCTTACTTTGGTGACAGCCGAGCTCCAGAGCTGATAAGCCAACAGGCTCTGCTGCAGGAGCTCTGCCTTCACCCCCTGCCACTTGGCCAGCTCGGGGGACACCTCCTGGGCTTTGCCTTTGCCCAGCTTCTTGGCAGAGCGCGGCTCCTTGGGCGCCGGCTCCGCGCCGCGCGCCCGGCCCAGCACGCAGCGCTGCAGGTGAGGGCACAGCTCGGGCAGGGCCTGGCACAGCCTCGCCATGAAGAGCACGGCGTGGAGCCTGGCGTCCCCGGGGGCGTCCAGCTGGCTCTGGGCACTCTGGAGCTGCTCCCGGACGCAGCCCAGGAGGTGCTGGACGCAGGTGGCGCAGCGGTCGCGGAGCAGCCCCTGCACGGTGCCGGCGTCGGCGAAGCGGTCGAAGGCGGAGCGCGGCGGCACCGCGGGCTCCTTGGGGACGGGGTCATCCGTGGGGAGGTAGGACAGGACATCCTCCAGCCTGGCCTTCAGCTTGGAGTCCAGCGTGGAGCAGAAGCTCTGCACGCGCGGCGTGAGCGCCTGTGCCTTCATGGCCAGCCCGCTCCTGGCGAAGGGCCCGCGCTGCCCCACGCTGACCCACGCCGCGTCCCCGGGCAGGTCCCCGGGGCTCTCCGACCACAGGAACAGGGCCACGTTGTGCTCCAGCTGGATCTGCTTGCTCAGGGCACCGCTGCCGCCTTGCACTTCCAATTCCTGCAAGGCTACGGCCAGCAGCTGCTTGGAGCTGCTGGAAATGGACTCGAAGCCTTCTTTGGTCAGAGTCTGCAACAAGAGAAAAAAACAATTTCAGTGTGCCACTTAAACACCCTCAGTGCACTGTGGGATGGGTGAGACAACAAGTGGGGGTGCAGAGCAAGGCTCCCCACAGCACAGCACCCACCTGCAGCCTGTCCAGGAAGAGCTGCTGCAGCAGCTCCTCCCAGAAGGACACAGGCCTGTCCAGCAGGCGCCGGCACACGGCCTCCCAGTTGTGGCTGCTGGACTCGCTGGACAGCAGCTCCCACACGGCATCACGGATCCCTGCCAGCCCCTTCATGCTCTTCACGTACACCAGCAGGGTCCTGACCCCCGTCCTGATGTCATCACTGCACCTGGAGGCAAAGTTTCACCTCTGTGAGGGGGGTGAGGCCCTGGCACACGGTGCCTGGCTGCTGGGTGTGCTGTGGCTGCTTAAATGAGGGTGAAAATGAGGAGGATGAGGGGATGAGGAGGAAGTCAGCCGGGCTGGGATTGCCCTGCCCCACTCACATGTTGATCCACTGCTGCAGGGTCTCCCTGAGGTACTCCTGGCTGATGGGGTGTGCCAGGGTCCGCAGGGCCGGCTGGAATTCCACCACGGACTCAGGCAGGTACTTGAACCAGCTGCTCAGCTTCAGATCCTCCTCCAGCAGCCCTCCTCTCCCTGGAATCACAGCCAGGGATCAGCCCAGCACGGGGCACCCTCCTGCCTCCACACCTGGGCAGGTGCAGGCCTCACCTGCGGGGTTCTGGCCTGTGCTGCTCTCCAGGGTGGAGAAGAGCAATCCACAGGGCAGGGCTGGGTCCGGGGCCATCCCCTCGGGCACGGTGTAGAAGAGAGTGTGGGCCTGGTACAGCGTGGTGGTGAGCAGCTCCATCAGGGAACACACCTGAGCTTTGATACCTGCGCCTGCAGAGGGGTGACTCTGAGCCCAGGCAGCCCTTCAGCACAGGTCAGTGGCACTGTGGTCCCTTCCAGGGAAGGGCTGGAGGGCAAAGGACTCAGCCTCGTGCCCCACCTGCTTCCCCATTACAGCTGGGCTTGGCCTAAGCCCCTGAGAACTGTTAATTTTTGTGCTATTCTGCAGTGTCCCTGCCACCAGGAGACTTATGGGCATCACCCAGCCCTGCTCTGGAGGTGAAGGGAAGGCTCGCCCCGAGCTTCCCGAGGAGCAGCCCCGTGGCACTGACCGTGGTGTGGCTGGTTGAGCAGCTGCTGGATGGCCAGTTTCCTGGCCAGCAGGAAGTCGGCCAGGGCCTGCCGTGGCGAGCTGTCCTCCAGCAGCATGATGGCACACAGGGCTTCTGCCACCGCCTGGTCCGAGCCCGTCCGGCAGCGCAGCAGGGCCTTGCTCTCCTGCAGGATGGTGGATCTGCCACAGGAGCCAGCTGGGAGTCACTGCCTGAGCCACACGCTCAGCTGGGCCTGTGTGCTGTTACTCCTTCCACGCTGGCCCACTTCTACCTGGATATTACAGGACTGGTGGGATGGTTTTTGTCCCAAGCTCATGGAATGGTTTGGGTTGGAAAGGATCTCCCTAAATCCCTGTCAGTCCTGTCCCGTTCCCTGTCAGCCCCCAGGATGTGCTTGCTGGCCATGGGAGATTCCCTCATATCCCTCTTTCCCTGCCTGGGGCTTTCCAGGGGCATTCCTGGGGCACCGTGCTCCCAGCTTTGACACTGCCACAGCCCGGGGATCCTGCCAGTGGCTCTCCTGTGGGATCCAGGTGCAGCTGCCTCAGGCAGAGCCTCGTGGCACAGGTGGAGAATTCTCCCACCTTGCTGCAGCCCATTTCTGTCCTGCCTCCCCCGTGTCTGAGCGAGTCCCACTGCCAGGGAGCAGCTCGGGCTGGGAGGGAACTTCAGGATCAAGCAGTTCCAAATCCCTAAACCAGGCTGCTGGGAGTCTCACCCAGCTTCCAGGATGGGGGCACTGGGACAATTCCAGGGGACGGGACAGCCAAAACTTCTCTGGGCAACCTGTGCCAGGGCCTCACCCCCTCCTCATCCAGCCCTTCCCACCTCCTCATCCAGCCCTTCCCGCGCNTCCTCATCCAGCCCTTCCCGCGCACCTGAGGTGGCTGGCAGCCGCCACTTGTCGCAGCAGGATGGGGAAGCGGGCGAGGATGGGGCTGGAGCGGGCTCGGGGGGTGTCCAGCTGCAGCTGCCGGCGCAGGTGAGCCCCGAGCAGGTGGAGCCGGGCCGCGGGCAGGTACCGGCCCCCCTCCACCGCCCCCCAAAGCTGCTCGGGAACCTCGAGCAGCAGCTTCAGCTGCGCCGCCGCCCC
The DNA here is from genome assembly GCA_013398275.1 of Promerops cafer. Lineage (NCBI taxonomy): Eukaryota > Metazoa > Chordata > Aves > Passeriformes > Nectariniidae > Promerops > Promerops cafer. Next base: position 14,924 of record VZSE01003072.1, read on the forward strand.
GTAGAAACTCTGCTGAGCTGGCAGGCCAGCCTGGAGAGGGGACACGGGGCTCAGAAGAGGGCGGATGAGGGAACAGACAGCGGGATAAAAGAGGGACAACAATACGGGATGAGTGGAGAGAAGGGATGGGGGGGAGAAGAACAAGGTGGGAAAGGGGGCGAGAGGGGGAGAAGGGG
>VZSE01003083.1:1752-14852 GCA_013398275.1 Promerops cafer
AAAAAAAAAAAAAAAAAGAAACCCACCACTAGCAGCAGCCAGAAAACTCTGTCTCCTTATGACTCAACATGTAGAAATACTTGGATTTAATCAACTCAGCTGGAGTTAAGGTAGGAGTGTGGATGCACAGCCAGGAATGTGGGTCTTACTCAGGGTCTAGTTGTGATTTTTTTTTTTTTATTTAAAGCCAACTCATAAACTTTAGTGAATGATTCCAGGCTGAATTCCCTGCAGACATCCATCCTCCTCTTCCACACTGCAGTGCTCAGACCTTTCCTGTGTCAGGGCAGAGCCCAGGGTGCTTCCCTGGCTCCTGCCCGGACTTTGCCCCGTGTCTGTTCCCTGTGGAGCGGCCTGGGAGGCAGAGCTGTGGGTGGTTCATGGACAGGCACGCTCCAGGAGGGTGATCCACACCTGGGGAAGGGGCTCTGGAGGCTCAGGGCAAGCAGGGCACTTCCTACAAGAGTGCCAGGACAAGAGGGAATGGCTCCACACTGACAGAAAGTGGCTTTAGAGATGGGGGAAAGAATTCCCCGTGAGGGTGGGGAGGGGCTGGGATGGATTTCCCAGAGCAGCCGTGGCTGCCCCATCCCTGGATGTGCCCAAGGCCAGGCTGGAGTCACCTGGGGCAGTTGGAGGTGTCCCTGCCCGTGGATGAGCTTTAATGTCCCTTCCCACCTGAACCGTCCTGTGATTCCAAATGATGTGTGTAGGTTGTGTGTTTTGGGAGGGGAAAATGCATTTCCAGTGATGTTCCTGCACTGGCAGAGAGCAGCTCGGGGCTGTGGGTGCCTCTGGATTACTTTGACAGCTGGAGATTTAGAGCAGCTCCGTGTAAACATTGGAAATCAGCCCCAGTGGCTTGGGGGTTGCTCTTTTTGGGGCCGGTGAGCTGGAGCAGCCTGGCAGCTCTTAAATAAGGAATATCAAATCCCTTTAGAGTGGCTGTGACCCTGGTATCATCTCACGGCTCCTTCTGCTGATTGTGAGGGGCCCCATGAGCCTGAAATGTCCTTTCTCAGCTCTCAGACCTCTCCAGGTTGGCTCCACTCAGGTCACTGTTACTTGTAGCTTTTTGTTGCCCCTTGTTTCTCTCTGTGCCCTGCTAAAAAGTTCAGCCCTTTGCTCTCACGCTGAAAACCGAGCTGTGCCCCTGAGAATGGGCTGTGCCTGGGAACAATTGGGACTTTGTGGCGGGGCAGTGACATTTATCAGTCAGCCCCAGGCTCAGCTGTCAGCCTGGCTTTAACTCCTCAGCTCCAAACTGAGGCGTTTTCCCAGCACAAGTGGATGGAAACTCAAATTAGGGAGATGAGCGAGGTGCAAGTGACTCAACTCTGCAGCTTCTGTGTTTTCTGTGTGATTTTTGGAGTTGCTTTCAAGTCCTGCTCGACTCGTTAATGGGGTTTTGGTGTTGGGTTTGATATTTCGGCTGCAAGTGTGAGAATATTTAGGCTGAGTTGTTGATCCAGCAGCAGTTGTTGATCCTTGTTTTCAAAGCCCGGCTTAGACAACTCAGCGTTCTGATTTTTAGGAAAGACTTATTGATGTCACAAACAAATTTCTGAAAGTAATTTTTGATTTCGCTTGAATATAATTCCATGGCTTAAACATGATTGTAGCTCAATTTTTAATATTTTTTTTTTTTTCTTAGCAGAGCCTTTTGCTTTTGACTTCAAACACTTCTAGCAAGCTCGACTTCAAACACTTTTAGCAACTTTCAACTTTTTGGGCATGGAATGCAAATACCATTCAAACGTGTCCTCTAAAAACTTAAGTGATGGGTGGGAAAGGTGTTTTTTAAAAAAATCCCAGTGTCAGAACAGCATTATAACAGAGAAGAGCATAATCCTGAGGTAATTATGGCAGTGTCCAGCTGCTTCCCAGTGTTTCCAGGGTGATTTTCCCACCCATTCCTGTTCGGGGATGGCAGCCCAGCTTTGCGAGCTTTGCCTCTGGCCTGTCCTCCCCCTGAGCCGGTGACAATTGTCACCATTTCCTGACGTGTCACTTGCGACTCGAGCCTCCTTTCATGCCGAGGGGTTTTTGTTCCTGCTCGGGCAGATCCGTATCTGCTGCCGCGGCTTTGGTGCGAGAGGAAACGAGTGAGTCACCCCCAGAGCTTGTCAGCGAACTGGGAGGGACTGGGAGGGACTGGGAGGGAGCTGGGAAGGAGCTGCAGCCGCCCGCGGGGGTGGACAGGGTGGAACAGTGAAATTTTTTGACCTCACCCCTCTCCAGGCACGTGTCAGTCTGAGCAAGCTTCCTTCGGAGAGGGTTTCCAAGGAGTTCATCCAAAACCGTTTCGTTCCAGGGTTTTTCTCCGTGTGCTAGGGGAGGATGTTTCAGAAAAGATCTTTGTTTTGGTTCTGGCTGATTTGTGGTTTAAGTTTTCAGGCTCGTTTTGGAGGTCTCTTGACGTCTTTCGCTTGGAAAAGGTGGCAGATGAAACATTTTGGCAGCGCAGGGATAGAGAGGGGTCACTCAGTGGGGGATTTTCAGGCAGGGGAAGTAAAACCTGGCCTGGGCAGAGTGGCAGGAAGAGCCGAAATCCTGATGGCAGGATGGAAATTCGATGGGATCCAGTCGTGGTGCTGATTTCACGTGTGGAAATCCCGGAGGTTTCATGGAAGAGGAAAATCCAGCAGCTCATGAATTCAGCGTGGAGTTCCTTAGAGGAACAAAATGATTTGGGATTGCTCGAGGCCTTCCCAAGGATCCTTTCAATTCTGAGTAACAAATCAGCAGAGTGCTGTGCATCCTGTGCCCCGGGGCACTGGAAAGGGGATCCCGGTGACCTTCCCAGGGGGATCCTGAGGCCGCAGCTGTTCCGAGCTGTTCCTCCCTCTCCCTCTCCCCGAGTAGTTTTGGAGGAGCTGGTGGAACTGGGAATTCCTCACGGTGTCATTCCTTGTTTTTCCTGTCCCCGGGCTCAGCTGGCTCTGTCCAGAGCTGCTGGCTCTGCTGGAATCTCTGCTTTAGGAGCCGCAGCAGCCGCTGGAACTGGGGATCATCCTGGGGGTTTCAGCCCCGGCCATCTCCGGGTCCTGCCCAGCCAGGAGTTCCTTTCCCTGATCTCTCCTGAGCAGTTGTTACCTTGGGTAATTTATGCTGGTTAATGACTGCCCTTTCCACAGGTTTTCAGCTTATTTTTTGCCCATTTGAAAAGAAATTCCTCTCAAATTTGCCTCGGATCAGGCTGTGAGTGAGGGGAGCCCGATCCTGGTGGGATCTGTGTGTGTGTTCAGTTAAAACTTCCCTAAATCCCTCCCACCTGCACGGATAACATCTGGATCGATCAGATAACATCTGGATCGATCAGATAACATCTGGATCGATCAGATAACATCTGGATCGATCAGATAACGTCTGGATCGATCACCATTCCCTGATAACACCACCAGGAGCTGCCTCCCAGGCACATCCTTGCAGCCCCAGGAATGTTTATTCCCGGCTGTTTGTCCTGCTGGGTCTCTGCTTTTCCTCCTGGGGTACTTCTGCTCCCTTTTCCAGCCCAGCCTCGTCATTTTTTGGTTCCTCTCCATGCCTTATCTCACTTTCTGACTAGGAAATCTGAAGGTTAGGTGGCTGAAAAATGGTTCCTTGTTTGCTGCTGTCCCCAGACCTGGTTACAATTTATTCTCATCGGTTCTCTTGGGGTTTTGAAGTGCAAATTTCCTTGGTGACACAGGCAGAGAGAATTTTTAAAATATTTACTTGGAAAAACCAGAAGTTGTAGACAGTAAGTTTTAATTTTCTTAATTAGAAGCCTGATTTTTCTTTTTAAAAAAAGAACCCAAACTTTTAAAATTAGCCTTGTGTGCTACATCAGCTCCTTATCCTGCTGGAAATAACTTTTTTCAGGTTTAAATACAGTGCTTTACATATTTAATCACTGCTGAGCTAGGAGCTAATTAAATGGTTCAGGAATATTCCTTTGGGAGGGGAGCTGGTGTCATTCCTGTTTTTCAGAGGAGCTGGTGACTCCTTGCCACTCTCAGGACACGTGGAAATTAAATATTCCACTTCTTAATCTCTTGGTAAATTGTTTGTACAACTGCCTTTTAGAATAATTGGGGTGAAATTCCCTCTTTGATTTGAAGAGTATCCAAAATGACCCTGACTTGATACAACTTCCAGGGCAAAAATAGCTCTGGATGAGGCTCTTCCAACCAAATCTGGTGCTGAGAAGAAAATCTAGGAATGGTGGTTCTCCTTTCTCCTCATTTTGCCATTAAATTACTTATAAAAACATTTTTGTTATCCTTAATTAAGTTCTGACTGGGCTTTCACCTCTTGATTTTCTATGATCTGTGAGAGAGTGAATTGCTAAATGTAAGGACTTGAGTCTGATGTGTTTAGAGGGGACTCTTCCATCCTGAGGATAAAATATTCCAGGATCTGTGGTGGAAATTTGTATTTCAGTCACTCAGAGCAGGAGCTGTGTTAAGGTCGGGGGAGGTGATTGAAAGCAGCTTTTCCCTTGCCTCTGGCAAGCTAATTAATATCATTTTTGGCACCGAAAGCTGTACTTTAAGGGAATAATTGCTGTTCTTTGGGTGATTTTTGACTCGGTGGCAGTGAAAAAGGTAATTTCGTGGTGCTTAATTTGCCTGTTTGAAAGTGAGGGTCTCATTAAACACTGGGCACTCCACGAGTTTGGGATGGGACCTCCACGGGGGAGTGTTTTTCCCTAATTATCCTCACTCGAGTGTGCCACGTTGACCTTTCCACTCCAGTTGCAGGTTTGTGACTTCTGCCCGCGGGCTGGGATTTTGTCCATCTGATTTCAGCCTTTTTTCCCCTCAAAAAAGAAGCATCAGCAGCTACTCCTTGGCTTCATTATTTTTAAAAGCACTGAAAAAACCACGTTGATAATTTAATATTTCAGTCCTGATTTGAGGTACTTTGGGATAAGTCTTATTTTCATCCCCCTAAATTTCATGACTTTGTTCCAGCCTTTATTGCTGAAATTCTGTATTTTGAATTCTGGCTCTTCAAACTGAGAGCTGTGGCTGCCTTTAAAGCCCAGGTCTGTCAATAGAGATAAGGCTGCGAATAACCCAAAGTTATTATGGTTATAACTGAAATAATTGAGAATAACTAGAAGTTATTGCTGCTAAATGACCATTTGGCCATCACTTTGATAGATTGCTGGGGGGATATTTTGAGTTGGGTGAAATTAATCTGCTAGCAAGAGCTCAAATACATGAAAAATTGATTATATTATATTATTTTATTTATTATACTCCTACTTTTGCTCCTGCTGCTGGTTTTGTTCAAAAAATAGAGGCACAGCAGTGCTATTTTTTATATATTTGGGATTAATCCAAGCAGGTGGGGCTGTGCCCATGACATTTCCTAGTGTGTGCTTGGCTTTGTGCTCTTTTCTGTTGCTCCAGGACACCTCACTGGGGAGGGGAACACAGAATTCCTTGTTCTTGGTGGCTCCAGGAGCAAGAACTACAACAAATCCCAAGAGAATATTCACAATATTTGCAACTGGGGCTATCAGGACTTTGATTTATTTGGTTTTTTTTCCGTGTTGATCTTAACTAGAGCTCCTCTGGGGTGGCTCAGTGATGGGAGCAGAATCCACCAACGCTTTTCCCGCTGTTTTTCCCCGATTCCAGGTGTTCTGTTGGAGGATACTTGGCACATTTATGGCGATTCTGAGCGTCAGGGCAGACTTCTGCCAGGCCCAGCACAGCACCCTGGCTGCCAAGTGAGCTCAGGGGGCTCAGATTCTGTGCGTGCCAGAACTCCCTCTTTGCGTTTGCCTCCAAGACTCCGGGGGCGCGGCGGGACTCGGCTCAGATTTATGGGATATCTGCTGCCCGTTGGAAGCAGATTCCTGTCACTGACTCTGGCAGAACTCAGCGCCAGGAAAACCAAGAGGAGACAAAAGCCTGCCCTTCCTTCCTTCGCCTCACCAGTGCCTCCATGTAGAACAGGCTGCCTAGCCTCGCGTGCCGTGGCGATTTCGGGAGTCTGAAGGATACCACCCCGCCAGGAATTGAGGATTTGGAAGCAAACCTGCTTTTTCTAGGAGCAAAAACCCCCGAGGAGCAAACCCGTCAAAGCAAGCTCTGATCAATCCCAGGCATATTAGTGGTCTTTTTGATGTTTTCTGCTGTGAAACGTTTCCAAGGTCATTGATTTTTTTTTTTTTTTTTTTTTTTTTGGGTTTTGTTTTTTTGTTTGTTTTGCCCCCTTTATTTTGATTTTTTCTTTTTTTCTTTTGGCCCCTCACACATTTTCTTTGCCATTATGAACCGTCCAGCCCCCGTGGAAATTACTTACGAGAATCTGCGTTTCCTGATCACTCACAACCCAACCAATGCAACCCTCAGCAAGTTCATCGAGGTAAGGAGTCCACAGAAAACTCCCAAATTCCTCAAAATATCTGTCCAGGGATTTGCTGACCAGTCCTTCCTCACCTCTGGTGCTTTCCACCTGGAATTTAAGGGGGTTTTTTGTCTTTATTTTTCACATTCTCTTCACAGTATGAGAATCACTGCTGATTTTTTTCTGAATTCCTGCATTTCTTGGCTTGGATGAGCTTCGGTTTTGGGATACAAACACACCCCCCTTGCCATCAAAACATCCTTGGACATGGTAACGGGTTCAAACAGAAAAATGGGAAATTTAGGTGAAGAATACAGGAGATTGCTCCCTGTGAGGGGCTGGGGTGGAATCCCCAGAGAAGTTGTGGCTGCCCCTGGATCCCAGAGCAGTGGAACTGGGTGGGCTTTCAGTTCCCTCCCCACCCAAGGCATTCCATAATTATGGTGCTCTTATTTTGAATATCTTGTGACTCTAAATGTTCTTTTTCATTAAGTAATGCACTGTTTTTAATAAATAAATCAACCACTGTTCAGCTGCTGCTTTTCATGAAGCAGTTAAGAGTTGGAACTGAGCTTTCTCCTCCCTCAGAAAATTAAATACAGGAAAACTGAAGTTTAAGTTTACAGGATGAGTTATCCAGCTCCCGTGTCCATCCCAGAACTGTCTGGGATTTCAGGTGCCAGAACTGATCCATGAGAAGTGGCCTCTGCTGGGTCACCCTGTGACTGACACAGCAACATCTTAAATACAGCAAAATTCAATGTTCTGGGCGAGTGGCAGATGGGCTCAGCAGAGGAGCAGCAGCACAGTGGATTCCACATCTTTGTGCCCTTCTGGCTTCTCTCAAGAGGGATTTTATCTGCTGTGTGCAGGTTTTTGTCGTTCCAGAGGGATCCTGTCACCTCCAGCTGGTGTCTGTGTCCCTTCACGTGGATCTGCTCACATACCACTGCTCCGTTTTCCCTCACGGCCACATCCCTTTGTTTTCATTTCCCCCCAGTTACTGAGAATTTCCCCCCTTTTTCAGGACTCTGTGTGCAGCACATGTCCCTGCCAGTTGTGGGGTGCAGTTCACAGCAGAGGAAATTGTGGTTTCTGACCCTTCAGAGTGAACGGGAGCAGCTTTTGTTTGATCCTCGGATTCTGTGTCCGAGTGCTACTTACAGTGCATTTTAAGCTGGAGTATGGTGGGGTGTGTGTTCTGCTCCTCCCTGCCTCCAAATGTCAACACTGCCTGAAGCCAGCAGTCCCAGGCTTCTATTTAAAGAGGAGAAGAAGCTGCATGGAGCATTTAAGCAGCTATTTTAACTTTACTCTTATAATTGCAATTTTTTTCCCCCCTCATGTTTCTCATTTGCCCTGTCGCTTGTAACTTTTCCTCACAAACTTTATCCCTTGCTCCTTCCTTGGGCAGTTGCCTGTGGAAACTGTGGAAAATGTTGAGTTTTGTAGCTGATAAAAGGAGATTTATCATTCATCAGTGCTCAGGTGTTTTCCTTTCTCTTCAAGGAGCTGAAGAAGTACGGGGTGACAACCTTGGTGCGAGTTTGTGATGCCACTTATGATCAAGCTCCAATCGAGAAAGAAGGAATCCAAGTTCTAGTGAGTTGCCTTTAAAACTGGCTAAAAATGTGAATTTTCGTCTCTAGAAGTTGTGGGGATCTCTTCATGCCTGGGGCTGGTCCAGCTTGGCCAAAAGTAAATTAGCACCAGGTAAAGGTGGGTTTGAGAAACTCACTGAATTTTTTGTGTGGTTTTGGATTTGTTGAGATATTTTGTTTGCTTTTTAGTGATCATTTTGGTAATATCTGATGCTCAGCCCTGTGGCTGAAGCCTGGTTTGGTCCTTGTGCTCAGGCCACAGCATGGTTTGGCTTTGCTGTTGGTTTTCTCAGGATGTGGATAAAATTCCCTTTGCTTGCTCTTACAGAAAGTGCCACTTTTGAGGCTGTAGGTGACACATTGATGCAAATTTCTGTGGAGTGGCTGTGGCAGGAGAGAATCGTGGAATCCTGGAACGTTTTGGGTTGGAAGGGACCTTAAAGCCCATCCATGCCACGGACAGGGACACTTCCACTATCCCAAGTTGCTCCACCCTGGCCTTGGACACTCCTGGGGCAGCCACAGCTTCTCTGGGAAACCCATCCCAACCCCTCCCCACCCTCAGAGGGAAGAATTCCTCCCAAAATCCCATCAAACCCTGCCCTCCTGACCTCTGAGTGGAGCTTCCCAGCTCAGCAGGTGGAATCCCAGCCCTGCTTACTCACAGCTGCCATTGTGCAATGGTGTCTGACTGTTTCAGGGAGGTTTTTTTAAGAGGTGTGTGCTCACCCCGAGCTTCCAGGCAGTGTTTTTCCAGGCAGTACTTGGGAATTGTTAGAGTGTGCCTGATACAATCAGTTTATTTTGCTGGAGCGAGCAACACCCCGGTGTTGTGAGGGCAGAAATTGCACCTCAGCCTTCCTGCAGCTCTCTTGCTTTTTGTGGCTCAGCCACAGGAAAACTCCTGCAGTTTTCCATGAGGAGAAAAAAAATTGATCCTGGCGTATCAGTGAAAATTCCACGTCCAGGTCAGTCAGGTTTCTTGGCTTCCAGCCCTGCAGAGCTTTTATTCCAGTTCCAGGCAGCCACGTGGGCCTTGTGTTGTTGGAGAAGTCCCTCCTTGCAGGGCTGCCCTCTGGAACTGCGTTTTTCCTCCTTCCAGAGCTGTCTGGGATTTGGACACACCTCTCCCTGGGACCTGCCAGGGGCTGGAAGGATTAAATCTGTGCTGTGGAATCCCTCTGAGCCCTGAGTTAAGCTGGGGCTTGGGAGAGAATTCCTGTGCCAGAGGGGAGATTCTTCCCAGGGCAGCTCTGAGAGCTGGGATGGAATTCCCACCTTCTCCAGGCCCTGGGGCAGCTGCAGGAGCTGGGCAGTGCCCTGGAGCCTGTGTTTCTAAAATAATTCAGGCTTTTGGTTCTCAGGAAGCTCTAAAACCTCAGTTTTGAACCAAAAGCTTCTCTTTGAGGAAGTTTTGCTAAAAAAAAACTGGAAATGAGGTTTCCTGCAGCTCTGCCCTGGTGTGGAGCCACTACTCACTTTGAGCAGAATCTCCTGTTTGAAGACATTTCCCTCAGCCTAAAAAGCCTCAGGACACTGCTCCAGAGGGGAGATAAATCCAGCTCCTTCCCCATGAATTCCTGCTTCTTTTCCAGGCAGAGTCCTGTCACTGCTCTGAAATGGGATTGAGTTACCCCCAGCTGAGAAAATAACACCTCGCTATTTAAAGCTAATATTTGCCTGTAAAAAATAACATTCAAGATTAAAAACACAGCCTGGGGGAAGATTAGTGCCTCGTTTAGCACTATTTAATGTCTATTTTAGCACTGCTGAGGTCAAAAATGTGGTGAAACCCCTGAAAATGGAAGTGTTGTGGCAAACCTGGGAGCGGGTCATGGCTAGAACGTGGCAGCTCCAGAGCTTTTTTCCAGATGCCAGAGTGAGAAAATAGGGAATGAGCTGTTCCCTGGGTGCTGGGCTCCTATTCCCTGCACGTGTTTGTCAGCAGGGATGGGATCCAGGGGCTGGGATGGATTTAATTCCTCTGGGCTGCTGCAGTTCAGGGCTCGGAACACAAAATCAGGAAAACCGGGAGGGTTTTTTGTTTTTTTTTTCCCTGAGAGAATTTTTTGCTCTTTTTGGCAGCCAGAGCAGCTGTGGTGGCTCTGTTCATCTTCAGGATCCAAGGGGTATTTCCTTGTTCTCCTTCTCTCACTCCATGATTTATTGGATCAGGTTTTTTGTACCCTCTGTGCCCCCAAGAGCCACCACCAGAACGGCACAGGCAGAAGGAAAAGCCCCTGCTGGAGGTGGGGATTCCCTGCTGTGGCATTCCAGGATGGAAGTGGAAGCTGAGGGCTCACCCTGCACAGACCCAGGCAGCTCTGGGAGTTCCTAATTCCAGGGGTTTTGAAGAAAAAGTTCTTCACCACCTCAAAGTTCTGTCCCTTCTTCACCACCTGCGTGCCCAGTGCTGGAGCCGGGACAGACCTGGAGCTGTTGTGCTATTCCAAAAAAAGGGAAAAGAGGATCAGTCCCTTTCCTGCAATCCTGGTTATTAATCACTGTTTTCTTTGTGCAGCTCAGAATTTGCTTTTCTGTCCTGTCCAACAGGAATCCAGAGGTGGCAGAACTCAGAATAAGGAAAAAAATTCCTGCAAAACTTTGCTTTGGTTCCTTCCCTGATGCCAGAATTATTCTTGTTCCTGTACTGGGATGCTCTGGGATCAGCTGGGATTGATTCAGGCCAGCCCAGGATATGAGGGAAAAGATTTAATTTCAGTTAAACACAGAAATCCTCTTTCAAAAGCAGCATCCTGCTGTCTGTACCTCTCTTCCTGGGACAGGGGGTGCCACGGAACTAAAATAACCCAGCCAGCTCTGTGGGATTGAGTGGAAAATCCCATAAAAAACCTTCTATTAGAAAGAACAAATTTTGATTCGTGATCTTATTCCTGTGGCCTTTTCCTTTGCTGTGTTGTCCCAGATATTTTTGATTTTCCAAGTACTTTAACAAAGGACTTCTCTGCACTCTTCAGGCTCGGTGAATTAATCCCATATAAAATTATTTCTGTATTTTTGGGGTTTTATAGCTCTCAGACTCAGCTCCCACCTTGCAGCACATTTCTGAGCTGTGTTTGCTCTTCAGGAAGTGTTGAAGTGCATCTCAACATGAAAACTCTGGTGGTTTTCAGCTGTTCCTGGGTGCTGTTTTCAGGTTTCAGAGGATGTTATTTCATCAGAACCTGTTCTTAAAGTGCTCCAGGAAAGGGTTTTTTGTGCCTGATGAGTGGAGAGGGCTCTTTTTAAAGCAATTTCCTTCCATTTTCAGAGTTTGTGGAATAATCCAGGACTCTGCCATGAGTTTTGCTGCTAAAATACATCACAATCATCTAAAGGAAAGTGCTAAATAACTACAAAATACTATTTTTTTTCCCCCTTTACATCCTTTCTCTAGCACTCCCCACATCCAAGAAAATTATAAATTGTGGGTTGTTGTGCTTTGGGCTGAAAGGAAAGATGTGGAGCCCAAATTCCAGGAAAGTTGTGTGTCCTCAGGAAAAATGGGAAGCTGCTTCTGTGGCTTTTTTGATTATTGATATTAAATATGGCCTGGATTTAATGGTGGCTGCCCCTTCAACACCAAAAAAATGTGACTTTTTGCCATTATTTGAGCACCTTTCTGCTTGTGAAAGTGGGGTTTTCTTTCAGATTGAAAGCACCCAGGTGATTGGTAACTCCCTGAATTCCTGGCAGCTGGAGGAATCCAGCTCCTCTGGAATTGGGAATTTTTAGGAACAGCTTCACCTCCTCAGACCCCGAAGCACAAATGGGATTTTAAAAGGATGCCACAGCCACCAGCAGAGCTCTGCAGAGTTCTCCTCTCTGCTGTGTTTAGTTGAAAATGCCTATTGATTTTCACATCTTTTTTTTAATAAAATGGGATTTCAAGGGCAGGGATTTTTCTAAAAAATCCTTTATTGCAGAGGAGTTCACGTGTGGGCTCCACTGCAAAGTGCAATTAAATGGTTGTTAAACATTTAATGTTGCATTCTATCCACCTGCAAACTCCTGTGCCACCAGGAGAAAATCCCCACAACTGTGTTTATGGTGCTTTTTTTTTTTTTTTTTTTTACTAAATACAGGATTTTTCTCTCGCTGCTGGAGGTTGTGGATTTCATGGAATTTTTTCCCTCTCAGGACTGGCCGTTTGATGATGGAGCACCACCCCCCAGTCAGATCGTGGAGGACTGGCTGAACCTTTTGAAAACCAAATTTCGGGAGGAGCCTGGATGCTGCGTGGCTGTTCACTGCGTGGCAGGATTGGGGAGGTTAGTGCTCTGCTCTCTTGGCTTCAAATTGGATTAAAATTGCATTTATTTGGCAGGAAGGTGTTTAACAAACCCCAATTTCTTGGTTTTCTCCCAAATAATTTAAACCAACATCCTCAAATTTGTGGCATGAAAGCAAGAGGGACTTCTAGTGCAGCTTAAAAATATTGAGTAATTTCATAATTGACCAAAACCCTGGAGAGATGGCTCAGGACACTTGTGTCAATCATGAATTCACTAATTTGAAACTATTGTGAATTCACTAATTTAAAAGTATTTTTGTGCTGAAGCAATAAACCCTTGTGCTACTTCACACAAATAAAAGACATTTTTATAGTGTGGAGTTTTTTTTCCTTCTGTTTTCCACTGATAAACTATTTGTGGAAATTAAAAAAAAAAAAATCATTTAGGAGCACTGCTTTAATTATTTTTCATCCTCTCAAGTGGTTTCATTTTGGAGAAGTCAGCCTGGAGTTTCTTCCTCACAACTTCCAGCTTTGGGGAAGAACATTTCAAGATAAAAAAAAAAAAAGCTGCAATTCCCAAATGGAATCCCTGGATGCTGTGGTTATCCTGTGGGCTTGGAAAAGATGGAGTTCAGGTGTTAATGTTGTTCCAGTGGCCATGGGATGTTAATATTTAAGGAAAACAAAGATTAAAGAGTGGGGAGTGCATCAGTTGTTAAATTTCCACCTCTGGAAGAGGAGAGAGGAGGAAATGAGGAGCCAGAGGGAGAAATGGCCAATAGTTCCTGGCACAGGAGCCATTAGCATTTGTTTTTCCATTTGGGCTCTATTTTTATCCAAGGAACATCTTCAGGACCTGCCCACGTGTGGCTCAAGTGGTTCTCTAGAAAAGAAACAATTGCTTTATTTTATTC
>VZSE01003090.1:0-58994 GCA_013398275.1 Promerops cafer
TAGGATAGGATAGGATAGGACAGTTCATTGGGAGGGACCTACAAGGATCATCTAGGCCAACTGCAATATGCCAGTTTTTCCAGCAGACTTGGAAACTGAAGGGTTTTCATAGCTGATGCATCAGTCATTAAACTTTGCACACCACAAAAGAAACAGCACTGTTTTCCTTTAATAAAAATTCTTTTTCATCATGGTGAGTAATTTTAGGGTTCAGCAACTTGCATTCTCACTTTCAACAGAGCTAGTAATATGTCCAATTTCACTTTCAAAAAGCAGTGCAGTATGACGAACCTCCAAGAAAAGGTATTTGAAACAGAAATCTCCAGTTCTGTTGGGATCATCACCATTTCAATAAAGAAATTATCCTTGCAGGGAGAAACACAGCAGGGGCTGGAGTTCTCACACTACACAGGAGCCTCCAGAACAGCAACCTCCAGGCTTTGCACTGCTCTGTTGTATTGACAGGTCTTAACTGATAAAGCTTTATCACCGCTAATGAAAAGTGTTAATGAGGAGTAGGCAGGGGAAGAGAAAAAACTTCAAGAAAATGTTATCATTCAGGTGTTACTGATGGGAAAGACATCACTTGTGGGACATATGAAGTCGTGGGGGGGTAACACAACAGCAAAACTGCTACTCCTGTATTCAGATGCATACATTGCTACCAAACCCCAAATCTGTAAATCCCAAAATAGAAAGAGTCACGGAATCTGCCGAATTTTGCTTTGCCAGCGTGGGGAATGACATCAGTGTGACTCACAGTGCACAAGCCAAAGAGGCAGCACAACAGCTCAGAAAGGGAGCAAGGAGGGAGGAAGAGCAGCCATTCAGTAACTCTCCTGCTCTGCATCGCAGTAGTCACTTACACATTTATGTTCCTGTGCCTGCATTTTCAAATGAAGAGGACATGCTATATTTAGCTCAAATCTTTTCTCAAGACACATTTTAGAGTCTCAGTGGCAAGCTGTATGGAAAAGCAGTGCAATTAGGAGTTAAAAATCTAATTGCAAAGAGTCTGAGAAAATACACAATCCTGAAATTGCATCTTATGGATAAAAACATTGGGTTTAGAAAACCCAGTTGGCTCATGTTAACCTTGTGAACTGATCCTATACAGAATTAATCTTGCTGCTTAATCCCATGCTTCAAAACAATCTTGAAAACATAACTTCAATTTTTCGATACTGTATTTCCATAGTATATGCAAGCAGGAACCAAAACTATCTCACAAATAGAGTTCTCCTGATTGGACATACACTGACATGATGCAACATTTTTTATACTATTTTTACCCTAATAACAATAGTGTAATTCCACCTCTGACAACCACCTCATGAAGCATGTTTTTCCTTCCAGTCTTCTGTTTTGCCATTTAGACTCCCTGAAGTCAATACAAAAACCCTACAATTAATTACACAGGAAGAAGTTGCAACATAAACACTGGTTATTCCTTAGGAGAAAGCAGCAGCAATGTTAAATTAAAAAAAAGTAAGATCCAGTGGCCACAGACAATGAGCCTATTGCAACATACACATCTCTGAAGCTGAGTACATTGCAACAGTCAAGCCATATGAAGTCCAGCACCAATTAAAATTGATGTAAGAGAATGCCACCTTAAACATCCCCCTGTAGCACAGCTGTAAATAACCTCACTTGAAGCCTTCATTAACAAACTGGCTAGCTAAAAGAAATTACACAGTATAATTGAATTTGAAAAGACAACAGACACAGTTCAAATACTGTGTATTTCTTTTTTCCAGTATTCTCCAGTAAGGTAAACACAAGTACTACACATAACAATAGACTCAACTAACCCCGACAAAATCACACTTGGGGGGCTGTGGGTGGGAGGATGATGAGAGGCCGGAAAAGGAGAGATATCTTTCCTCACACAGACTTTCATGAGTTTTTCCATCCCAAGTCAAAACCAAAAACTAGGACAGTTATATTTGCTTATGATCAGATAACCATAAACTAAGACACTTTTGGTAAAACAGAGGTATCCACCAAGGTTTCTTTGTTTTGTCAAGATCATGAATAGATTTCCAGCTTTTTCAAACCCTCACCACCAAAATACCCTTCTCCATATAAGCCTGGATATTTTTTAATGATAAAAAAATCCTAGATATTTATAATTTTAAAAAAAATCATCTGCTTGAACACTAGTTGCAGTAGGACCCAGATGAATTCCCTTCCTCCTGCCATTGCTGCTGAACTCCACCTTGTATCTGGCTATTAAAGCAGATTCTGAGTGTGACACTCTAAAAGATCTCATCAGTTTTCACACAGCAATTTTCTTCTTATATTTATAAGACCTCTGTAAAAAGTACAGTGATATAATACCTGTTAAAACCATGGGGAACAGGAATGCATATTCTCTATTAAAACACATCCCAGAGAAGAGAAAGCAAACTGCAAAAATTTCAACTCCCTTTTTTGGATGAATCTGCTCTTAAATGCCATTTCCTAATCTCTTGTTCTCATTTTCCTCAGTTATTTTGGAGTCAGAACAGAAATAGCCAGAATACGTTTCAATTTCTTAACCTTTGAGATATTTTGTAACTGCCTTAATTTCTCACTCCACCTCTTCACATCTCAAAGTCACTGTAGAAAGCTTAAGAGAGAAACAATACATAGAAAAGCGGGAACATTTTAATTCCCTATTGTTCAAACAAAGCTTGAATCCTTCAGATACAGATGTACTCAGTTTCTCAAACTGTACAATTCTTCTGGCTGTGTGATGGTTTTTGGATGCTGTCACCTACTGAGATACTTCATTTAAATGTTGAAGAGTGGTTAAAAGGCAAAAACCCAACAAATATTAATGTACTCTCAGAGAGACAGGAAGTCAGTGCAAAAATTGGAGCTTGCCTGGAATATCACTTTCCTTAAGAACTACTTGCAGGACTTTACAGGAATTTCACCTAATTATTTGCAGGAATGAATGAATTGTTACACAGGATGAAGCCAAAGGTCCATCTGATTGAGGATATTTTCTCTATCAGTTACATATTTTATCTAACTTTTGGAATTATTATCCTCTCTCTTGTAAACACAAAAAACTCATGGGGATTCACAGAAATTACTGGTCAGTGGGTTAAAAAAGAATCAAACTAAAACAAAAGGAAGGACCTTTCCACACAAACAAAATCATTAAATTGTGAAACTCTGCTGCAGAGGCCAAAAGTATAAATGGTTTTATGGAAAAAATTCAGGGGAAGTAAGTTCATTGCTGACCATTGACCAAGATGACCAAGCTAACAGCTCGGAGCGGGAAGTTCAGGGGATTCACCAGGGAAGCACTGCCCTGTGCTTACCCCTTCCTAACACTATCTCTGCTGGCCAGGAACATGCTGGGCTTGTCAGATCCAGTACATCTCTTCCTGTGACTGAAAACAGCAACAAGGAATCTGCAGCTCAAAGGACTGAAAACTTTCACTTTATTCAGTCCTGGATTTTCCCCTTTGTGTTTTTAATAGCTAACATTATCCTGTGTGGTGATGTGTGAGCAACCAAAGGGTTTAGAAAGGATATAGATTCAAGAATATTTCTATGGGTGGAGAGTCTTCCTAATTTTGGGCAGTGCAAGACAATTCAAATCCTGAAACTCAGGAAAGATTTTTCCCTGCACCTACTTAAGAAGAGTTTCTCAAACTTGTATGAACACCTCCCAAAGTAATGGACAGTAAGTAGAATGTTTTTAGGGATGTCCATATAAATAGGCTGTACCAAGCTATGCTGCCAGCTGACTCACTAACATCCCTGCAACTGTTTTGCTCAGAGATCTAAGTGAATGCTGCATTCACATGTACCAGCATCTGGTAGCCCCCACATCAGCTCTTTGTATCAATGCACTGAATCGCAAAGGAATTGAGGTCAGCAAGGATTTTGGGGACCACCTAGCCCAACCCTCTACCCAAAGCAGAACTGATCAGGGCAAATTGCACAGGACTATGATGAGCTGGGTTTTGAATAGCCCTAAGGATGAAGACGTCTCTAGTTTGTTTAATGTCCTTTAGCAGCATTTCCTGTACTTCAGTTTGCACCCATTGCCTCTCTAGAGGCACTGGATGCCATGAGAACAGCCTAGCTCCAGCCTCTTTATTCCCCCCATCCGGTCAGCCCCACCTTCCTCATGTCACACACAGAAGTCAAAATTCAGAAAACATAAAAGAAAGTTAAAAAAAGCTTCACTGCCTGATCTTGGACTAAAAAGACAGTGGTCTTAGGTACCTGTCTCAGCTGTCTGATCCCTGCAGTTTGTATGGCCATCTCATCCACCAGCAAGCACCACTGAGCCTGAGCAGCTGCAAAGCAGTGGGGCTATAAGGGAGGAAGGGAGCAGCAAACTCTCAGGCAGAAAACTTACAGCAGGTCTCATAAGATATTTAAAACTCCACACGATCTATTAAAGTGAAATAATCAAACACCAGCAACAACTTTTAACATCCCCAGAAGACAGACTATTCAACACAGAAAGATGAAATTAGTTATATTTTACTCCTCCAATAAAGTATTTATAATGCAGCCCCACAATACCACACAATATAAAAATACACTGCCCTTTCACAAAAGCAATTAAATAAATAAAATATAAACCAACTCAGTACCCTTCAGGCACTCAGACCAGCAGACTCAGATTCTCCATCATGGTCCTTTATCCAAGCACGCCCACTCAGCCACAAGCACATCCCTTCCTCTTGTCTGTCTCTTCCATGGACACTTAAGTCCCATTTATGTCCTGGCACTTCCCTGCACTGTTTTTTGCATAAATTTTAATGATTAACAGCAAGTGGTAGTGAAATATCACTGCTGTCAAATACATCTATTACTCTTCCTTCAAGCTGAACTGAGAAAGATGTTTTCCAGCTGTTTCAGTGCAGATAAGTTTTTAAAACCACGTTCCCCTAACCAGCCAGCTCATCAGTCAAACACACCAATTCTGCACCAAAGTGCAGCCCTGAATCTCAGAGGTACAAAAGGTAACCACCTTTTGTAAGAAGGCAGGTGGCAAAAAAGGCTAATCCAAACCCTTAACTCCAACCCTGCTCTTACCCAGCTTCAGCCAAGTATCTGTATTTTTCCAGTAGCATAAGACTGTTTTAAACTCAACACTGGCATCTTCCTAAGACTACTTAATGATACTTCTTCCTTTTAATTTGTGAGCAGAAACACTTTGGCAATATAGTTGGAATGAACAAAAAATGGTTAAGTTGGAAGAAAAAATAAAACTGTGCGCTGAGGCACAAAATGCCCTGACAAAAAGAGAAATACTCCATAAATAACTTCAATAATATACTTATTTTTAAAATGCCATGTACCTAACAGAAAGACCAATAAAATTATGATCCTCATGGAAGCAGCAAGTCTACTCTTCAGTTTTAACACACAAGGAACTAAAGAGTAGGCCCAGAAACACAGAGCATAAACTAACTTGGTGGAAAAACTCTAAAATTTAAAATTTTTAATTTGTGCTCCCTCTTCTGTTATAGTCCATAAAAACATGAGTTCATATCAAAAATAGAAAAATATAGGAAAAAGATGATACAAAAGTTAAAGAGGAACATTCCCATAAATTAGCACACTGACAAATTTATGTAGATGAGATGAAGTAAAATGACAATGTGGTGGAGTCTCCAGGGCATTAGACAGCTTCCACGTAAAATTGCCATGTGGTATCAAAAATTGTCATTGCTTCTGAGCAATGAGTTACAGTAGCATAAGCTTTTTTCTTCACAAATAATGTTCCACTGGGAAACTCCCAATCTATACAATTCTTTTTCTTTTTTGTTAGCAGGATATTGACCTACAAATTGAACAACCTAAATTAGAAAGGTATTTTTTGCTACAAACCCACATTTCTGGATCCCATTCCAGGCAGCTCTCCAGGGCATTCCCAGTTCTCTGTCCTTCCCAGAAGGCAGGACAAGCTCCAGCCTGTGTGGGAAGCAGAGGGTACTTGGCTTTGCTGCTCCCCTGCTGTCAGAATAGCTCCCCCATGCAAAGAGCTTGTCAATCAGTGACAGATCATAAAAAGGAAACAAAATGTCACATTCCTGCAAGAACTTGTGGACAAGTGAGCTTACCTAGGGAAGTGGGATAAGCACAGCTACTGACCTGTTAAGTCAACAAGGTCAGAAAAACCACAAACCCCTGTGCCTACAAGCAGGCTTTCAGCAGCCTCATGCTTCCCCTTGGCATTTCCAGGCATGACCCCATGGGTAATGCTGAGGTGAGAGGAATAAGGAAGAGGGTGATTTATTCTCAGATAACCTTGACCCTCTCCTTCAGAGAAAATGAAGACTCTCTACCATGCAATGCAGTGCCAGATGTGGATGGGACACATGGAGGATGCTACATCTTTATTCCCTTACAAAGAATTTTAAGGCAATAGTTTTAATAACCACAAATTTTCACGTAGTGCTCCTCAGCACCTGGAATGTGAATGGAAGGTATGGAAGCAGCTGAGGTAACACGAGTTGCCAAGTAATCTGACTTGGACAAGATTCAAAGCACCTAAAATTGGTCTGATTTTACATTCTTGGCAGAAGAAACTTGATTAAGAAAACCATTTTTCACTAGTTACTGCTTTTAATAAATAGCCTACTACTTGTAGCCTACAGAAACTGGTACAGTGACTAAGAGTGGGTGAAGCAGAAGAGAGGATGACTTGCCAGGCAGTTATTATTAGACACCTGATGTCAGAGCAATGATGGTTACCTCTGTGAAAACACTGCTCCTGAGCACAACAAGGTTCATCTCTCAGGGAGGGACATGAGCAGATGGAGACATCAGCAAACACCTCTGCTCTTCCGTGGGGAATATTAATCCACTCTTCCCATTTTAAAATGGTATTCAAATAATACATGACATACTGCCCTTCTACAGCACTTAGAGAAGCATGAAGGTGGGATGGTTTGCCCACAAACATAGTGACCATCCCGTCTGACAAGGCCAGAGGTGACCCAAACCACTGTAGCAGCGCAGCCTGGATATATCCTATTATTTGCAAAAACCCTGCATCTTTGACAAGGTAGTGAATGGATCTTCTCACATCTGAAATCATCTGCTGGCACTTGCCAAATCAGAAAAGAAAAAAAGGCACCCGACTAGAGTGAGGAAGATAATTTCTGTTCTAAGGAAAGCTTTATCTTCTCAGACATTTGCAAAGCTTAGTGAAAATCCAAGAGCAGCAGGATGGATAGCTTGTTAGACAACCATTATGCTGATAGAGAACATCTGAATTTTGAGACCAGCACATAAAGCCTAAACTCATGTAGTCCGCTAGAAATGAGAAACCTTCTGCTAATGGAATCCAGACAGACACAGAACATGGATAAAATAAATCTTGGCAATCACTACCTTTGTACTGAATCTTCACCTTTCAAGGGTTAAGACATCAAACACTGACAGGACTGAAGGCAATAATACCCCAGGTTTTAGTCAGGTAGGTGGCTGCCTCCTGAGCACTGGTCTGTGCACTCGGCCACACCTCAGGCACAGCCTGCAGTGCCCACAGCCCCCAAAGCTGCACAACTGCCAACAGCTCCCCTCTTGCTATTGCTTCTCCAGCTTCCCCCCACTCCCCTCCTCCCCAGATCAGGAACAGGGCCCGTCTGTCAGCACATCCTGAATTAAGCAGTCAGTTTGGTTTCTCATCCTCCTCACACAATCACGCATTTGTCCTCACTGGAGACATGGGGTGAAGTTAAAGTCAGGAGACTGATCTCTATGGTCAAGTAATCAAGATAATTTTAGCTCATAAACCGATGTTCAGCTCTACTCCAGCCGACTTAAGAAAATTTTTAAGCTTTTGCATCAGACGGAAGGCCGGGGAATGACAGTGTCCTCATTTCTGCACTGCAAAGTCGCTCCCACCCAAGCAGCTTGGGCTGCTTGTGGCAACACAGGGATGTCAGCAGCCAACCAGCACAGCCCACCACCAGCAAGTTGTCTCCATCAGGTAGATTTTTAACTGTCCTTTGGCACTTCCAGCTGAATTAGGTCCCTGGCTTACTTTAACAAGTTATCCAGTACTTACAATAGCTTAAATTCTCCTAATCTGCTGGAGTCATTTTTGGCAAGTAGCAAAAACAGTGAATCATCCCACATTATCCCAGAGAGACTTCATAAATAAATCCTCCTGAGGAGAACTTGCTGAAGGCTTTTTTATGTGAAGGAAACTATTTTGGTCCTGTAAATAAGTAACAATGATTCAGTCCAATAAATAAGCCATTTGCTTTTTCATGCTGATCTTTACTAGAGCATGATAGGGCTGGTATACCGCAGTACACCTCCAGATTTCATTCATTCCCCTCCAGCAACTGACCAAAAGAGAGAGAAAAACTGATACAAACTCTCTTTTTTTACATGTTTTCAACTGAGTCCTGTGTAAGCTCATTTTTATTTTAAAAGCCTCCTAAAGCAGAGGTGACTCAGCAGTCATTACCTCAGACATCAACATAAAATTAGAGATGTTATAACAATTATGTCAATTAAATTAGCTAGACATCTTTAGCAATTCTGATTATAACCAGATATTAAATTTCAGACTAATTTGAATTGCAATCAAAGCCCATATTTACATCTTAGATGAATGCCAGATAGAAATGTCAATTAATTTGTATATATTGTTTGAAAGACCAATTATGATCATCAGGCACAGTGTTAGACAGTAGCTGTACAACTCACAAACAATCTGATTTCTTTTCAATGAATGAGTTTGCCAATTTCCCTCTTTCTGCATTTTCACATTTGTATGCTTATTATTTTGTAGGTGGAAAATAGGAAAATACACCTATTTCAATAACAAGTTTTGGTTTTCCTAAAGATGTTAAATAAGCTCTCAAATCCAGTAAGCCTATAATGTGCATTGCTGGTGGCATATTAACTCTAATAATTATTCTTTGTTAGCAAAGTAAGCTGTACAAATTTAGCTGAAGTATAAAAGTCACTAAACAATGAGCATCTGTCATAAAACGGTGCAATACATCATGCACTAAATCTCCAGTCTGTTCAGCCAACGGTAAAGATCCTCTCCCTCTGTCTGTGATAGGATTTCTGAGCAATGAATGGGGCTTTCTCTTCAGCATAATCCTTTCCTAATTTAGTGTCAGGATTTTATGATGCAATTCTTCTATTCTGAAGCTGAAACAATTTCAAGTCTCTCTTCACAAAAATAAAACATTAATAACTCTGTCTTATTGACATGCAAGTTTTGTAAACGCTGAATTGCCTTTCTTTCCAGAAGACAATACCAACAAACACTTTCTCTTTGCCATCTAATGTCTTTATATACTTACAGGGGTAAAGAGTATCTATAAAATTGCAGCTGACACACGAATACGACGTTGGAAGGTCTGACACTCACTCGGAGCTCATGGAGAGCTAAACAGTCTGTCAAGCCATTTAGCAGCAAATTGGATATCTTATTGTTCTAAATAGGATTGAAACAGGACCTGCATTGTTGTACAGAATTAGGAGTGACAATGCAGATTACTCAATTTTAAAAGGAAGAGAAATAAATAACTGGACCTGAAACATAAAAAGGGGGTTACAGTCCATCACCAAAATACTTTCATAAGCAGTGAGGGACTTTTTTTTCTTATAAATACATTTTTTAATATAGACAGGTCGATTTTCTTTACACACAGGTAAAGAAAAAATTATCCCTGTGATATTTTTATAGGAAATTCACTGCTGGAGAATAACTGGGTGGAATATTCTCTCTCTGGTCATAACTTGCTGTCACAAAGCTCACTCCTACAAACCCATAACACAGCACTGATGCCTCCACTGTGTACAAGGCCTCAGTCAGCAGTTGGGAAAACCAAAGACTCAAACACAGGGCCACAGCTATGCATCAAATAGGAGCATGGGGGACAACCAACCTTCCACAAACACACCCCAAACCACCACCATCAACAGCACCACCAAGTTTCCAAAGTTTCCACACATGAAATGATTGTAAGTAAAACAAAAAAAGACCTCACCCTAAAATATCGCTAGTTCTAAATTTGCCGACTTCATTCCTATTTCTGTCCCTAACATTACACAGAGAGCTTCCACTCAAAGTGAAACATCACCACATGGGGAGCAGCCTCTATTTACTGGCAAAGCAGGTGAGCAGGGCCAAGCAAAGCCCTGCAGACAGACTGACTGCACTGTGTAAACCCACCTTTCATGGTTCTTCACATAAGTTAAGATTGCACAGTTAAAATGCATAATTACACACAAATGTAATTTCGGATAGTGAAAATGACAGTTTGTTATGTGCTGTTCTAAAGGAAAAGAAAACTATTTTGACAACAGGTCTTGAGAGTAGTATTTTTAGAATTCACATACGGCACAGCATTTCAGCCAAAGAAAGAAAGCAACAAAATATTTCTAAACTGAAATATCAGTGTATTTGTGTTCCATATTCCTGACTCATTAAAATCTCAAATGCTTAACTTCAATCTTCCACGCAGTTAAACAATGCTTTTTTTTGCTTTATGCATTTTCTTATCTGCAATAAAAATGCTTCATTCCATGTCCTTCCTATATGAACCCTAAATAACTTTTTCATTAAACACAATTTTCTGCTATTACGATTTACACTGCAGTATTCTTCTGCTCAGCCTCCTTTTCTTTTCGAAATAGATCTTGAATATCAGATTGGACTAGTCAGCTATTTGGTTCAATATCCTACCCCTGACAACAAGGACTTATAAATGTAAAGCTGTAGTGAAGCTTCAGGAAACCACTACACAGTAATCTGCTCTTGGATAAATTTCTTCACAAAACTCATTTATTTTCAACTAGTCTCAGCTCCCAGGCATGAGAGTATGTATCCGTAATCTCCACCACTTACTTTACTTGCTTTAATTGAGGCCTCTTTTTGCTTACTTCACCTGAGTGCTACTATGTTGTACATATGTTTTCTTGGAATAAATTCACAGAACTCACAGATTAATTTTATATTATGTGTGGGTTTTGCTTCCGTTTTTGTTGAGTTTATTCACACCTCGGTGATCCCTGTGTGATGCTCCCTGTGATCACAACTGTCACCTCCGTGAGCGTGTTCTCGGGACTTGGATGCTCGGACAGATCTAAGGGATGCCTTTGAACACAGGTCTGGCAGGATCCAAGACTGTTTGCAAGCAGATGGCACATTTACCAGCAGGCTTGAGCAAGGCTGAACTGGGTATTGCTAATGAGGTCTCCTCACAGAGGAACTGCCCCTCCGCCCTTGGCTGGATTATCTGACCTGCCCACATTCCTCAGATGCACAGGACACAACTGCTGCTTGTAACATTTCAAACACAATAGTAAGGAATCCAATGACTCTTATAGCTCCTGGCCCTTCCCAAAATCATTTTCAACATTTAACTGTCCAACCATGCGTAAAATGGCCTTGAGGCTGCAAAACAATTGATGACATGTAAGTTATATGAGTGAACAGTATTGAGTGTGATCCTTTAATGGCATAGGGCTTTCTGAATAAGATACACCCCTCTTCAAGTCAGGTGGAAAGAATAGCCCTAGTCTGGAAGTGTCCAAAGCATATTTCCTGACTTGTACCCAGTGTGAACAGTACACAAAAAAAAGATTTTCACTAACTGTGAAGGTCAAATACACCGGAGCTTCTTTGCATTAAACAAAACATGGTAATAACAAAAATTCCTAGAGACTGTCACCCTACTTTGCATGTCAACTGAGCCTTAAAAGGCAAGTGAAGACAAATTAGGATAATACCAGAAATTACAAAACAGTATTTTACAAACTATTAAAAATGTCAACCCATGATCCATGCCGTGACCTTGGATATAAAAGATAAAATTAAAGGCCTTCACACAGGGAGAGAATTCAGAGTTTAAGTAAATTTCACCTCACCACTGAAGGCATGCAAACAAATGTAAGTAACCAGGTCTCATTAGCAAGGTTCGCTCTAATTTATAGTCTTACTTTCAGGTTTTCTCTGAGTCTCCCAAAGATAAAGATCAAAAAAGGAGGTCAAACTGAAAGATTTGTCTTACATCCACAACCAGTTTTTCAGTAAAATTAAAATGGGACGCAAGTGTCATAGTTGGTGACAGCCATTCCAAGAGAGTCCAAGATTCCATTACTCAGTTTAAAGCTATATTCCAACCCCAGTTCCTCCCCAACTACAATGTAAAGCACCAGCCGTTCATTTTGCAACATAAACCAGAGTATGAGTCCTCTTCAACAAATTGCCTTAATGTTATTATTTCAGCTTTTACTTTTTCTATTAGGGCCAGTAATATAATTGAGGAAAAAATTCTCAAGTGCTTCAAAATTTAACATTTTATTCAGATTTTAATGACAAAGCTCACGAGGACATGATGTGTTGGGTTACTTTTTTGTTTCACCAAGTAATAAATCAGGAGTAAACGGATTATAAAAATTTCATTTTAATTCTGATCCAGATTAACAATTTTTTTTACAAAATTGCTTCAACAGATACTACTTCCCACACAAAGGCCAGAACTAAGGACAACAGTCAGGGATTGCATGGGAAAGGAACCAGCACAGTGCACTGGATGTTAAATACTCTACAAGAGACCAGCTGACTTCTTCACACTATGGCACTTCAATTATTTGGAACAAACAGGCAGTACCTCTGCAGTGTCTGCACTACTGTTTATCCTTTCTCACCCCATTACTGCTCTCCAACTAAACATATTCAAAGGTTTTGCAAGTCTACGTCTAACTTATTTTGCTATTTCCAAAGGCACTGTCTAACTATAATACCTGCTACAGAGAGTGAGCACACAACTGCTGCTTGGCAAAGCCTGGGATGGAGACTGGAGTATGTGCATCAGCCATGATTTCACACTTCAATTTTCCTTCCAATCTACTCTAGCCGTTCTGCTAAAAAAAAAAGAAAAAGGCCAATACCAAAATCACAAGCTTAGGGCCTTTTAATCAGGGAAGAAATAAAACTTAGTTCATTCACATAGTTAAACACAGTAGGATTCTCCACCCTTTACAGTCCTAATGGTGACACCTGGAATGAGCCAGGTTTAATTAATTTGGTTCAAATCCACAGAAAAATGAAGCCGATCTCTAGAAATCATCCTAGCCTGCTTCTGGACACCATTATTTTCCATCAGGAATACGTGTTGGCAAGGGACTTTTGCTGGTCAGTTCTTGCTCCTTGCGTTATGTGATTTTACCCATTACCTCTGCAGCAGGGAAGGGAACAAAAAATTATCAGAGAGAAATGTTACAGTCTTTATAATCCAATGGTAATGTCAGTGATCATTAAGTAAGGAAAGATTTTACAAGCAGAAGTCTGTGTTTTCAAGTTCAAATGTTCCAGTTTTTATTCAGAGTGATTACAGGCTTGGTCCTTATGCAATTATTTGCTCTGCTAGGCACAAATTTTCGATGGCTTTCTCAGCCATTACAGTCAGCACTTGAAATAAATGGCAACACTGTCTTAGAATGGAACACAGAAGTCCCCTCTTAAAGCAGGTGGCATCAGCACTCTCAAAACGTGTTCAGTGTTTCCAATGATCCAGTCAATGTCAATGTCAGGACCTCATCTTCTCCTTTCAAGCGAGTAAGAGCTACCAGGACCTTTTATATCTTTCAACCCTTGCTAAAGGTTTGCCATCCCCTTGACCCCTGACTGCTCTTACCTCTGAGCAGCTCAATCATGCACCAGGGAGCTACTTCCAGGACAGTGAGCTTGGTTCATACCTTTCCTTTCTCCAACATGGGTAACTGAAGAAGAACTGAAGAAATGAACCTTCCCTGACATACTCCACTATTCACTGCTTTTTTACCACTTATTTTTCAGCTGGTGTCTGCTGTGTAATCAAGAAGCTCATCCAGTGGCTCCCACCTTGCACTCCCCGTGTGGAGCAACGTAGCTCAGGGTCTGAACCATGCTGTCATTCAGATGTCAGACACAGCCAGCAGCCTCTGCTGATAAAGAATAGCCATGACCCCAAAGGGGATCTTCTAGGAGAGCTTTACATGGAAGGAGACCTAGCCCTTCAGTAGTATCACCGAGTCACAGCCCCTTTCACTGTGACCTGTCCCAGCATGACACTGTCCCAGCCTCGTGACCCAGAGTCTCTCACATCAGCTAGCTGAATTCCGAGCATCCAGCTCTTGGGTTTGGACTAACTTGCAGAAGGAAGCATCCCTTGCTCCCTTCTCGTCTCCTTTGTGGATCTGTGCTCAAAAACATGAAAGGCCAGAGCCAGACATGCTATTGAGCAGCCTTGAACTCAATCCATGGGTTGTAAAAGAAAGCCTTTATACCATTATGCAGGAAAACAAAAGAAGAAACACTTGAAAGTATTCCTTCACTTTCCTTGGACAGAGGAAAGTAACTCTTTGTCCCCAGACTCCATTCAGTTCTGTCAGATAAGGACTTTCTGAATAAAACAGCCGCCCCATACCACACACAAACTTCTGACAGAATAGGCTGTACTTAAGAATGGAAAAACAAAGAAAAACCTTACTCCTGTTCTTTAGTGGGTTTTGAAATCTCAGTCAGGCATTTCAGTTTGGACGTTCAGGTTTAAACCTGGAGATCCAAACAGAAGTACAGCCCTAACATTGGAGAGACGCTTGTGCAGCTGGTCACTGAATGAATGCAAGGAAAGGAAAACACTTGAACCCAAAGTCTGCTTCTCTGAAAACAAATCCTGTATTATTTCTTTGCAAACTAACCTCTGATGAGGTTCTGGCGAGCACGTTAAGCAGCACACCCTGCATCTGCCAGCTCCAGTCAAATTAACACAGAGCCCCATGACAGTGACTAAGAGCAAGCATGAAACTGGCCTGAATACAGAAGCGCTCACAGTTTTGAAAGAAATGGATAATGGGTAATTTGTAGGAGTTGGTTGTCAAATTATATATTTAGGGGGGGGTTTTGTATGCAAGCTAATAATAGGCTTAAGCCTGTAACTTGCACTAGGAATAATGATTAAAGTAGCAAGCTTTGGCAGTTTCCGTCTGAAGGACTCTCAGCTGAACTCCTCCCACAGCCACAGCAAATCCTAAGAGGTATCTTAGGAGTGGATAATATGAATCACCACTTTTTTAAAGCAAGAAGGATAATGCAGATTGGCAACCTTTTTTTTTTTTTTTTTTTAAAGAGCTAAAACCTGTCATGAAATAAAATCACTGCTGACCCACAGGAAGCCACTGGCACAGCCACTGGTTAAAAGAATCTCAGAAGACGCATCCAGGGATGTTACATCCTTAACTCTGAATGATTTTTTGCCATTTTAGATGACAAATTGTGCTACAGTTTCGGTCTCACTAACTTGACCAAATAATTTTTGAAAGTGTCTGAAATCATAAAGATCTACTTAATCTTTTTAGTGATCAATACCACTGTATTACACAGAATATTATGCAATAGATTTAGCAGAAGTTAATAGAGAGCTATTTGTGATTCTAAAATGGTGACTTGCCTGGATACATCTAAAAGGGAAATTAGTATTAAGGGGTGATGTGGCAATCTGAGGACTGGTCAGGTAGCAAAAAAATAATACGCTTAAAGAAAATAATAAAGAAGTAATTTTCACCTTCATAAAACCTTGATTTATAAAGCACTGACTGAATATCTAAAGCATGCAGTGAAAAGACAAAAATTGAATCCTGAACCTAATTTGAGCCTTGCCCATACATCAAATTCACATCCTGATAATAGGATTGGTTTAGAAAGACCAACCAACAGTAAACACACAAATTATTTCAAGAGATCTTCATAGCAAATTACCTTACAATGTACTCTTTCAGCAATTTGAGGGCCAGGCAAGAGCTTTTTTGACTGTTTTAAAGATACTGGGGTTTAACAGCATTTACAGCAAGGCTTGTGTTCTGCTGGAGCTGTATAGAAGTAAATTGCTGCATACTGGGACTCCCCAGTAACCTCCATCTGTCTTCCACCTGCTTCCAGTACAGCGGATGGTAGCAGGGACTGCCTGATTTTTTTTTTTTTTTTTTTTCCATTAACACAGAAGCACACAAGAAAAGGAAACTTAAGAAATTAACAACCACAGTGGATAACAAAAATTTTAGCTAAAAGGAATACTCTTCAAGAAGCAACAACCAGGCTTTGGACAAACGCTACCATCAAATTAAGGTTTGGTTGCCTTGCATAAATGTATCTATTCATCACAAAAATCAACCCATAATGCTGAGCATTAGAAATAAAGTGTGAATCTTTGTATGGAACTAAGTCATTATCTCATCCAGAACACTTTTTCCATTTAGTAATATACCCACTGCCACTATAAATTGCTAAAGTGGAAAAAGTAGTCAGAAATTAAGGCAGAAAATTTTTAGTTTTCCTTGTCATTGCTGTTAAGTACAAACATTTTCAGCCTGCAACCAGAAGAATAATTTACATCAGAGGAAAAGAAAATAGTAAGAAGATTTTAAAGACATTCCATAACTTCCATATTTAATTTTTATACATAATAAACATATTAGATGATTGCAACAATATGCCTACTTAGGTGACTTATTTCAGCTAAATGAAAAGGTTAATTGTAAGGATTGGATAATTATGCAAAATGAAAAAAAAATACAAAGAACCATCATGAATCTTAAAGATGACATCTTTATTTCAAGACTAAAGCCACAAACCTTGTTTTTTACACATTACAAATGGGTATGTGTTCATTTTATGAGATGGTGCCAAAAAGAAGATCACGATTAGAGCAGTAAGGAAACACTAACGTTAGTTAGATTCTACTGTATTCAGATCAGAAAAAGAAGTGAGTATAAACTAATATCTTCCTTCAAGCATAGAGATTACTCCAAGGATAGAATAGAGAAGTGCATGTTTTCATCAGCAACTCACCCAGTAAAATGCGTTCAGTCTATCACAAGCAAAATCAAACTGATAACTGTTTGACACTGTTATGAATCAAGTGGTTGGATTACTGCACACTGCAACATTTTTCACCTCTACCTGAAAACAAAAGCAGTAAACCAGGTAGGCAACTCCAACTCTTGATATAAATGGATTTGTCTCTACTTAAACGACAAGCTAACTTTTGTTTACCTGGCTATGCAGTCATTCCAGTGGGACGCCTTCCAACTTGCTAAAAGCACAAGACCCCTATAGTGCAGGGTCAGAGAAAAGCAGCTGAGAACTCAGAGAAGAGCAGCCTTGCCTAAGCCCTACACCTCAGACACTGCCTGTCCACTTGCTACAGTGCATCACCAATCCAAGGACATCCGTAAGAAATTCCATGTCGGGAGCCAATTGGGTACAACACTGCAGCCAAATGGGTACAACTGGTCTGTGAAGGAAGAATGGCTTGTGCAGGAAACAAAGCAGCAGGAATAAGTATTGGAAGACTCACAGCTTTGCCACTTGGCTATGAAAGCCACAGCCATGTGCAGCAATGAGCCTGAGCAAGGAACCCAGCAGCTGAACACGCTCAGCCCCCCAAGCTGCAGTGACTGTTCCTGAGAACAGACCCACAGTTGTCAACGTTAACACAATTTCACACTGTCTCTAATCACATTTTAATTTTAAAATAGCACATTTCCAATGGTGTATTTCTATTCCTCCCCATTTTACATGGAATTTGCATTTCTTAGAAGCAACTGGCTTCTCTGGGCTCACACACTTCGCTTGAGTCATACATTAAAACCTGCTCTGCTGTTAAACGGCCGTTCCCTTTTCTTTAGATCCAACTGGAACCAGAAATGCAAACACACTAAACTAAAAAGGGTAGGTTTGCATCTGACTCTTTGCAGACACAAAATAACAAGCAAATATAAATGCATCAAAAAGTAGCATTGAAAGCCACTTTTTCTTCCAAGTCCTCACTCCTATTTTGCTGTTCTTGATTGCCTAGAAACCACGATAAATGAAGCTCTAAGAATACAATAACTAGAAAAATGATTGCAGGATGGAACAGGTAATTTGCATTCTATATTTGGCACATATGCATATGCTAGTGCTGACATGAACAGCTATTAGAAATGCCTAAAAGTGTCTCAAACAGAGCTTTGCAACTAAGTTTTTCATGGTAAACACGAGAGGAAATACTTAATATTCAGAGTTAATAGTTTGGAAGAGCTTACATTTCAGACTGTTCATCACAGTTTATCCTAAGTGCACAACAGGTTTAATGTTAGCCAGTGGATGGAAATATCTTGAAGCTACCAGCTTTAGAGAAATATATAAATAATTATTTGTTTGTATTCAAGGAACAAATGGAGATACATTCCTAGACTGGTAGATTAAAGATACAAGATTAGAACCTGTCTCTCCTCCCTCTAGAGTGGGGAACACAAGAGGATTTGCTAACAGGCAGATAAATCAGCATCACTTTCAAGACAAAAGCACCACAATTACACTAGGAAGGAAGACACCAAAAAATTAATGTTATTAAGTCTACAGAGTAGCACCTAAGATGGGAAGATACTGGACTTCCATAAATTTGGGGAGCTGCTTGCTTTCTGTGGCAAAAGGCAGGAGCTCTGCCTTTTCCCTGCCACATGTTAGATGAAGTGGGGAGAAGAACAACCTGTGACTCCAGCCCCATGTTGGCTTCCCAAGAACCTGTACTGAAGGCTTGGAGGTGAGTGTCTTGGTGGGAGTACAGTTTGTCAACCTCAGACAAGCACTCCTTCCTTAAGAAACTTATAGCTGGGGTGAAACTCCCTCTCTCCAAAATAATACAGCCCCTTAACACAGGAAAAAAATCCTGTGTTATATTAGGAATCACATTAAAGGTGGTTCTGAAGGAGCAGCTGATGAGCCTTCTCAGCTGAGACCAACATTGAGACACAAGCCTACGTAATTATCACCATGCTAATTCCTTCCCTGTGTTTGGGGCATCTCGGCAGAGAGCAGAGAAGCAGCACAGCACCATTTGGAGGGCAGAACCCAGCACAGCACCATTTGGAGGGCAGAACCCAGCACAGCAAGCTGCCAGTGCTGCAGCCTGGTCCCCTGGCGTGCCTTGGAGGGCACGAACCAGAGCAGCCTCTCCCCTCCCAGCACTAGGCAGGGCCGTGCTGGGGAGCACTGCAGGCACCCCAACACCAGGGAACGGTTCCAGAACGGCCGAATGCTTCACGAGCTCCACTACCACAGGAAATCAATGAGGCCTGCCCTTCCAAGCCATTCATAAAATGAAACGTAATATGGTGTCAAGTACACACGGAAAACAAACAAGAGAGAAAAGCAAGAACTCAAAACATCTCCCTCTGATCTCTTGAGCTAAATAATCCAAGACAGTGCATAGAACAGACATGCTGTAAGATGAATTTAGACTGACATTGCTGAGATTTAGGATGATGCTATTCTTCCAGTAGACCCTTCAACAAAAATCTTCTGATACTTTTCCTCGTTAGGTAACCAATTTGGATTGATATCAGCTAGCCACACAGTTCAGAAAACTTGCTTCACATTTCAAATTTATATATCCAGCCAAAATGTACTTCAAGTGTAGGTGTAGGAAGAGAAAAATACAGCCTTTTTATTTTTGAAAAGTAAGAAAATATGAATCAGGGGAAATATTATTTAAACAGTGGAATGTAATTAATCACCAGGTTCATAGAAAAAAGGGTGAAGACACACATTACAACCAGTTCTCCACAGAAATCAATTTTACTTAAAAAAAAAAAAAAAAGACTGCCAGGTTTCCTCTTCCCATTTGCCTTCAGGACTGCTACCAGTTCTGGCTCCTAACACTAATGAAATGGGAAGGAGAATGAAACATTGTTCCCTTACTATGTTACATGGAAGCAGCAATACATAACATCAATCTGTGTTCTCTCAAGGAAGCCCAAAAGAGCTTCCAACCCTTCATAGGTCTGGTTTGAGTGTGAGTGTGCCTTTGCCACTGCAAGAGGAGTTTGAACCTCAACCACAACAGTTCTTTCAGCAATGGAAATGACCATGCCTCCATCAGGGTGTTTTTGCTACAAAGTGGTAATCTGGGATTCCTCTTTTGCTACCAAGAAGGGAGCACAGCTGCTGACGATTTTAACACTTTTTCTAGACTAGTGCAGACAGTTTTCTAAGGGCACTAATTAAAAATACTCAAATGCTTGTGACTGGTGTTTGATTTAGAGTAACTGAAAGTACCTTACTGCACCCACAGAGAAGGCAAAAAACAACACCTGAATCAAGCACCTTGGTTCCATCCAATCCAGCCACGTTGATTGTAAGATCCAGAAACTGCTTTTTCAGGCTTTTGATTTCTGCTAGCTGAAAAGATTTATGACAGTAACACACATCATGATACAGTTCCTAACAACTTGACAAAAAAAACCACTGTTGATATTGGCCACAATTACTTCAACAACTTTGCCTTCACTTAGAACATCTAGGCACGAACATATGAGCACCTATGGACAAAAATCCTCCCACCCTGACAGGCAAAGCTTCAATTTAAAATTTCCATAACGAGTTTCTTAATGCACCGTGATCCTGAATAAACATCTCGTAGAACATTTCACTACTAACTCCATAAAGTATCATGAATACCAATGAAATAGTTGCCAAATCTACACCTCCACAGTATCTGGAAACAGTAGCCATCAGTAGAATTTCTACTTACACTATAACACTGAGCTAGCAAATGGAAACAAACACTACAAACAGAACACGCCCTGCTCCTACAGGAACTCTATGGCTCAGGCCAGAACTGAGAACATGTTTATGAAGACTCTCTATCCACATAACTTTTCTAGGAACATAATCTTTTTATGAAATATGTGATTCCTATGCTTCCTTATACTCTATATTCCATGATGATGTCATGCTCAGAAAGAAATGGCAGCTTCAGTAAAGCACATGAAGAGAAATCCAAGAGCTTATTCTGCCTGTTTTGATCTGCTGAGAGTTCCTAAGACACAGGGCATTTTGTCACTCTGAAGCTATTTTTAAGTAGAAGCCATGTGCATTTTCGACAGAAAAAGAAATCAAGGGGAAAAAAGTATCATGCACTTAATGACTAATTAAAATAACAAACTGAAGGAATTTTCACACCTCATTGGGCTAAGGACTTTTTACAGACTAATCCCTGAAAGTTTTACTTGGAACCTTTACAGAATTGTATTATCCTTTTAGAAAGCCTGTAACTAGGAATCTGCAAGCAATTGGTAATGGCCTCAATGCCTGTTTGTAAATAATGAACTTTGTTTTTCCTAACTACTACACCCCATGCTATAAGGAATTGCATAGTAAGCTAATTCATCACTATGCAATGTACAGAGGAAATAATCAAAGAATCTATCTTTTACTTATTGATTGATTTCTTAGTTTACTCACAAAAGTACTGTGCCTAAATGAACTGAGTATGCTTTCACAGTCATCAGAAATAACCAAACAAGCTATAGGGCAATACCTTCAAGGTCCTAGTCTCTGTAATTCAAATTTACTAAACTTATTGAAGAAGTTAAGTTTCATTAATAACCCACCATGACACCACACACAAACCCAAGGGCACCAAGATGAGGCAAAGGTGAATTGCAATGGGCTTCCTAAACACAAGGCAGAGGCTTCTTACAGAAAGCTTCCAAGTAACTAAAACAGTGCCAGTCTCATTCATCTCACTTGTGAGGAACAGCCTTTTTATGGAAAAGAAGTCACATTGTGTCCTTTGCTTATTTTGTGAAAGCAGCAAGGTGGGAAAATGGAGCTCAACCTTCAAGACAACTTCACAATAATACTTTTGAGTATTACAATGCAACTCCCAGAGCTTTCGTTCTGTCAGAAAATAAGTCAATATTAAATATTATCAGTTATCTCTGTAGGAAATGCTAAAGAGTAAATAGTAACTCAATTTCAGTCCAAAAATAAGAAAAGGAATCATAGAACGAGCAGTAATTCAAATGCCTGATTTCTCCTCACAGTATGAAGAGGTGTCAAAGCTGAGATTCGTGAAGTTAGGAAGAAAATTAAGCTCTACTATAAAGAGAAGATAATCCTATGCATTCAATGAGCCACTGACCCATTTCCTATCCAAGATCCTCATATAAAGAGATCTTCCTCTCTTATCAATGCACAAATCATACAGGTGCAAACACCTGGCAACGCTGCTGAGGGCCAGGGAGGTACCTCATTCCCTTTCTGCACACCAGGAGCTGGTGCCAGAGCTGTGTGCAGCAGAAACTCAGCCTGAGGCTTTCTACCTCCTAGGCTAATTCCCTAGGCACTGAAAATCCCTCCTTGTTAAGGAGACCTGTTACAATAATACACAAAGTCCCTTGCATTGTGTTATCTGAGGGTTAAGATCTCTAGGTAACACAGGTCAGTTCAGTTTGCAATTCACCCCCTTTGCCAGAACAGATTTCTTTTCTCACTAACACCAATTAACCCAGTTAAATAGATTTAATCCATCATTGGGGTGGAAAGTTGCTGCAAGGTGTAAAAAAACCCAAAATACCCTCCAGAGTTTTCTTCTGGGATGAAGTCTGACAAGGCAAAAACACAGAATGCACCAGAGTGTGACAGCATCAGAGGGAAGGAAGCCAAAATATTAGCTGTGGCAAACAGATTTAGAAAGACAGGTTATGATAATTGCTTTTATACAGACACTTTGGCATGGTACTATTTGAGATTAACGAACAGAGATAAGATTTAACAAAATCAGTTCCACCTGTTGCCCTGCTCTGGCTCAAACACATATTTAGAAGGAAGTGCCTCCAAATGTAGTGAGCACTGAGAATAAAAAGGACCCCTGAAGTCCTAAACCTGCCAGAAACCAAATGCAGATGGAAAATTGATCTTCTGTCCTTCATCCATTTGACTGAAGGCAGAAATTGACTTCCTGCAAGTTATAAATTATATTTACTGGGTAAAAATTAATCCTTTGTGCGTGGCCATCACATTATCTTTCATTATTCAAAAGACTGAAATCATACTGTTCTAGCTCACTTCACCTTCATTTCCCCAGTCCTGGAAGAGGGTATACTGAAGTGCTATCCACATCAGGCTAAGCCTTTAACAGTGGCATCAATTACTGCTCCTGTTCTTGCTTCTGGGTTAATTCCTCTCAGACCTAAGGTCCAGCTTTCCTAAAAGCAGCTATTCATTAAAGAAGTTCAGATAAAGCAGAAGGGGCTTCATTCACGAGGTAAATACAAACGAAGCTTAGACCACATCATCTGTAGTGAATGAACAGAAGGAGCTTCAAAGACAAGAGTGCAATAAAAACCTTAAGGACTCATCCTGGCAGCAGTTGTTGTCCGTGTTGGAAAATGCCCCTCCAGCTCGGATGCAGCTGGGGCAGCTCCGCTGCAGAGGGGACAGTGTGAGGCCGAGCCCTGGTCCCACACCTGGGCTAGAGAGGGAGCCTTAAGCTGGAGCTACTGCTACAAAAGCCCTTCCCCAGCAAGAGGAGCTCACAGTCCATGACATTTGTACAGTGCAGAAGGATGGGACAGTCACCATCACAAACTCTGAGAAAAAAATGAAAGAAAAATGGCCAAATTTTTCAGACATGAAAATCATTACCAGTCCACCCTACATTGCCTATGAAAATGTTCTCAAGAACCATGAGAAACATCAGTTTTAAACTACAACAGACACAGCAATGTGCACCTTACAGAAACTGTTCTATACAGACCCATTGTTGGAAAAGGTGGCTGTTACCACCCCATCTCCCAAGGATTTAACTACACTCACCACTACCAGCCACTGAAAATGACTCATTTGCCCAGGCATAAGAAAGACAAGATGGTATTACAAGTTTTGGTATAAAAAATCCTCTCCCTGAGCATTTCCAAGTGACCAAAGACTCTACAGGCTCAGCTCTGCTTTGTATTCCATGAGGAACAAAACATCTGAGAGCAGATTTTCATGTGTTCTCCATTTGTCCATACGTGGCTCCACAAAAATGCACCCTGCTAACACTGGCATACCAATCATTCATGCTCACAAACACATTTCTTTTCTGCTGGCACAAGCAGGCTACCTGCAGCTACCTTTTCTGTGCATTGGTCAGTGTATAGAAAATATAACACTGTGAAAAACAAGTCTCTCAGATTAGAAAACAGACTGCAATAAAGCAAGAATTGAATTGGCCGATTATCTCAATATGTGGTTTTAATTACCTCTAACTCATAGCAGTCGGCTCATTTGCATCCTTCAGATGAGACCTTAAATATCCATACCCTCTGTGCCTGCCTTGGACAAAGAAGATAGCTTGGGGCTTTTTGGAAAAAAAACAGATTCCTGCCTCGTTTTACTTGGCTGCTACAGTCCTCTGAGGTGGCTGCAATTCAGCAAAGCCATAGGGCTTTTCAGCTTGGGAATTAGGATGGAAATTGTTACATGAATGCAAATACTGTTCTTGGTCTTTTCTTGAAAAAAGCAGCTATTTACTCACCAGCCTTAAAAATTAAATGAGGTTCTAATTAACGAACAATAAGCCACAAAGAAAAAACAAAACCTGGCAAGAGTAGTTCAAAAGACACAATTTAAGACTAAACAGATCAAATAACCAAGTTATCACTTAAACCAAAGTTACCTAAAAAGGAACCAAAAGAATAAACGAAAGATAAAATTTAAAATTAGCTTGGCGGAGTCAAGAGAAAAGCTGAGAAAATGAAAGACAAGGTATAAGACCTTGGCCACAGGAGCTGATTGGAGTTCACTAGTGAATGAAATCCCAGTTTAACAAAAATGCATTAATACCGTTTGAATGTGCCTAGCTCTTTGTAGGGCACCCAGAGAGGATTCATCTCCTGCCCCACCTACTTTTACACACAGTAGCCACGATCCGGCCCTTCAAGTCTGACTACTGAAAAATGCCAATCTATTCTTATGGGAAGTGGCAGCTTCAAAATTACATTTCATGGCATCTTCTTACTTCAGATGAAACAAATATTCCTTTAGTTATGCCATGCTCACCAATTCTGAAGCATCAGGTTTAAATACTACACAGCAGACACACTACACTGTTGGTTTTAGGCACTGAATTAAGTGTTTTAAGTTATGGTAAGGCATTGCTGCAGCTTACAGCTGAAGCACAGTATGGAACCTGACAAGTGTATCTGAAATCCTGCAATTTTAACTAGTTGTCACTTCATACTACAGCTAATCAGCTTCCTCAAACATGTCACAACTATCTATTGCATTTAGAAGCCTTCACCTTCTCTTGTTCTTACCAGAACCCTCTCCCAGTCCTCAAGCCTGAGGATGAGGACAGGTGCAAAGTAAGCACATTACTTAAGAAAGGAAAATCACTTTTAATTACCAGATTGCAGCCTTAGCTGCAGAAATGCAGAGACCTGTAATTTTGATCTCTGCCTGAAGATAAGCTTGGCACTAGGGCAGTCTTCAGCGACACCAGACTGTTTCAGATTGCAGGGTGGCAGGATCCTGGCTGACAACTGCAGAGTTTTGGAAGCAGGGAGGGCAGAAGGGGCTCCAGCCCCCGGCTGGGTCAGCCAGCAGCCCCTGCAGAGAACAGCTCTGCCCAGGGAGGGAGAGGCCTCCCCATCTCCATAGGAGACTGCACCTACAAAGAAGTTTAAAGCCCCTGAAGATCTGTCCAATAAAATCAATTCCAACTCTGTGGAAATAAAACTTAAATTTGGTACTAAAAGCTGGCTCTATTTCCTTCTTGCTGGGAGAAGGATTTCTGCACTGTTTTGTTTGAACTGCTTAGTCACACACCAGGAGATAACACTGGAGAAGGAAAAAAAAAATTAACTGCATCAACAATGAACGTTCTAAACAAATCAGGACAGATTCACATAATGCTGGCAGCCAGGGAGAGAACTCTGAGGGTAAAAGCAGGAGGTGAAGTCATGGGCTCCAGGCTCAGCTTTCCCCTAATCAAGAAGCTTGTTTAGAAACAAACTGGCAAACACAGTGACCTCTCTGCCCTGCCCTTACATGCTTATCGTGTTTTGACTAAAAGGTTGTTATTAAAAGATGAGCAAGTTCCCAGCACTATCTCATTAAACCCTCTGCTGTTTTCCTGAAGACAAGTGCACCAATGGTACATCCTACAAGTTCCATTTCTTTGTAATAATTACACTACAGAGATAGTTTCTTCATATTAAATATTGGCAGGGCAGTACTAAAAGAATCAGTAGCCAAACACTGCACTTAACATCTGCCATTTTAATAACCACCTCTGCTTCTACTGAACAATTTAATAGACAGTTGTAAAATTCTAATAAATCTTGTGACTGGCACCCATCTCTATTTTATCTCATAGGTTTCTTGAGTGTTGTAATTTTCTAGAAATGGTAGCTTTAGTTTTCCAAGACAGTGCTGAATTTGAAAAATTAGGATGTATACCACACAGTTTCAAGACAAGATAAAAAGCATCCCCATTCACAACTGTAACTGACTGTTCCTACTCTGCAGGACACTTCCATCCCTAACCACCCACCCTCTCCTCTTTTTAAGTAAGGCTGCAGCTGGTCTCCAAGAGGTTCTAAATTAAGGCAGGAATGTGGTATAAAGTGCATGTGCATGAATTCAGATCTCTCCACACCCACTGAAATGCATCTCCAGAGAAACAAAAGCCCAGTACAGCAAGGGATGGGGAAATCAGCACTTGTGCTCCGTGACACCCATCTTACAAAGCAACTGCTAAATGTGTCTCAGGAGTTAACTTGTTCACCTCAACAACTCTTAACCACTGTTAGTAAGAAACACAGAATATTAAATAATACATATTCTATTTCACCTTGTGCTCTTCTATGGAGTAATAAGGTATTGCAAAATTCAAGAGAACACAGAGCTGGAGATGGCAAATTATGTCAATAAACATATCTGTAAATAATATGAAATAAAGATATATAAAACAGTCTTTTAAAGGACTGTGGTCTCAACAAGAAGTGGAACAGTGTTCAGAAATAGACTATATTTACTTTAGAATATCTTTGCATGTTGGAAGGCAAAGATCAGATCAATGTAGGTATACTCTGCTGAAGGCAAAACCCACCAATCAACATCGACTTGTGTGCTGTAGGGTTTTTTTCCTTAATTCCAGAAGCAAAACAAAGCTTCCTGAAAGTGAGGTGAAATGCCTTTGCACCTCCTGGGGATACTTTCACATATACAAAAGATGTGTCTGTTTCTCACACTTCCATTTCAATCAGACACAGGACACAGACATGTGCATGATGGAAGATGGAGCAAAGTCCTTCGTTAGCCACTTACCAACTGACCACATGTATTAACCTCACACTCTGAGCCTACGATCCCATTTACCTCCTCCAGATGCTAACCACCCTTCTCAGATCTCTCTTGCATTCCCCACAGGTTCCCATTTCTCCTCCCTTTTTCCTTCTCTTAGCCTGTCTCCTGTTCCACCTGCAGCTTCTGGTGTTGTATTTGCCATGGTTTAACAAGGGCTTCCCACCTCTGCTATTCCTACAGCTCCTGCTCTACCAGTACTGCACTGACACATTCTGTAGAGCCATGATGCTGACTGCATCAAAAACTGACCCAGCCACACAACAGTTCTGCAGTTTTCAAGTCAGATCAATCCTCTGGCACAGAGAAGCAGGGATGGCACACACCAGCAAGTGCCTGGGAAGAGGAAGCAGCAGGAACCGCTGCAGAAACCTGGTCTACCACTGAACTGCAGCCCTAGGCTGGGCTCTCCCTACTCCCACCCTCCCAGGGTTCTTTCCATGACCACCATTCCCCACCTGGCAGCACTGGCAACTCTCACCTGGAGTTCCTCATCCTCCAAGTTTCACTCAGCACTTGGCTAGCAGCGACACGTGCAGCTCAAATCTCTGTCCCAATAACTTATATTAAAATGCCATGGCTCAATGCCAGATTTTAAAGCCTGATAACTTACACATTTGGTTTATTAAAGAGATGGAAGTGAAAATAGATGATAGGCATACTCTCATGTTATTCATACTAGCATATATCCAAATCACCATTTATTACTGTGCATACATAAACTGATGATGGATGAGATGAAAAGTCTTTTTTTAAAGAATTCCTATTAAAAAATGAATTAGTAAAAAAATTCCCAGCTTACTAAACCATTACACACTCTAACTCAATTTTGATCTATATTGATTTAATGGTATTTCTTGGAGCTAAAACTAGGTGGTATGTTATTATGTATTTACAGAAAATAAAGGAACTAGAAATCTAGTGGTACAGGTTAATCAAACTGTCAACAAACCTTCTTTGCTGCATAGCATAATCCACACAGCAATCTCAAAATACATTACAGAGCATTTTATAACGCAAATAAACCTTAGAAGGTTTTATTTTATATATAAAACACTGCCACCTCTAAGGCACTACGATATTATATCAGAGTTGGAATTTTACTTGAGATGCTGCTGTTTTTGAACTTGGGCAGAATTTGGAGAGTTCTCAAATGTTAAAAGCAAAGGCCAGGACCCCCTGGTTGAGCTGGGGTGACCAGAACCTCAACTAAAACTTCACTGGTTACATCCACATCCTAAATGCAAAGCAGCTACAGAACTTTGCTGTACCACAACATACAGGCAATGGGACCAACCAAACCTCGGTGGAAATTTCAAAATCTCATTTTATTTGCTTTTTCCTGGGGAAGTTATATGGAAAAACTCAAATTGGATTCAAAACAGAAGGAGAGGGAACTCCACCAGGTCAAGCCTCACCTCAGTCACACCGTCTTTACAACCATTTTAACTCTTATTTATTCACAAACATAATTTGAACTGACATGGAGGTGACCCAGCAAAGCGTCTGCAAGAGAGGGGAAGCTGACAGTCTTTAAATTGGTGGTTTCATATATCTTACTGCAATGGAGGCTGCTTTTCTACCCTCTCCATCTCATTCATGATGCTTAAAGACAAAACTGCAATGCTAAGCATTGCCTGGGCCATGAATCATGGTGTGGAGCAGTTATTCACAGAGAAAATGCACAACTTACTGATTCAACAGTCTGAACATAGTAGACCCCTGTCCTACAAGGTAACTTAAATTATTTGTTTAAATTAAACATGACCCTCAAGCCAGTAAGCCTGCTTTCAAATTTCAGATAATAACACAGGTCCTAGTTTCAAGTGCCACTAAAATCAGTGGAAAGATTCAGAAACACTTCCAAAGGCTTTGGATTGAGCTCATGGAATGCCAGATCCCATTTGAGCCTGCTCATTACCACCAGCAGTCTTGGCAGCACAAAAGCAGAAAGAAGGGACCACAGAGGTCTCCAATTACATAGCACGGCTTCAGTGCCCAGCAACTGGTCAGCCAGGCTATGAAACACCAAGTATTTGACCTCTTTTTTGTTGAAGAATTATGTATTTCTTCAATCCTTCCTTGGAATTACTACGGACAGGAAGGATAATGCCATCTCATTTCAAGCCCTGTGGCACACACAATGTCAAAACACAGAAAAATTCATAGCTGCCACTATACAACCCTAATTCCACTTCCAAAATTCACCTCCTCAGAAGCTCTGCAAATCTTATGTCTCTCTAAAGTCAGTGATGACTGACAACATCAGATCACATGAAACCTTATACCAAAATCAATAAAATACAGACGAAAATTCTGTGGATACTCAAACTAGAATTAAATTGAGTCTATGGATACATTGCAATATTTAAGGATTTCATATATTTAACATGGTTGCACTCTCACTTTAAAGAAGTCTACACATCAAAGTGGAAGGTACCATCCTAGCTACATATTTTGTTGTTAAAATTATCTAATCCTCCTACAATAGTATCACCCAGAGACCTCAACTGACACGCTGCATTCTGTATCTTCTGCAGCAAAAGGCAGGCAGAACAGAAAAGAACAAAACGTGGAAATGTGTTGCTAGGATAAGACGTCATGGAAACAAAATGCATTGCACTTAAATAGTGTGCTATTCTGTATGTGCTTTAACACACAAAAATACTTCATTTTCTCTGAAATTTAATCATTTGCCTTTGGTGGATTTAGATTCAATTTTTTTTTTTTTTTTAATAAGACACCTGAGTTTAAATCCAAAATGTGTTAATCAAATATTGTCTTAGATTTTAATCTCTACCACTCAATAAGGATGATGGGATAGTATAGATCCAATTTGGGCAGATTTTTTCTGCTACAGGCTTGCAGAACCGTATCCCAAATTATCAGATGCATCTCTCTTCTCTCATCCTGTAAGTTTCAGAAGCCCCAAGGACACTCTGAAGGAGAACAAATGAAAATGAAAATTTAGTTGCTGTGCAGAGCCTCAGGGGGCTTTTCTATTGATGTCTCTGAAGAATAGGGAGCTAAGGTGGGAAAAAGTTTTCAAGAGACAGAATTTTCCAGCAACAGATTTCAGGCACAGCCCATGGTCTTCTCTCTCTTAAAAAAAATCCATTAAAGGTTCAAAAAAACTTCCAGTCTTTCAAAGATTACATTCCCTCTGCACACTTGAAATTACAGTATCATGGGTTTCTAAACAGTAAGCCACTGTTTGCTAGCTACAGCAACAGAATGTAAAAAAGGCACATTGCCACTTTGTAAGAGCACATCCCACTATGAAGCCACATATCCAGTACACATTATTTTCAGGATGCTTGCCCATTTTGAAACCAACCCAAAAAATGAAGTTAAATGACCTTAGAATACCTGAACACAGTCTCCAGAATGTCGTGCTGTCACTTCCCAGCCAGGAGCTGGGATTTACTAAATACATTTCATCACTGCTAAAGTGCAAAGAAGACGCTATATAAACAGCATTTTCACATAGCGTGATCACTACTATATTTTCCTCTTGTCATAATAATAATAATATCAATAATAATAATTATTATAGTAATCTTCATCATAGTACAAGTGATTCTGCTTGTTAGAATTTGAATAGCAAACACTTTGCATTGTCAAAAAGATCCTTTTTCCTCCACCTGCTGCTATCTGATAAGCACCAAAAGTATCATTGTGATGTAACCTAAAGCATCCCTCTAAGAATTTGGGCTTTGACTGGGAAAAAGAAGTTGGGCTGTGTTAAAAAACATCTCCATGCATTTCCCAAGAGGCCTTTTACTTTGCCTGAATACTGGGTAAAACTGTCCTTGTACAGAAGGCGTACCTTTTGAAAAACAAACAGATCTTCCAGACAGGACATGATACTACTTCAAAGCACACCGTAAGAATCAACAGATTTGCATGTGGCTTTGGGAACAGGATAAGGTCTCACCCACAGTCCCACACTTGCAGCTTGCAGAATTATAAGCATTAGGAGAGCAGGAAGCAGGACTGAAAAGGATTTCAAGGTAAATCCTTCATTAGTCCTGGCAGCATCTGAGAATTGGACTGAACACTGAGCAAGTTTCCTCATTGTATTTGTATGTATTTATATGGCTTAAATATATCCAAGTGTGGCATTTCCATGATCTCTTCTAATCAAGCTCATTTTGGAAAATATCCAAAACAAGAGTGGAAACAAATGAGCTGGAGTTAGAGCATACCACAAGACAACTACAGTCTAACCCAGAAGGCAAAAACTCCTTTTTTTTGAAGACTCAGAGATTTTTCTTTGGAACC
The DNA here is from genome assembly GCA_013398275.1 of Promerops cafer. Lineage (NCBI taxonomy): Eukaryota > Metazoa > Chordata > Aves > Passeriformes > Nectariniidae > Promerops > Promerops cafer. Next base: position 31,454 of record VZSE01003090.1, read on the forward strand.
ATTTCCAGATATTGTCACCTTTTTACATGGAAAGATGATTGCAAGTCTGACTATTTGCTATCAGAACGTCAGCATTCCTGCAGCATCCAAAAGCTACAAAGGGCATTCTTTGATCCCGTTAATATGGAAATAAGGGCACAGAGAGTGTTTTCTTTAAATAAAAACAGCTGTATCAATAAAAGCTATTTGTGAAAGCGATGAACAATTTTCTCTTAAAGTTCTTTAAGCTGAAAATCCTTTAGTTTAACAGATACTGCAGAATCCTCCTTTTGACAAGTGATCACGTACAGCCATGGAAGTGGTTTGCCCACATTTTCCATGTGCCAGCCTCACACAGAGCACTGCCAGATCTCCTGGGGGAGATCTCCGACTAACATCACATGAAAGCAGAATAGCTCGTGAAAGATACGCAGGATCTAACTTCAGTGGGGACAATCAGTGAGGAAAAAAGGGTACAACTTGCCTTTACTGGCAAAAGTTGGGAAGAAGTACCCTTCAGGTTAAAGCCTGGCAGTAAATATAAAGTAGCATTTGCTTTCTTACCAAATGATGCCCAGGGAGATTTCTAAGCAGTTCCTCCATTCTTCACAGAGAAGGCCTGGGTCTGTTCCTGAGAAGAGCCTTCCCAGCAGCAGAGTGGCTCTGTGCAGGGCACCAGATGAAAATAAGAGGAACATGGGAAAAGGAGGGATGTCAGCTCACTACCAGCACTGGCCAAACCGGTGAAAAAGGCTATGATGAGAAGAGCCAGGCACACTGTGCAGAGCAAACCCTTTATTCCTGCAGGACAGCCTCCAAGCTAATGGGACAGCAGAAAATCTGGCAACCAGCAAGCTCTCACAGGGTACCAGGTCAGTAAGGAAATCAGTCCTCGATTTTAGTTTCTGTTCCCACTGCAGACACACCCCTCTGCTGCCTGTTTGCTCCAGGCCCTTCAGAACAGGAGCTGGTACTCCTGCAGCCCTTGCACAACAGCACTCTGACTGCAGCTGCTCTCCACACTTCACTGCAGCAATGATGAATTACCCTCTGTCAAGTTCAACACATGATAATGAAGTGAAAAGAAGAGAGTGAGAATGCTCTGATATTAGAATTAGGTAATCTATTAAGTAGCAATAGCAAGGCCCTTGTTACTAGCAAGGATCTAGAGCATCCCTTCAACAGCTTCTCTTTGTTTATAGCTCGGTTTCCTGGAAGTGAGAAAGTAACAAAGAAAAGGCCATAAATAAATGTTCAAGACATTAACTCTTTTCTCCCCTGCAGCTTTTAAAAGTAGTACAAGCTATAAACTACCCTATAAACATATCTTGAGCTTCCTGTGACAACTTTAGTGTCAAGCAAAGCCTGGCACTGTGCAACAGTATTAAGTTTTCCACCCCCATTTTGAATATGGATACAGTTTCAGACTGCTGTGGAGCCTATTTTACAAGTTTTCCCTTTTATTAGGTCTCTGCTCCAATTATCTTTATATTGTTCATATTTATTGCACAATATTGTGCTGTGTTGTTCACATGCTTCTGGGGCACACAGTATGTGAAATACTACTCTAAGCAACACAGGATTTCCATTTTCATTTGCAGTTGTGGACAGCAAATACTATCAAGTTACAACACTATTCAGAAGCTGCACACCTCCTTGCACAGACAGTGTAACAGGCAGAAGTTTATAGCATGTTAATTATAAATTTACTTTTATTTTACTTAACATTTCTTTCTCCATACAAATGATTCTGCACTCACAATTAATTGATCCTATGTATTTATGCAGCATGTACACACATCATACCCACCACCACTTCAGTGATTACTGCTAAAAATCCACGGTATTAAAAAAACTAGTCACACTTTACACTAAAAAAAAGAAGAGCTATGTACTACTTAACAAACAGTAAGGTCACAATCTCCATCTGGCCAAAAAGCATGTCATAACAAAAAGGAACAGCTGGAACTTGTACTGCAGAGTTCTGCTCTGCCTTTATTTTTCTACATATGTATTTAGCACCTTGCAAAATCATCTTAGCAAGACTTTTTAAGACTAATAACATCATCAGTTATATCAAAGGCATATTACTTAACTACTTCTATTGCATATTTCAAGTGCTTTTATTGTACCTTTCAGCATGATTTTATTCACATCACTCAATCTGCCTACTAATAGCCACTCGAGCCAAGGCACAAGCTACCCACTGACACAGTTCCAGTCCTCACTTACAGAGAAGGCCATGCCAGCAACCAGGCAGCCAATCCAGGGAAGGACAGCTTTTTATAGATCTAGTAATTTAAAAAAATAAAATAAAAAATTTCAAGGCTTTGTCTTCATGCTCAGTAGCAGACACTTACTGTAACTGATGTTTTGAGACTGAAATCTGTAAAATGTTCATAATAACACTTAAGTCTCCTCTGCAGTCTAAACCCTGGAGTAAAAATACAGAATGAGCAAGCAGAGAGAGACATACCAGTGCTGTTAATGCATTCATGCTCACAAACAAATGCATTATAATTCTGTCTGTATGATAAGGCAGCACAAAAAACATCTCTAGAATAATAATCCATTCAGTGATATTCTCACATTGGTATGCTTCTGTGATTTTGATGCTTTTAGTTGATTAAAAATTGATAGTCAAACAAGTATGGAATCATACCCATCCCTCTGCTGATACCCACCTCACCACTGGGACTAAACCCAGGCTCCAAAGGAATGGATCAAACTTTGCCTTGACTTTGTCTGAGCTAAGAGTCACTCAGAAGTTTCAGCTGGGGAAAATGTGGTCTATAAATCTTGTCCTGAAGGCATACAGGATATATTTACATCATTCCATGTTATTTGTGACTGAGCCTTGCACTCATCAAAACTGAGGATGCTCCCAACAAGAATAATGAAAGAAAAATAGGTCAGGCTCTACTGCACAGATTTTGAAAGCTTCAGATTGAGCTATCATACAAAGAGTAAGAAAAGAGCAACCGCATCATTTCCTCGCATACCCAGAGGTAGTATCTAGGAATATGACAATTTGACGTCTGATTTTGTTTCACACTGGACAAAATCGGCATCTTCTTAAGCTTCCTGCTGATATTAGGTCTTTGCAATACCGGATCACCTTTAGTCTCCATTTCTCAAGTCATCAGACCATAATACATTTGGAGTAAGGCTGAAAACAGACATTGACGTTCAGTCTGCTTAGAAGTGGTTTGCAATAAGTTACCATTTGTCTACAATATTAATTTGTGTCCAACAGACCTGGATTAAAAGTATAAATATGATATAATTTAAAAATACAATTAAAATTTCCCCATACCTCTCAATTCTTCTAATAAAATCCACAAATGTGAACTAGATATCATATGTGAAGGTCAAACAGTTTTTTAAGCCAACAGTCATAGAAGGCTTCTAAAATCAATAAGACATATAAAACTGATTGCAACCTTATAAAAAGCATCAAATCTTTTAGCCTGGGTGACACAAATATAGCATTTCACACTGTAAGCAATTTCCTGGCAATGTAGGCCAGTTTACCTTTGCACTGTGAAGGGGCTTTCTGTATCTCTAGACTCTGAGTAACTGCAGTGGTTATTTAGGGAGCAGACAACTCCATAAGGCACAGTGCAGGACCAAGAACAGCAGCTCTCTGCAGCTAAGACACGGTGTCACACGTGGGTCACCCCACACCTTGTGAGCAAACAGCCTGGCTTTGCTTTGAGGGTGGGATGATTTGTCTCTAAGGAAAAAGGATGCAGGGCAAAATAACTTAATGGAAGGAGGGGGTTGTAGTAGCTGATGTAAACATTCCACCTCAAACCCTGGCTCCCCAGCCAACCACTTCCAAAGACCTTATCAACACTCTGCATGAGATGGCAAACAGGTGGAGGTGTTCCAAGCTCTCTGTACCCAGCTGCCCTCCATGGATGGCCAACAGTGCTACAGCAGCAGCAGGTTTTCACAAGTCACGTGAAACCCATGACAGTCACGTGAAACCCACGACAAACAGCCTAGGTGTGATGTCAGGACATCCTCATGCCTTCAGCAAAGCCCTGTTCATGCTCAGAGGTGCAGTCATGCACCCAAGGGATCAGATCCTTCTCACTGGTCCCAGCCAGGTGACTCCAAAACCCTTAGGCACCTTTTATATTCAGTTTGCAGAGCCTACACTATGCCCAAAAATGTTCAAATCACATTAAGCTTCTAGGTTGTTTTTGAAGATGAAACTGATAAAATGGGCATGTGTGCTGTTAAAATTTTTAATAACATGGGGTTTTTTTATATAAACAAGCAGATTCACACTTTCCACAAGTCAATCATCGTTGACTAAAAAGGACTTACAGGAAACACCAAAGAATGCCAGCTAATCCCAAATTTTAGGGATCATTCCTTTAAACCTTGCAGTTACAATGTGAGTGAGCAGATGCAGAAGGTACTGAAATTCTCCCACTGGTGCTGAGGGTGCAGGCAGAATGCTCTTCCAATGAATTCAAGAATATCTTTGATACTTGCTGCATCAAAACAATGCCAGTTAGAACACTGACATTTAATCCTGTGCCTGTGAGCAGAGGACACAGCTATATTTACTCTGTGGATATGCCCTAAGCAGTAATCTATACAGGAAGGGAAAATACTAACAGAGAAGGTAGAAGATGCATCTCTAACACTGTTATGATTTTGAAGATGTACTGAAATAGGAAGGATGATATGAAATGTAGGCACAGCAGATCTTTATAGAGAACCCAAAGGAAGATAATGCTGCCCAGAACCAGTGCAGAAAACATGAATGTTAATAAGATTTTTTTTTTTTACGTCTGTATTTCTGGCCTGATACTGTGTGACACTGTTTTCTGCAACACAATGCACTATTTCAAAGACAAAAAGACACACTGTCCACTGAAAATTAATATGTGGTAAGAACATTCCGTTGCAAGACGTAAGTGATTTAGTAATGAGATTTGGGGTTATGTCATCTGACCATATTGTTTCTATGGTCTTTATGGCAAATTAACTAACTTACATTTCCAGCATCACAGCCAGCATCATTCCTATCAGGAGACACACTGTTCTTAACAGTGCCACTGCTTCAAAGGCATTTTTTAATGTTGCATTATTTTTGTACATATGGAAGAAATTTTTGCCAGTTCATGCAAGTAGATGTGGCACAAGGATATTCACTGATGTGGCATGATACCACCAAAATGCACGAGAAGCAACCCCACCCATCTAGGGCTGGAACAGCAAAAGAAAATTCAGGGATATACTTAGGGGCTGCTTAGTTTGTCACTCAACCAAAACCAAAACACATGCAAATTCTTGGCAGAACACGGTTAATTATTAACTTTATTTATCATCTTACAAAGTAAACTGTAACAATTCATAAAAACAAATATCCAGAACATTGAAACCACATATTAATAATAATAAAACCCCCAAACTGCAGATCACAGAATTAGACTCCATTAGGCACATTGTTGCACTAAGTGGCACCCATTCAGAAGAAGCAACAGAGCCAAAAAAACCAGTCTTCTACACAGAGATCCAACATGAGCAAATGGAGCTAGATTAATACAGCAAATTTGTATAAATTAAGGACAAGAATAGAAATCAGGCATGATTTCCCACTGTTTGTTTTTCATTTTGCTAAGACAGAAAATATCATGTTTGCTAAAAAGTTTTGATTAATAAAAAAGCATCCATATTTAGGACAACCTTTATTTCATTTGTTACAAATACTGCTTTTCTTACACGTTAACATAAGCTCATAATGGAGCATTTTCTTAAATCATTTCACAGTCAAGGGACAGAAGAAATGGTATGTAACAATACTCTTTCACAAATTTCCTGATGTAACTGGACTTCCAATGTTGCCTTTGCCCCTTCCCTTTTTGGTCTTACTGAAAATACAGCAAAAATAAAAATGCTAGCCCAAGTAGTTTCAGGTATAACAAATTCTCCTTGACACCAGTAGCTGGAGTCCAGTTACTCTGAAGCACAGTGAGAGTCAAGCTCACTTCTTTTAAGATGGGACATACACTAAGCCTGAGGAATGCATCAGTGTAATGAGACAAGAAATATTTTAAATAACCACAAATGTTATTATAACTTCTTAGACTAAAATACTTTAATTAAAAAAATTCTTAAACATGGAATTACTGTACCTTTTTATGAGTCATTACTGTCATTTACTGATAACTGGGTGTTACTTTGTTTTAAACAGTTGTAAACAAGACTTTATACCTTCTTGATAGCAAACTTACATTGTTAGTCACATATCTGAGTCAATTCCTTCCCCCTGAGCATAACTTTACCCTCTTAGAGGTAAGTACACAAGAATATGGTCTGAAGGGGCTTATTTCATGTATTTTCAGAGATATGACAAGGGAGGAAACAGGAAATAAAAATCAAAGAGACAGCTTTTTTTAATCAATGTTTTTCCATATCCTACTCATGCCCCCCATATTCCCACAACTTTGGAAATACACTCAATACAAGCTTGAAATTCCAAAAAAGGACCCACTGAAGTCACAAACAGCTTGATCCAACTTGCTTTTGGTCCTACAATCTACATTGCTTAAAATTTACAAGGTTTTATTCAAATGAGTCATCTGCATACAGTTCTAAGAAAGACATCCTGGGTCAAAACTGAACAGTTTTAACACTATGATGCAATCAAAAGCAATAGTTCTGAAACTGCATGGTGGATCCAGTGATGACATCAGCTCATGGAAAAAAAAAAAAAAGGGAAAAAAAAATTGACCAAAAAACAGGATGTCAAAACTAAGAAAAAGTATTTATTAGCATCTCTGATTAAAACCAGATGCTTTCAATTCAGAAACTATTTTTCTGTCAGTTCTATTTTCTTCTTCCTGCTTCTCACTAATGACCTCTCCTCATAAGGAAGCCAAGCAGCCACCTTCATGCCAGGTCACCAACTACAGGCTCATGAACTCTGCAGTGGCAGCACACAGTACTCAGCAGAGGCTGCAGCAATCCTTTGTGTGATGCTCCCTCTTCTTATTTCAAAAGTGTGAATGTCAACACCTGAAACCTCCACATCTCAAGGCAAGGTTATTTTACCGTGTCTTGTCCCTCTGTTAAATAGATCATTTCTAGGAAATGTGAGTGTTCTATTTAATTACCCCTTGGGAAAGAAGCAAGGCAAATGGGGCTGCTGCAGGACAGTACTCAGGCTGGCTTGCATTCTTCCACTGACTTGCATTTCTTTGCAAAGAGCTTCAGTTTTGAGGCTGTGGTCATGTTGTCTGCTCAAAACCAAAGGTTTTCCTTCATGGCTGAGACACCCAAGAAATACAGCTGGGCCAGGGCACAGCACAAGCAGAGCCCCACGTTTCAGTTTGGCAGCTGGTGCTCCCACTGACACAGTTTTGGCCCCTGACAGCCAGCACTGCCCCGGACAACCCAGGCAGGGGAGCAGCCCGGATCAGACTGCTCACACAGGCAGTTTGGGTGTGACCAATGCTCAGAGAAGACTCAGACACCTACACGTGAGCCAGGCTGGGCCACCCAACCACAGGACCTGAGACCCATCCCTGGCCTTGGGAGATTTTCAATGGCAGTCCTGACAAATGAGGGCTTAGGGTGTCAGGTGCTACTTTTACAGCACACTAATTCTGGGTGGGAAAGGCAACAGATTGATTGAACTCTTATTTCATATATCAAATCTTAACTATGAGAAATTGTGGAGAAAGTGGTCTAAAGAATTGCTTAGGTGTATACTGCACATATAATGCCAGCCTGAGCTCTGCAACAGAAATCAAATGCTGGTTGTGTAAACTGACCCCTGATTTTCAGATACTAATTTTTCATAGCTGGCTGATGTGGACATCTCACTGGCTGCCTCCAAGGTCTGAACTATCCTTCATCATCCTCTTCAATATGCTCAAAACTCTGATGAGTCTTTTCGGGGTTTTTTTATTAACAGAAAAAAATCTAAAAGTTACAAACACTAGATGTTTCTGAGCCATGAAAAAATCACGTGATAAAATACCACAATTAACCTTGAAAATCAACCATTTTTTTCCAATATTATATACCCAACATGAAAAAATAAACCCCAAAATTATTTTTACACTAGAGAAAGGCTTTAAAATCCCCGAGGAACAGAGTGGGAAAGCCAAATAAGTATCCTGGAACACCAACCCAAACATTTCCAGTCCTGTAGTATCTTTTTTTGGTAAAGTTTAATTGCATAGACATGCTCTCATTCCTGCTGGGATCCAGCTGCCACTGCTTCCCTCTGACTGCAGCCACGAAAGCCACAGCAAACGTGGCAGGAGTGAATGTGTGCTAGCAGGTCCTTCCATTCACAGTCCAGCATATCAATCATGATATTAATGAATGTACAGAACTAAGCACTGGCACAGCTGGGCACCAGACACATGCTCAGCTGTCTCAGTTCCACCACAAGCACGGGGACAGTGCAGAGGCCGGGGCAATGCCACCTGAGGGAATCCTACTGAACAACCCAGCCTGTCTGAAGGCAAACAAAGCCTTGGTGCTGAAGAACAGATGCTTGCTGCTTCGCTGATGAAATGTTCCAATATTGTATTTTTCCCGTTGTCCACTGGACACTATTACTGTTTTTCCTTCATTGCCTGTGCCAGATTTTAAAAAAAGGGAAGGAGGGAACAAGAAGAAACATGTGTTTCCAAGACTGCAGTTCCTGCCTATTAAAAGAACATTTTTAAAAAGTTATAGCTACATCCAGAATACTATTTATCCAGCTTTAAAAGTGGAAGCATTTAGTCCAGTAGAAGAAAATAATTTAAAGGCCCATCAGACTTATTCCTTCTTTAGGACTCCTCTTGCAGTGTTCAGTACTACAGCATTGTGATCAAGTGTTGCCTAGATGATTTTAAAAAATGAACAAATTTATTCCAGATGTGAAAGTCTTTGAGGCTAAAGAACTCAATAACACGTCAATACTGCAAAGATTGTGGAGATTAAAAATAGCAGCAGAAGGAGGTTTCGTGTTCACTTCACTTTCAGTGGAACAAAAAATGCTGAATACAGTATAGTCTCCCAAAATGGCTGAGATGTCTCCTATAGTCTTTCTCAAACTGAATCCCTCACACCACCAGTTGAACTCTTTTAGGATTATCTAGGCATCCTTTTTTACATTCTCTTTTGGATGTTTCCTTCTTCTATTTCTAGTTGTGCAGTCCATCCCTGGACAGCAGAGTCCTTAACCATGCAAGCCCCAAGTATATGCCCACTTATAATCAAGTGTTTCAGCTCTAATTGGTTTCAACATGACTTAAGCCCATAATAAAAGCACTATGTCCCATGCAACTATGTTTGTGCCTACACATTTCCAGAAGCAAATAAAATAATCCACAGTTGCACAGCTTTATAACACTATTCCAATTAAAATTTCTTCTACATAAACATCACACTCCAATTTCCAGTCCAGTCAGTTTTTCACAGGACAATCCACAATAAAATGCCCCACAGCTTTTTATGCTAGACTGTAAAGAAAGATGTAACACTTGTTCTTGGCTTTAAGTGGTAGCAGAGTGCTCCCAGAGTTGCAATTCCATTTCTTAAAGTACAATGATGTCCAACCTCAGTATACTGTGTTGTATCAATCTGTTGGTCAATAATACATAACTTCATGTCGGAATCTAACACATTTTTAAGAACCTGTATGCAGCATTTGTTTCCCAAACATAAGAGATGGTTCTAAACCTAAACATGAATCACCACTGGAGAACTACCATCTGGAAACAAAGTACAGATTTTCCTGCAGCACAGGAAAAAATGGCATCTGAGAAGAACTGTAGTTCATCCACAGGACATTGGATCCAAGGTAGGAAATACAATGAGAACTTTTTCATGTCTGTGTGATCAGCAAGCATTTGAATTTCTTACAACCTGAAAGAAAAACTCAAACAAAATAGCTATCACCTTATGAATCCTTGAGATATCACAGAAAAAAAAAAAGGCGGGTGTGGGGGATAGTCACTGCTCAATGTCTTGAGCTCCTGGTATATATTATTTATATTCTCGAGTGCTTATTGATGTGTTAGTTGGAGATTTAGCTTTAAGTCATATTCATCTAGAGATGTTTCAGGAGAACGTGGGAATCAGCAAACCAAGCTGCTATTGGACGTGAACCCACTGCAGCTTTGCTGCCTGCCCTGCTGAGGCTCTGAGAAGAGCACAACACTGCTTCTGCCACTGATGGGGGGTCTGAGCACGCACCTCCAGCCACCAGCCCAAGGACAGAGGAAGGACTCTGGCTCAGAAGTAGCATCCACCTCTGCCTCAAGCTGCTGGGCAAGTCTCAGAGCCAGCTTTGGATTTCAAAGCTCTTTTGCTTCCAACCCAAAACCTTCTGTATGTCTGTGTCCCTGTCTGCCAAACTGATCTTGCTCTCTCATTATTTTCCCAACCAATTACACAGGTCTGAATTTGCTCCAGTTTTCAATTGGGTTTAGTGAGAGCCAGAGCCCCTACAGATCACCAGACACTGCAAATGGAAAGGCACAACATGTTAAAGTAAACCTCAAGATATATCAATAGTTTTACTTTATTGACTTTGTATTTTGAGGTACCAAAGGTCATAATGGCTAATTGTTCCAAGCCAAAACACATTCTTGCAAATTCAGCAAGAGCAGCATGTAATTCATTTCACGTGACTGAACAGAAACACACACATCACAAAACTAACTGCAATAAAGATGTCTTCTAAGTCTATTTAACAACAAAAGACTGCGTGACTCCTTTGAAAGGGTGTGAGTCAGTATAAAAGCCAAAACACTACTGAAGAGCAATAAATATAATGGGATTAAAATTATCTTCTTGCACCAGACAGCTGAGACTGAGCATCAAGAAACCCCACATACCCTGGTGTGATTTAGAAGGCCTCCTAGTGACAGTGATCTGTCCCTTGTCCTTCTTGACCTCAGCTGCTATTTAAGGAATTGGGAGCATGGTGGGGAAGGGGCTTGCACATCTGAGCCACAAAGCTGTGGAAAAATCCGTGACTCGGAATGGGTAGCTTGCACATGCCTATCCCTAACGGAGCTGCTGCCTCCCATAACATTCCCTTAAGTGGGAAGATTTGTTCATTTGAACAGTCAGTGTGTGAGGTTTTTCCTTCCCCTCCTTCTATGAATGTATATTCCTTTATATCTTTAAATATGCCTACACACACACACACACACTGCTTGCAAAAATTATGACGTCCATGTACGGATTTTAACATTTCAAAAGCTACTTCCTTAAATATCACTGAAAATAAATCACTGCCTAAAGAGATGTTTCCACAGCTGAATTCTTAAGTTCGTTAATGTGTCACATTTAGCCTTTACTGGAATACATAGTCCTTGTCCACATTTTTATGTCTAAATTTTAGTTATTCTATCAGCGACAGACTAACTTCTTACCCTCCTCACCCCGTAGAAGTGGGTAGAAACAATTGTGTACTTGACTTTGCAGACCATTCCTTTTACTACAGAATCAAAAGTTTCTGTTATCCAGATGTCATGAAACACAGTGACAGAGGACTAAACCACCATAAATGCCAGATATCACAAAAGGATCAAGCTCTTTAAATCAACTACATTTTCATAAAGTTTAATGAAGCAAAACTAACTCATTGGGAAAACTGTGAGGCTTCAGACCAAGTTCAGTAGATTCCAAGTACACCAGGAAAACACCATGATGAACGGTAAAAGGAAGATGAAAATAAAAAACTAGTCATAAATGTATCGCATGGTTCTGAACAGAATCTTTCATCTCATGTGTTAAACACAGCAATACAATCTCAAATTCCTAAAACAGAAACATTTATGCCTTTGATATAAAATGTCAAAGGACAGAGACACCGATAACTTGGCCTCTCCCATTCTTCTGATATTTTGAATATCCTGTGAAGAAATTAAACGTATCTTCTCATCCATCCCTCAACTGCCTCTTTTTCCCATAAGAGAATGGCTTGAATACAGTCTTCAGGAAATTACCCTGTTGGATCCAGATTTTTCTTATCCCTGAGCTCCAAACCCAGCCCTGGAAAGCAGGAGATAGCTACTTTTTTTCTTTGCCCGGTGATTACACTAATTGGTCTATGAACCACTTTTTTTAAGGCAATAATAGAAAAAGCAGAAAGTGCAAGGCTGGAGCAATGCTTCCTTGCTTCCTCATGATTCTTGCCTTGCAGCAAAAGGTAAAGAGAAACAGCTTCAAAACGTTTCCCAGAAGATGGCTACTTAGAACAATTTGCATTCAGGAGGAAAGGCAATCACTGTATTCCCTCATTTCCTCACTGTCTTGAAAGCAAGGACCTGCCTTGGGATTTTAGGGTGATTGCACATGTTTGGCTGCAGCCAGGAGGCCCCTGTCCACGACACGTGTCTTCTGACAAGCTACTGAATGTCTCCTTCCCCACAACACGTATTGTATGATGGAATTCTTCAGCTGACATGCACTCTCATGGAGTTACTTTCTTTTTGTTGCAAATTCAATAAAGGACTGAAGAAGCACAGAAAATGAGACACAGGTATGGTCAGTTCTGTTCTTCAACTAATGACCTGACCTTAAACATATAGTGAAGCATCATTTAAACAAAAAATGCTTGCAAGATCCCTTTCCATTTACTCAGTAATCCATAAGAAAGACTGCTGATCCCTTGATTTAACACTGACTCTCTTTTTTAAGCAAGCAATGAAGATGCCAACAATTTTTTTTTTCCATGCAGGAGACAAATATGCTCGTTCCGTGTGTGACGATTTGGTTTAAGTTAAACTGGCAGTATCAATGGGACTGAAGCACATGCCTAAAATGCCTTGCTGAACTGGGACCATACTCTACATAACTTTCTCTCACAAAAGCTATGTCCAGCTGCTCACTGAACAGTCAGGAGATGATGTGGATACGGGTGTTCTTCCATATTTGAAAGCTGTGTTCATACCCTGAAAAATAGTCCAGTTTCGCTTTTTATAGAGAGGAAAAGAAAGCCTGGTGGCTGAGAAAGTATTAATAGTGTGAGGCCAAACATTCATCCAAGGACCACAGCCACCAAATCACTTTCATAAGAAGGCTTACTGTGAGTTGTTCTACAATGCCAAAGTATTGGTGACTGATTTCTAGCTCTGGCAGGGAGACTCATTATTGCATTACTGACATGAAACTTTGAAAAGATATTCAGTATTTAACTGTGTGATTACAGCTGCATACTACTCTCAAAACAGATTTCAATAAAAATAATAGAAGATCTCATCACCATTCAAGGTATTTTCATAGCTAAAATTGGTGTTAATAAGTAATTGAACAAAATGATTTTCAAAGCCATTCAGTTCTGCTCATTTCCCTGCTCCTGACAGAACCAAAGGAAATACTTTTCCACAGATATAAATAAGCACATACTTCCATCATACAGAAAAAAAAAAAAAAAAAAAAACAGGAATTGTTTAATTGACAGTCATATACCTGAGTGATGATCATAATGACAGTATTAAAATCATCACAAGCACACTTACCCATGCTTGGATTCTAGTTCATTTACATAAGATGCAAATTTACTGCCATTATCAAGTTTTGCATACAAAAACAAGTAACATTCTTTTAAGGGAAACAATTTCAGAACCAAATACCTGTTTAATGCACTGTGCTTCACCTCTCATGTGGCATATTTTTGCTGACTATCACTAAAGTGCACAAGGCCTAATTACATCCAACATTTTAAAATGTGGTGTTACAGCAGATCTCAGGTATGAACTCACTGCAGGAGAGGCCAAGTATGCCATTCCAAGAACCACATACAGTGTGCAATCCACGAGAAATGTGCTGGGAGGCACAAAATTACTTATCAGTGAAAGGGTGGAAATTTAGGGGGGTATCACAGAATGGTTGAGGATGGAAGGAGTCTCTAGAGGTCACCTTGTCCAACTCTCCTTCTCAAGCAGGGCCACCTAGAACAGGTTACCCAGAACCACGTCCCGATAGCTTCTGAGCATCTCAAAGGATAGGGAGTCCACAACCACCCTGTGCAAGCTGTAACACTGCCTCACAGTAACAAAATGGTTCCCTTACATTCAGTGTAGTTACATAAATTATTTTATTAGCAGAAAACTGGATTAAGATGTTTTTATACATATACCCCTTCCCAATGCATCCATCTTTTTCTCCATGCATACTGTCCAGAGCCCTGTTCTCAGCAGGATGCAGTTACTTCTGAAGTTGCACTTTATAGCAGACAGTTGAATTGATCCAACTTTAAGTGCTATAAATAGAAACTTCCTCGGGGAAAGGAAAAAAAAAAGCTCAATGAGATTTTCTTCCTTTTCTTGTTTGCTTGTTTCTTTTGGTTTTGTTTTTCTGTTTGTCAACCCAGACATCAGTGGAATCATAACCCACCTGCAAACAGCAACAAGGCAGCAGTGGCAGTGAAAAGGACTTTTAAAATCCAGCTTCACGCCACATCATGTATAACCCTAAGTCCTCTTGTTCCAAGTTTGGCTCTCCAGGAAGCTGTATTTTGTGGTACTCATGCTAACACCAGAGGCTAAACTGGGCATAGCACTTGCAGTGAGCAGAGAAGAGGTGCAGTGCAGCAATCACACAATCCAGCTCTTCTCAATATAGGCCTGGTGCTGGAAAATAGGTGCAAGTAACATGACTCTGCCCCAGCTGGCGCTGAACCCTCTGCAGCTAGGAAGTTAACAGAAGCCAAGAAGAAGGCCCTTTATTTTTTTTCTTCTTTTCCACATCCAAGTGTGAAAGGAGACACGCTTCAGTATGTCAGGGATGTTTTACAGCCATGCTGCACATTGTGCTAAATGACAGTGCCAGGGAGGGGCAGGGTGGGAGCAGGAATCTTTATATAGCACTGAGAGCAGTAATTCAGCCCCTGACAGTCACATGAATAGAGCCCTGCTGAACACAAACAGTATCTTTCTCTGGTATTAGGCTATTAGGCAGATAAGGCTCCACTTTGGATTTGAAAGACTTAAACTGACAAACGATCTTGGTTTTTCTTCACCCTGCATATGGTGGCAGAGGGCTGGAGGAATCTCAGCACTCTGCACTGCTTATATAACAGGTGTACTCATAAATATGCAAAGATGATTTGAAGATACAGTTTCTAATCCATGCTTTATGCCTGAACAATTTAAATGACTTTCATCATGTAGACAGCATTGCCAGCTCTTTGCAAGTAGTTCCTTTATAATTTTAGGCTCTATTAGCTGTATTTTTGTTTAGTGTGGGTTTCACATGAATTGAGAGAAAAAAAAAAAAAAAAAACCACCCACACTGAATGGGGATATAATTAAGAGAAATGCATTTTTAGATGGAAAATAGATGTCATGACTTAGCTCCAGATCAGATTTCAAGAAATTTAAGATGCACATTTTCCATAAATGCCTCGCACAGTATGGAGGATATCCTAATCTAGCTCTAAGCAAACATGACAAAGTAGAACTAAACAACAATAACCAAAAAAGCAAACATCAAGCATGACTAACAGAACACATAACTCAGATGGTGTCTCTACAGACTGTAAGTTTCAGCAGTTAACAAGTTTGTTACTCCAAGACAAAAATTTGTTTGAAATCAAGAATAAAAGATTTCATTTTGCAACATGTTGGATCTGACACGCTTCAAGAGCAATCCTTCACATGTGAAAAGAAGAAGCAATTGTAAAAGGGGGCATCACAGGAATCACCTGCATGATGATCCTGCACCAAGTCTACTGTTTAAGTAGTGGTGGAAAGAGAGATGACCAAGGAAGGTGGGGCAGGATGGTGGAATGACCCTGACAGGCCACACCACGGCCAGATGGCTTTAGAGAGAAGAAAGTCAGAAATTAAACAATGGGGGGAAAACAGAGAGGTGAGAAGAAGCTAAAAATGAAAGTAAAAGGCACATATGCTGGCTTTCTGTCACACAGAAGCAGGTGATACCAACCATGTATTAAAGGACCAGAAATTCTACAGAGCTTTTGTGGTAATGAGTTCCTTCCAGCAAATGGGTAAAAACTTCTCTAAATACGGATTGGTTTCCCAGTCCTGAATGAGGATCCCATCTTTCCACTGGGAGTACATCATGGCCTGTTGTTCCATATAAGTAAATGCTCTGTCTTAAATGCAAAATGTTCTCTTAGTACCACCAACGACTACACACAAAGTGAAGAAAAAGTATCTGTTTCTTTCTGCCATACACCCTAGCAGAGATCCTTAAATATCACAGACTGCTTCTGACTATTCACAGACCTAGCTTTAAGGGAAGTACACCCATTAGTGCAGTCCTGATGCCAGCATAGCTTTTGCCATTTATTTTTAGTTAAACTGGACTTCATTCTGAGAGAAAAAATAAATACAAGAATTTATTTTGGAAAAACTTATACTCCCTCTTTATTTGAGCCCCTGAAAATGAAGCTTCAGCTTTTGCATTGAAAGTACTTCCATACTGCCATTCTAGGTAGACTTCAATCACCTCTCAACTGTAATTCCTATTATAATTTTATTGCAATTCCTACTGTACTCTCCTAAGAGCCCAACTCCGTGAGGTATGGCTGCTTTATTGTCTGTGCTGGGCTCAGGGGTGAAATGCAGAAACCAGTGAAGAGGGTAACCCAGTCCATGACAAGACATAAAATATTCTCAAAAGGAGCCTGGATAAAAACAGGTGCCACAGAAGGATGTGGCCTCTTAGATGCTTTATCCTCTCTTGACTCTAACACAACCATGTGAGTAATTTTTGAGAAAGAAGGACACATAATATGTTTCACTAATACTTAAATAAGAAATTTAGGTAGCATCTATTGGCTACCATTTTGAAACTATCACTTTTTACATGTTACCCATTAGCAAAATAACCTTTTACTCTAGGGAAAAGTCAGGGGAGACTTCTTTGAGTGTCTGAGTTAGAGCAGATTTATAACAGAGTAAAAAAACCTGTAAAATTCAGAACACAAAGTTGTTCATGGTTAAAAGGCTCACTTTAAAGATGAGTTGGCTTCTTCTTCCCAATTTCAGTCTAATCTAGTCCTAGATACTCAATTTGCTTTGGTCTGAAGAAGGCACAAAGGATCAAGCTGGCAGATAAAGCCTGGTGGTATTTCTAGTATATATCCTCCACCAGAATGGCTCATAAAGAAAGTCAAATCTGAAATTGTATTTGTTATTTACCAGAAGTTACCTAAGACCCAATGTGCATTTGAAGAAACATACATATGCAATTTCACGTTTTGAATGATGTACAATAGACATAACCTTGCAGGTGATATTACCTTATCAAAATACACAGAAAAGCACTTTGCAGGTCAGCCAAAGCTAGACCACCATCTAGGAATGACAAACAGCATCACACACACAGGACACACAGTAAGAGGACTTCATGTTTCAGAGATCCTGTGGTTTTAGCATGATCTTCAGGACAGAAAAGAGCCCAGAGTATTTCTTCCATAGTACAAAGAGTTGGTACACGAACCAGCTGGGATTCCTCTCAGGAGAGAGAAACTGGCACTGATGAGAAAGGGTCCAGGCTTCCTATACTTGTTTGAAAGGTATCCTATGAAGAGAAAACTGTTATGGACTAGGTTACCACAAGTTACCAAACGTCTCTGAAAGGTCCAGCAGTCAAAGATGAAATTTAACATTGCTGTGGCTATTTCTGGCTGAATGCATCCCACACAGCTTCCTCACTTTTCACAAGGTGACACCAATCACCTCGCTCAGCCACACAGCATCTTTGGTGGAACAAAAAACAGACAGGAGGCTGACCTTCAAAGCCAAGGAAGAAATATCAGACTTGCCAGGAGCCCTCATCTTCCTCAGAATTACCACCAGCAGACAATACCATCCACAGCATTATTGTGCTCAGGAAGAAAAACAGGGTCTGGGTTAAGCAACAACAAATATCTTCTCCCACTGCAAACAAAGGAATATGTTTTCTGTTTCACCTTGCTCCAGAAGTGACTGTTGCAGGTCAGAGACAGCAGCTTTGAGAAACTCCCAATAAACAAAACAGTTTTCACTGACGTTCAGATGGCAGCACAAAGCACGGAGTCACTTTTGCTGCTCCTATTCCCTTCACCCACCACAATGAAGAGCAAGCACAAGTTACCACAGTCAGCCACTGAGGCAGAAGCAAAGACATCACAGCAAAAAGCAACCTCAGGCATAGGATACAGGAAAGGATTAATCTTCAGAGGAAGTGAGTACCTTCTTATTTTTTATCCAAATTATTACAATGGACAATATCTTTACATAAAAGCCAATGATTAAGCGAAGTACAATAAACTTTAAGGAAGCTTTTAAAAATGTTATTTTTCTGCTACTTCTTGCTTATATAGAAGTCCCCTGAGCTACAGGCAAATATATGAGTAGCCAGTATTTAAGCAAGTATTATCAGAGCGGCTGCCTTTGATACCCTCTCAAACTGAAATGTATGCACATCCTTACAGTGTTCAATATTGACTTAAAACAAATTATTACTGCAAGTAAATGTCAAGTCATCTCTAGTAAAATACTGAAAACATACTAAACCTGAAATTCTAAGATGTTGCAGTGCCTTTTGGAGTTATCAGGAAAACATATATCATAATATTGGACTAGACATTTAAAAAATGCTCCTACAAAAGTAGTTAAACCAGTATATTTTTGGTCAAGGGTGGCTTTAGTGGTTTACATACCTATGTACACACACAAACTTCTTACATCCATCAGTTCTACTTGTGGGTAGATTTTTTTAGAAAGCTGTTGAGTCTTCTCTTCTGTGCAAGTGTTTCAGTGTTTATCTAGCGTTATTAATATTTCCTGTCTTGTCTTCAACCTCCATTTGTCTAATTTCCATTCCTAGGAGTACAATCGTCTCATGTTTTGGACTGCTAATGCTCTGCAGTACAGGAAAGTATTCCTCCATCCCCAACACAAGACATCTCAAATAATCAAAATGAACTCCAATCTTTCTCCTGGTAAACACTGTTTATTAAGACTGCTTCAATCTCCAATGTCCATGCCTCTACTCTTGGTAACTCTTCCAGATCTCTTCTGAACTGCTTGTCCAATTGTCCCAAGCCTGTGGTATGGATACGCAAGTGACTGAAGTCAGCGTTTGTAAGAGACACAGATATAACCTTGTGACTGGAATGTGCCAAACTTTAACAGCATAAGAGTCATAAACATAAAATGCAAGATTTTTTATCATCATCATAAAAAAAATTATTAAATTTAGCTGCTGATTGTTGTTGCTCAACATAACAAATCAACTTTTTCTATTACAACATGGAGCCAAATTGAAGTAGAGCAAATTAAAAGTACTGCCTGTTATTTTCCCTCTCAGAAATAAACATCACTCCACAGTCCAACAGTACTTTTTCCTAAAAAAGGTTAACCCCTCACTTCACAACACTCAGAAAACTTACAGCATCCACTAAAGAAAGTATTCATTACTTTTTCAGACTAAAAAATATGGCAAATGAAACTGACCTCTTCCAGCAAATTCAGCAAAGAGGTTTGCCATTATCATCATTCAGGAAAGAGCAGGGATATTTCTACATTTTGCTGTTTCACTAGGTAACTGTTGTTTGTTCATCCTCAGGCATCTGCCAAAGAAATCTAGCATTTCAAACTATTTTTACTTCAAGATTCTTCACTAAATTTGAACCGTTTGCATGCCACCACAATGCCATAATTTTACTTGTTCACACGTTCATCAAAAATACTTGATTGTTTAAATATTTCTTTCAACAAGAATAAGAGGTATGGCACACAAAATTCTAAATTTCACTCATTCTCTTTGCAATTATCACAATGAAAAATATTGAGTTAATATGACTAAGGATATCCCCTCAAAAGAAAAAAGGTGAAGTTTTATTATTTGCTATTACCAGAAAGACATTTTCTGTACAATTCCAGACTCGTTCTGTAATGTGATACGGAAAGTCCAAAGACCAGTTTGGTCTATTTCCTCACTAAATGGCAGTGATAGAGGCAACTCCCCTGCAGCCGTCCTGCTGACACCACCTAACTCTTCCTGGAGGGTCCACACAGATGGAATAGTCCAGGGCTGCTTTCTCTGAGGAGACTGTTGCTAGGGTCTCTCTATTTTGCCAGGCTGTTTATGGACACATGGACATCCACACAGTAGGAAAAAGAGTGTCAGAACACTTTGTTTGGGTCTCTACGCCAACCAAAAGCCTCTAAACTTTTGCTGGTCCAGGCAAACTTTCAACCACCAGCCTACCAGTGAAAAAACAAGCCCCATTACTTACACTTCAGTATTTGTCACAGAGTTCATTAGGAAACATTTTCCTGGCTTCTGAGCAGCTCTTACCAGACCAGACTTAGAAGATGGTTTTTTTGATATTTTAATCTTAAGTACAGATCAAGCCAAAATCTGGAAGAAGAAACTGCGATGTCACAGTTTGGAGATACAGACTCTGGATCCAGAGAGATATAGGATCAAAAAAGTCCTAACATCCATTTCTACTCACATACAGACAACACTTGAAGAATCCCTCTGTCCCCTCCACTGCCACCATTCTGCAGACCCAGCCATACACATAAAAGCAAAAACCCCCTCAAGCATCCTAAATGATAGCATATGTATGGTTCAGTCTTTGGAAAGCAAACAGTCCCTTCAAAAGTCAGAGGAAACACCTTCTCTTCCAAGTTATCAAGATCCTTCATGAGAGTGCTTTTTCTAGTTTTTTCTATCCAACCAGTTAACACAATAGTCTTAAAAAGAGATCACTGAAACATCATATACTTTAAACATTAACTTCTGTTGTAAGATAATGTGGCAATTATCCACACCCTGGCACTTGATGCTGCTCTAAGCACTGCAGGTTATGTGTCAAACAGACTGTGCCTACCAAACTGCCAGGAACCAGCAAATGACTCTGCTCACCAAAAAGGGACTTCAAGAAGCACTCTGGCACACCTCCCTCCATCCCCTGAGAGCCATGCACAGAGTGTCCCGGTAGGATTTCACATGGCTTTAAGGCAGAAACCTTGTCTTCTGTGGCAAGAGGCTCCAGGTAAAGCCATGGTCTTCCCAGCATCTGTCTCAAGCTGTATTGCTTTAAGTATTTCTACTCCTATATTTTCTGTTTTATTGCAGAATATGATGGTGTCCCCAATATGTTTTACACTGTTTTGAAGTTATACTTAATCCTAGTGATAAATAATACCGGCTAGCAATTAGAAGCCCGAGCTACTACCAGGGGAAAAAACAACAACAAAAAAAGATTTGTTTACACAGGTCTAAAATGAGTAATTCCCCAATGTGCTGCACCGAGTGGAGTTAAATAAAATCAGTTCCCATCTTTTAGTGTATGTTTACCCTAGTAATACAAGGAAAGAGCAGAATTCTGCAGAGAGCAATCATGTTTTGGAAATGCCCCCGCACCACCACAGTCAAGGAGAGAACCAGGAGCTGTGGTTAACAATCAGGAAAGGCTCTTCACAAGCCAGGAAAAGACTGCTGCATCCAGACCTTGTGCTGGGGCTACTGACTGCAAGGAGGTTCTCAAGAAGAAAAGGGGGAAAAAAAGGAGGCGGGGGAGGAAAGAAGGCAGAATGGGATCATCATGAGTTTGGCAAAAAATGAAGCTCACCCACTGGGAAGATAGGGGAATATACATGCATAATTTTACATGGATTAAGAGTTTGTGTCAAATCTGTGATGCACTGTGGTGAATTCTTATACTGCAGTGACTCATCTTGTCTGACAGTTGCTGGGGAATTAAAGCAGTTATTTTTAAAAAATTATATGTCCTGCTTGACGCGTTATACAAATAGCCTCTTAAAAAATTAAAACGCAGTCAATGCATTTTTAAGTATAGGAGAGCTATGGTACATTTAGGATTCTGCGTACCATACCACAAACATCCACTCTGAGCTGGGAAGACCTAAAGGAATCTGCTGATATCCCTTCAGAGAAACAGTGATTTTTTCCGCTGTTGCCAATCCAAATCCTGCCATCAAAAATTAGTTTATTATCTCTGCTCTTAGACAGCATGAAAACATTTCCCCCCCAAGAAAAATTAACCACAAAGGAGAGAGGAAACCCGAATTCCTCCGATACCAAAGGATATTTGGTTTGCTGGAATCAGAATGACTGCATTCCCCTTCTGATGGATTAACAAAGGCAGGTCAACACCCTTCCAGGGAAAGGCAGCGCGTTGACTCTCAGCCACAGGTGCACACAGGTTTGGCAAGGGGAAGCAGGGCTGGCTCCTGCTCTGTGCAGCACAGCCACGCAGACGTTCCCTGAAGCTGCAAAGGGCAGCTCCTTGCAGCGTGTGTTCTCCTTAGAAACACATTGCTTACTCCCTGCTTTGTCTATAAAACTGACACCCCCTCGGCAACTTTCACACATCCTTGGGAAAAGTGTTTCGAGTATGTCAGTTGTGTAATACAGTAAAGATCATCTGAATGATCCATTAAGTGTAACCCTTGGGCATCAATGCTGCTCAACATCAGCTGGCAATAAAGGTATATTTACAGCATGCCTTCAGGACAGCTGTTCTGGGAACATCCTGGAGATTTGCATAGTCTGTTTTACAAGGCATTACCATGTACTTCTACTGAAGGAGTGGCAGAGAACTATTTTGACACCCATTAAAAGCCCTTAAGTCCAAATAACACAACAAAGGAGGCAAATAAAAAAATATTTAAAATAAATAAGAAAGAAGAAATTCTTCAAATTCCAGTGCCTTAAAATACAAATGGATAACTCATGAATGAATTGAACCTGTTTTTAAAATAATCAAGTTATTGTCCCTCTCCAATTTGAACACCATCAGAGAAACAAAATAGCTGATGAGAGGAGCTTCATCTTACAAAGAAAGGTTTCTGTTGACAGTGCTCTTGATTTTATCATAATTCCCATGATATGCAGTATATTTTCTTAAAGCCCTAGTCTTCCATGTAAGTTACATGAAAATTTCAGCTTTATGTATTTTGAGTAAATTAGTCCTCTCTCCGCCCGAAAAAAATAACTGAAAACATGAGCCAACTGCATCCTAACAGCTCAAAAAACAAGAAGCAAATGTGAGTGTTGGATTTCTTAGTTCATTTCTCACCTAAACTCAGGAAGTATTAACACTCTGTCATTGCACAGGTGATACTCACTTTCTAAGCAGAGCACTATCTCTCAAGGAGTGAATTAAAAGGATGACTCTGCGTCCCAAATCACAGAGGTGTGCTAGTTATTGAAATTTTCACACTTTAAAATCTCTCTGCGAGTGAAGTCAGCTGGCAAATGTTAGGGAGAAATAATAACAAGAGAAGTTAAATATACATCTCTGGTCTCAACACAGCAACTACAGGCAGACAACAAAAGACATAATTTATACCAAATAAAATAATAAACCTGGCCAGAAAATGACTCAATCAACTCAAGCAATATTACCAAATATAATTGAGCCAGTCAATACAATGAAAGCAGAGGACCAAATTAATTAGGTGACTGCAAGTCCAGTGCCTTTGGGAATAAGTAATCACTTATTAAAGATCTGCTGAGATTTTTTTTGAAAGTGCTCTTTCGAGAAAAGTTGAGACTTTCAAAAAAAGAAACCTGCTACGCTTCACACATTTAAAATGGAAGAGGACTGGAAGTACAGTATGGAATATAGGGAGAATAGTTTCTGAACAGGATGGTTTTCAAATTTTCCAGGAGGTGACTGGTTCTTTAAGTGTTTCTGCTATGTTATCTGACACTTGGATAAAATACTGGAAGAAATATAGAGCATCTTTGCCCAAATAATTTTGGTTCACTAAATAATTGGAAGGGCAATTTAACCTTGTATACCCTTCAATTGAGGGCAAAATGAGAAAAGGGGGAGGGGGCATTTTTTTTAATTCTTAAGTGTTTTTAAGAATGAAGGGGTTGTAGAATGACTTTTTTTTTTTAATAAGACAGCACATTTCAGGACTCCTGGTTTTATTTAATCAGTTCTTCAGTTAACAACCCCCAAGCTATTCTAAAAAACAGGATGATTCATCTATTTCCACCCAGTACAATTTTATACATCGTTAGAAAACTAAAACCTCGTAAAATCCTAAGCAGCCCTGAAGTACAGCTACTGCAGTGTGACATGTTGATTGCATCAGCCTAGAAGGGCTACTTCTGAGCAATGCAAGCTTTAGTAGCTCAGGGAAACTATCAACAAAGGTCTCCAGCATATCGGCAACCAAGCATGATTCCACAACTTCCAATACTTAAAGAATTTAAAGTGCTGTTGAGCCACTGTGTCCCAAGAAACACAGAAGCAATATCCCCTTCCCAAGATGACGTGAAAACACCAACAAGAAGTGTGCTGTTGATGCCTGAGGCTGAATATAACACTACGTGCCACCACATCACTGTGAACATCATTTTCAACACTCTTCAGAGTGCCAGGCTACCTCCAGCACTCGCTCTGCATGTGGGGCAGGCAACCTGCACACAGACACAGAGGAACCTGCTAAGCATTTCTAGGTCTGGCTGATCTTCACCTTCCTAGTCATACTAATGAAACTAACAAAAGCTAAAATGGTTATTCTCATTTGCATCCATAGTACCTTTTAAATAGCTATGTTTAAACCAAAAAAAGCCCATTCAGACCACAGCAAAGGGGAGGTGGAAGGCATGTGGCTTGCCCACAGTAACCAACAGGTTAGGCTTGTCACAGAGACAAACTTCCCAGAACAGCATTAAATGCCTTCCAACCTTCCGCCTCCCTTTCAGCAAACAAGCAGTGCACAGCTGCTAAAAAAAAGAAAAAAAAAAAAAACAAAGGCACTTTGCTCTATGGTCTACAAAGCACGTGCTATCTGCCCAGCAGACACTTCCCGAGGCTCTCCTGCCACATCTCTGCTGCCAGTGAGGCTACACCGAGTGCACAGCCGAACGAGGAACTCAGGATTTGGCCACACGGGGTGGGGAAAATACCAGGGCCAAACTGAAATGTGTGGTGACAACGACCAGTGAAGACCGGGATTACAATACCTGCACAGTGCCCGCTGTGCTAGGGGCACGGTAACCAGGTCTGAGCACAGGGACACCAGCTATTTTATGTTCAGTTTTGAGAGGCACTGCGTGGGCAGGACCCACGCTGTCACACTTCCAGAGCTAGGAAGGAGACAGCTTTAGCTCACAACCAAGGAATAAGCACGCAATAATCCTGCTTGTGCTCCTCTCTTTCCTGCAAAGCAGCAGCTCTCTTTCAGAAACTGTAGAAGTTTCCTAAAGCTGCACTGTCCATAGCAGGTTTTGGTACAGAGAACCACGTGGCTTGGGTACAGGCAGCAGCTCTAAGACCCACAGCAACCAGAAATAAAAAACTCACACTCAAACAATACAACAAATACAATGTTTCAGAAATGCGGCACTTGAAAAAACATCTTCCTAGCAAGTCTGACTTGGGAAAGCACTTTAAAAAGGGGCACAAATTACAGCAGTCACTCTGCTCCCAATATTGTCAATGAGACCCAAACACAGTAAAGCATGCAGTTGCCTATTGCCTCCAAAAGTCTCCTGCTTCACAAAGGCAGCAGAGACACCCTAACACATCATGAGCAGAACACATGTTAAAACCTCAATCACGTGAACTTTTATGCACTTGCATAAGTGCATCTCAGTGAATGAAGGCAGTGGACTGGCTCATTACGGCCACACTAAGCCCAAGCACAAGGTCCTGCATGTTCAGGGTGTAGAGAGACAGAGTTGCCTTGAAAACCATTTAACTCAGGAGTAGCATGGCCAGACTATGAGCAGACTTCTACAGCACAATAAAACTGTGCAAATTACTGATCCCACTCTCTGTAGGGACTAATTTTGGGAACACGCCAGGAGTTGCAACATGCCTAAAGGGGTAGGAGCTTTAAACAGTAAATTATTTCATTTTCTCAGGCACTGAACACTGTCATGTACTTGACTAAGAACACACCAAGAGCACCCTGAGGGAAGACACTGAAAATGTGATATTGCCTGTTCTTTACCTGCCTCCCAATTCCAACTGATCCTCATTTAGGCTGCCACAGTCAAAACATATGAGCCACCCCGTCTGCTGGGTGTAACGCCAGTGGCATATAAAGAAAGATATTGTCAGTGGCCTAAACTCATTCCAGATCTAGCTGCAGGGAAGTTACAGCAGGGCAGATACAGACGCCCAATTTCAAACCATGTCCCACTTCCTCAGAGCCTTCTTGGATTATGCTTACAGCAACAGAAACTGCATCGTAAAACTGTATTACAACTTTGGTACACTACATTAGCATGTTTATTGAAGGTCTATGCCAGTTTGATTTCAGGTTTTTTTGTAAGCATTTACTAACAGATGTTTTAATTAGTATCTCATTGGTGTGTAGACAATGATGTGACACACCAAGAAGCATTTTCTGCATAAAGCGACAACGTTACATGTACCATGATACAAACAGCTCTTCCCACCCTCACTACCATAGATGAGGGCCAATGGACTGGCAGTGCATCACAGAAAGGCAATACTGTATTTAACTCCTCTTACTTCAAGTTTTCAGGGCACCATCAGGGAGAGGGAGGCACAGAAATGAGAGCCACAAGCAATCTCAGTAGCTCATTCTCTTCACCCTCAAAGCGTTAAAAGGAAAATACAATGTCAACATCAGCTCCTCCCTGCTGATGAAACTGGCTCCAGTGCATTTTACTTTCTGGCTCGGAGCCCTTACAAACCGTTACAAAAAGACAGAAGACAGACAGACAGCTCAATATATTGACCACTTCCAATAACTAATTTGGGACATGCTGGGTCATTTGTCCGTTCTATGAAGTGCTGTAGCCTCTTGGTGGTGAACGAACCCTGATATTTAGGGGGCATTATTAAAAAAAAAAAAAAAAAGGGAGGGGGCAGCTAATAACAGATTTGCGTTTCAGGAAAGAGCCAACGCTAGTACATATGAATAATGCACACTCTCTTCCTCCAGGAGCCATCGATTACATCTGATACACTAAAACCGTCTCCACGACTCTGGCCGCTCAGCGCCCATCAGCGAGGACACTGACAGGCACTCCTCGCTGCCTGCCTGTCGCTCCTTCCCCGGCGCTGACACACATGGAAGCGGGGAGCGGGAGCCGGGCTGAGGAGCGGAGGGCGGGCTGGGGCTCCTGCTCATCCTCCCTGCCACGGCAACAGCGCGGGCTGCGTGCGCGCCTTCCCAGCCCGGGGACCGGCGGAGCATCACAACCAACCACGCCAAGAAGCCACCACATGCTTTCAACTGCACATTAATTTAAAAAAAAAAAAAAGAAAATCCCGCAATTAAATATATATATGTCGTTTCGTCTGAGTGACCTGACTGATATTGTCCACAACGACCTTATCAGGGGGTGTTTTGTTGCAGCCGACACACACACGCTGCGTGGACTCCGTGGGAGTCTCTCGATGCGGCCACAGCGGGGTCTGGCACGCAGGTACACGGCACGTTTCCGTGAAGCCGCGTTTCCCTGGCAGGGCAGGAGCCCCTACAAGCCATCCCCACGGATTTTTCCAGCTCCCGCACCACCGCGTGCGCGGCCAAGCCCCGCCGCCAGAGCCCCCCTGCCGCCCCCGCCCGCGCCGCGGCGGAGC
>VZSE01003090.1:59627-174379 GCA_013398275.1 Promerops cafer
GCCCCGCGCGCCCCGGGGCCGCCGCTCCCGCGCGGTGAGCGGGGCCGAGAGAGCGGGGCCGGGGCTGAGCGGAGCCGGGGGTGCGGAGCCGAGAGTGCGGGGCCAGGGCTGAGCGGGGCCGAGAGAGCGGGACCGGGGCTGAGCGGGGAGCGCGGGCAGGGCTGCACTGGCTTTCAGCCATGCCAGCTCCCAGGAGTGGGGCTGCACGTCCCCGTTTTGCCGAGGAAGGCGAGGAACGAGTGATGTGCTCGAGGCAGGCGGAGATTCGGCTCCGAAACCCTGTGGCCCCTTTTCCTTCCCCACCTGCCGAACAACTTCCAGCCTACCGCTATTTTCACTCGTATTCTCTGCATACAGCCATGGAGGACTGCACAGTGTCAGGTTAACGGTGGGACTCGATGGTCGTAGGGGTCTTTCCCAACCTAAATTATTCTATTCTATTCTATTCTATTCTATTCTATTCTATTCTATTCTATTCTATCCTATCCTATCCTATCCTATCCTATCCTATCCTATCCTATTTCTACTCTATTTTATTCCAAACAAGCCATGTCAATTCTGGTGTGTATATCACTAAACCATGGGTGCACGTTACTGTGAAAGAGTAGCAATTTTAATATGATGAAAAACAAAGTTGACACATGTACCAGCTGACACTGAGTCAGTATCTGGGCAACACAGTAAAAAGGACTGAAGACTCTTAATTACACCACTCCAACAAAAGAAGGAGTGTTTTGAAAACATTTAATAAAACTACCTTTCAAATCAACAAATATATCCCACAAAGAGTATCTTCCTTTTATTCTCTGTACTTTTTTTTTTTTTTGGGGGGGAGGGGGCAGGGGCTTAGTCGTTTGGCTTGGATTTGGTGGGGTTTTTTAATCCCTCACAAGAAGAAAGGAGCAAGACACCCCAGCACCTATGGTTTCAAAAATCCTTGGGAGTCCCAAAGGTAGGACTTTGTGGTACACAGTGTTAGCAGAAAGGAAAGGTCATAACCATCCCCAGGTCAGCCTTGACTTACCAGCTTACTCTTCTAGTCAGTGAAAGAAAATGATGTAGGAGTTTCTTGAAAAGATAAATCTTAGGCTGCAACTATACTAAACAAAGTAGTTTTTTACTACATTGTAGAAGGAAACCAAATTACATCACGTTACCAGCTGTGCTGTACAGGCATTAGCACTGGACTGATTCCTGCAGTGTGTGCAGGGCTGGTGGTTTCTCGTGTTTTCGCTGGTTACCAACCCCACACTGGAGAGCTGTTTACACACAACCGTGGCCCATGCCAGCATCACTCCAGCCAGACCAGCAGCAGAACGGGTTGGGATACTTTGGGGAGTTTGCCTGCCATAAACAAGGCTTGAGCACACAAAGTGTCCCTTAACTTTATGGTGCTGCTGTTTCTTTTATTGTCATATATGCTGTTTTCTAGTAACCTCTCGTGGGCTTCTCTTCAATGCAGTGAGGAGGAAACCCACCTGGTCAGCCTCCGTTGAAAAGGGTCATTGCTTTCAGCAGCATGGTGACACACATTGTTTAGGGCTATACAAACACCTCTCCTCCAGCACTGTGCTACACAGGAGCAAGAATTTTTACCTTTTGTTGAGCACTGCATGTTTCAAATACAGACATTCAAAAAATTATCCAGGTCTTTCTTGTTCATTACCTCTAGATCTAAATAAAGAAAAGCAATTAAATCCAAATATGCTCCAGGGTTCCTACCTGAGAATCCAACTTTTGTTTGTTTGTTGTGTTGAGTGGGATGAAATAGGCTGAAAGTATCAGCCTTCTGCAGAAGTGGCTTTTTCAAGTATGATGGAGGCAGCCAAGAAGGAGGCATGGGAAAGCTTTGTGGTGGTCCCGCTTCCTTCACTGATGTGTATCTCTGAGTTGCAACTTTACTTCCCCAGTGCTGATACAGTATGATTATTTAACTTGTTACCTGATCATTACAGAGTCTATATTGCTGGTGTTTACACCACTTGCCAAATTTTTTCTTTCATGAAGTTATATAAAGGGACTTAAAGAGAAGTGGTTGAACACTCACATCTTTTGACTGAATTTTCTTGGCTCTTCCATGACAAGCCCAGGGTTTCAGCTGTTGCGTGCTTTGAAAGGAAGAGTAATCACTTGAGGCTGGATGTCATCCAGCAGAAGTGGAAATGGCTGAATTCAGCAAACAGTCAGGGTGATTTCCTTGGTCTTGGCTCCTCCCCAAAGACCTGTGAAGGGTCTTGGGGGTCTACAGGGCTCCCCTGGGCAAGCAGGGCCATCCCATCACCTGGGGGGAGGTGCAGACAGAGGTGAGTGCTGTGGGAGCCTTGATGTGGGGCTCCAACAGCCAAGCCCCAGCATAGGGATGTGCATGGGGCCATGGCAGCCTCCTTTGGAAAGCCCATTTGTTCCCCTTGGGCTGATCTCCAGAGGAGGCATTTCTTACTTATGCAAAGTGTCAGAGCCCAGACTACAGGAAGGAAATCTCAAGCATATAAATTTGCACAATAGTTTTGATGAAACACTGAAATTGCAATGAAAAAGAAGCAAGTCAGGACTTTTGACTAGCTGGTCTTTATTCATAGATCCTTTTAGGTTTATAGGTAAGAGGTTGTGAGGTGGGCAAATTCCAGGCTCCAAGAAGAGCAGGATACTATTTGCATTTTAGATGAAGTGATTAATTCGCACAGTTAGAAAGAAGTGTATTTTTACTTAACAGTACCTCTGTGTAGTGGTCAAATCCTGCTGGTGACTATGGATCACCTCATGGTATTGGTACCTGAGTGAAACCTCTGAAGGACCACGTAGAATTGACCTCATTTAGGTAAAAAATCTAGCTCTCTCACAGCAAAATATGTACCCACGTTTGCAGAGGCTTAGCCCAAAGCCAGGTCTATACTAGAAAACATTCCCAGCATCTCAACTTTAGGAAGGGGACAAGGTTCTAAAAATATTTAGGGAAAGGAAAAAGCTGTTTGTGTAGAGACACTGTTAACTTAAAGCACCTAAAATGGTGTGTGTGTCTCCTGCACACCCCAGCGAAAGCAAGACAGCTGTGTCTGTGAAGGAACAGGTCAGCTTCTCTTCTGTCTGAGAGAGGGGAGAAGGGGGGGTTCGGCCAATGTAGCAATAAAAAGTCAAAAGCAGGAGGCATTCACAGAAAAATAACCAAAACAATCAGCTGCCTGGAGGGACTGGATTATAAGAAGAGATTACAGAAATGCTTACTCAGTTTGTGAAGCAACAGCAAGAGATGGCCCAAACAGCTGCCCGTGATGATTTGAAAGGTGGAAGCACAAGGGAAGTGGAAGTGGGGAAAAAAGCAGGGTAAAGAGGATATAACTGAATAATGTAATGGAAATAAGAAAGGCAGCCGAAACACGTATCAGGGAAAGCTTCCAGGGGATGAGCAGCATTAGACTTCCAAGGAAGCTCTCAAAGGAAATGGTGGAATTGCCATAATTTGAAACATTAAAACCAGAGTAGACAAAGCAATCATGAATACGCTGTAGGAAATAATCCTGCTGTGGGGTGGGATGAACATGCTTATTCTGACATTGCTTATGCAAAGATGTACTGCTTTTCTTTTTTCCTGTTGAAGTCAATTTATTTTTGCCCCTTCACCTCTCCACTTCCATTCCATCTATTTGCAGCTGTCATCTCATGTCTCACAAACAGATCATGAAAAGTATTATTCTTTTGCTGTACCTACCACATATGTGTCTGGATGGCTACCTGATGCTGACTCTAAATAGCAGAAGAATTCATTAGTTAGATAAATTAATCAAGTTTCCCATGACTCGCATACAAAGGGTTCTATAATTATTTCCAAGTTGGGTTCTAATTTCTTTTCATGCTTAAAAATTAAATCCAATCACATCTTCTAATTTTTGTTCCTCTCCAGAAGGGGAAGGGGAAGGGGAAGNGCTACTCAGTCTTTCTCACAAATGATTTTCATTCTCTGTTGTGCCACCTAAGCAGGTAGCATATTCCATTTCTCCAAGCTGTTTAGGCACTGGAGATCCCTTTAAAAACTGTGGGCACATGGCAGGTGTCAATTGCTGCATATCTGGGCATTTGTATCTCTGCCTTAATACTTTGAAATAATTTAGATGTCCCTCTCTTAATTCAGTGTGGTTTATGAAAGTGAATCCCAGGAAAGCCAAATGAATACTGTGGATAGAGTGATCTACCCCAGTGTACAGGAAAGTGTGCAGCAAATCCTGGACAGCTGAGAGGAAACTTCACAACCTTCAGACATTTTCTTCCTTTACACCACTGAGATGAGCTCTGGTAGTGGGGGAACTGTGAAGTTCCTTTCTCCTCCTGTCCCTGTGCCAGAGTTTACTGGCCTCGTAGCACAGCTGGCAGCAGGGAACATGAATTCATGCCTGAGCTCTTTCTGCACATAGTTTGGCATATTAGCTCACATGCTGATGAAACTGGATTTGAGCTAAGATGTATAAAAGGGAAATTTCTTGGCTAAATGTGAGATACTGCACAGAAAAATGAAGGAAAAGGAAACCTTGGGAAATATATTTTCCCTTAATATATTAGAGTTCTCTCTCTGTGTTGCATTTTCATTGTTCTTAAAGGAACTACTAGATTATTATACATTTCAGGTATTTTTTGCAATGATATTTTGTGCATTTTAATGATTTTCATACATCGTTCTTTTTATTAAAAGCAAAAATCTAATAAAAACCTTTCCTTGGCACAGTTTAAATTAACTTTGGTTTGAAAGTAAGTCCCACCTAAGATGTGTTTATTAGGCTCCTGCAGTCTGGCAAAGCCTGTTTACACAAAAAAAAGATCCTCCCGACTGCTCTGTTTGAGGTTGGAGTTGATAACACATTTCACAAGTTCAGAGAATTTGAGGATACTGGAATCTGGAGATAGGAAATGTCCCAATATTCTGTAAGAATATTCTGTAATGCAGTAAAAGATCCAAACACACACACGTGCACAGCTGGTCTGTCACACACCGTGGGCCTTATAGGAATAGTAGCTGTACAAACTTTCATAAAGGTTTGAAGCATCAGTGATGCTTACAGGTTTTGGAAAAGTCATCAGCTTTTCTTCAACAAAGTTTTTAAACTTTTTAGTGAATTTTTTAATCTACTGAAGTAGAAATGTGAGGTTGAGTATAGGAGAGAAAATTTCCTGGAGTAAATTCCTCTACATTTTTCTGGATTTTTTTTCTGTAAAGGTTTTTAAGGAAAACATTCATGGATGAAAAAGGAACTAGCAATTTTTAATAGCTTGCCCTCCAGTTAATTCATTATATCGTATTTTTTAGCAACAGAAAGGCAGATTGGTGCTTTAAGATGTCATACAAAACCATGGGCACATTGTAAAACCAATATAAGCAATGTTCTGTTATCTAATACGCCTCTCTGAGCTGATCATCTTTACCTTACCTAAAGAACATGAAAATTACAACAGGTTAATGTTCAATCAATGTATAAAAATGACTTTTAATAACCAGAAGACATCTTAAGATTCTTTCTACTGACATGGATAAACTCCTATTTGAACATGCCTTAATATTTTCATGGATTGACAGCAGTCATCAACAAATATCCTTAGAAACATTAAATTATTCAGAAAATTAGGAAAAATACTTATTCTTCTATTAAAAAAAAAGGATATTTCAACCACTGACCGTTTTGCCCAATCTCTACTACCTGAGAACTACATTTCAGTTTGGTATTATCACACAAAGTTAGGATTAAGATTACCATCTGCAGTGATGGTGCATTCTAAAAATTCAAAATATTCCACTATTGAATGTTTTTGGTATTTTGGGGAAGTCCTAGGAGAGTTTCATGCTTTCTTGATAATAATCAGGATGATGAGTTACTCTTTGTTAGTGCAGAGTAACAGATGTGCATCCAAAGAATTTCAGTAACTCTGTGACTTAAATATTAAGTGGTCACAGAAAAAATACACTCTGAGAGAACTATATTTTTTTCTTACTTGTTTTCCCGACTGACATGGGAGCTAGTTTATTATGTTAAGACTTTGAGCATTAATGCCAACAAGATGTAGAACCTGAATTATCAGTGACTTTTGGAAGTAAAAATGGTGCCCTTCTAAACAACAGTGGAAATATTCTCATATGCTTTCACAATGTCTGTGGCACCACCTTTTCATTTTCAATCTTTTCTTACTTAGCAACCAAAAAAAAAAAAAGCTTGAATTGTAGTCTGAGAAGTGTGCTATAATTATCTTTACAATCTGCTCCAGTTACATACTGTCTTACATGTGACATCTACCATTAGCAATTTTGCACAAATGGCAGTAAACATATGACAATTACTGATCTCACTACTTACCTGCATCAGCTGATTCCTTCTGTCTTTCTGGAAGTAGAAAGCTTTTGCATTTCTGAGGCAGTAGCTTTACATTTGAGAAAATATTGCTGTCGTCGTCACTTTCACCATCACAATCCATGTAAGAATGAAACTCAGCTAAATCCAAATAACTAGTACTAAGTCTTATCTCTTTGTCACATTTTAGTCTGTGCACCTCTGTGCTGGCTCAACTGGTTCTGGATACTTGTTCCCAAAAAGCAAGTACACATTTTGGTCAGCCTCCAGCAAACATAGTGCAACCTCAGGGATGCCCTCTGGGAAGTCAACCCTCATTCCTCCCAGTTGTCCAGCAATCTTTGTTTCCTTCTGACCAGGCTCTTCACCTCTGAGAAATTGCAACCACTGAGAAATTGGAAAGCTAATTTTTCTTTTTTTTTTTCTTTTTTTTTTTTTTTGAGAAAATTGTCTAATTTGATCCTGTCCTGAAACTCCCACATTTATTTTTCTCTCAGAAGGAGTCTCTTCTTCCTTCTAACATTACCATGAGAATCTGACAGAAGTCTTCAACATTTCTCTGTACTCATGTTTGCAGTACCAGCTTCTGTATGAGCTGAAGTCTTTTAGGACTTCCTGAGACCTGGAGAATATTTGAAGAGAACTGTACTCAGGCTTCTTCATAGAAATACTTTTTCTGGAAGATCTAGCTTCCTATTGTCTTTCAAAACTTCACCCTGAAAAAAATTATTACTGGCCACTTGCAAAAAAAAATCCTGCCAGAGTTTAAATGGCAAGTGTTTGCTGTTTCCATGGCCATTAATGAAACAGGCCAGAAGTTTTCTCCTTTGCATGATGTTTCTTTATTTGATTCATGAGTGCAAAACCCAGGATTTTGCACTAACCTGGTTCTGCAGGCAAAGACTCCAACCCCACTCCCACTTGTTATTTAGGGTGCATGATTTATCACTGCCTCAGGGAGGCACAGAAGAGGAATTTCTTACTTGTGAATTTATGTCAATTTTTGTTAAATAATTACATGGAAGTCAAGTTCAATTCTGGAAACAGGATTAACCAGCAGTTATTTTCATTTTTGTGTGCTCTCTGCAAATGTTTAGGTCATTGATTTCATCTTCATCTTGCTTATGCAGCAAATTAATGAATTATGGTTGGACTTGATGAACTTAAAAGTCTTTTCTAGGATAAATGTCTCTGATTCTATGAATTAATATGTACTTCTCAAAAGAGAAATCAGGGCTTGGTGTGCCTGATGTGTGAACAAATGCACCCCATGGTGAGCACCACTGTGAGCAGCCACATCTGGCAGGAGAGGGGACCAAACATCTGGGCAGGACTAGGGCTGCAGACAGGACATGGCTCACCACAGTACTGATTTCCATTGTGCATGGACTTTTTTTCTTTCCTTTCTAAGCTAAAAAGGTTAATGTTTGACTATTTATTTGGCTGAGCCTCCTTAAAGGCATGAGCTCAGTGGACCATTTTAATAACAGTAGACAGTGCTTCCTGCCCCCTCTTCTCTCTGGCCCTGGGAGCTATTCTTACCAGGAAATACTGAAAGTCCACAAACACGACATCACTGGCCTGCAACCCCATGTCAGCAGCTCAGATTAATTATCTTTATACTGTTTAACTTTTGGTGACAAGATTTTACATTTATGTTTTAAATAGCCCAGGAAATTTGGGTCAGGATTGACAGCTGGGAACTTCAGTTCCAAAGTTTAAAATTACTTCTTTCTTCATCTTCTTAATGCGTTTAGGTACAGACACCTGTCTAAGGTCTGTTGGCTTCCAGAGGCATTGGAGCTAACAGTGAAATAATTTAATTTTTGGGGGTTATCAAACAGAGATCTAGCTGTGTAGAAAGAGAATAATATTTACTTACACCATCAGGTGTTGTGAGGACCACTTACTTAATAGTACTTGTGTGTTTCTCCAAGGAATGCCATGAATTCCACAGATACCATGTTTATCTAACATTAAACATTTTTTAAGCAATAAAAGGAAACTATTTTACTTAATTTAAAACACTTTTGCATTAAAATGCCTCCAGTATTTCCTTCTGGTTTTAAGACTGTCCTTGGGATTTTACAAAAATGCCCTTTCACCACAATTAAGAGGGATGGGGTTTCACTTTCTGGGATTTAAATCTTGCTTTTTGGAGAAAGCAGGAGAGCTTAGTATTCTCCAAACAGGGCAACCCTGCATCCCAAGAACAGGTTTCAATCACACACCTTGATCTTGCTTCATTGTCTTTTCTTGGTGTTTTCCTACTGTTTCTTGGTCTGATTTTTAGCTGATCTGTTTACTGACCTTTAAAACCTCTCCTGCTTCAGAGGCAAGAGGATGACTCTTGCCTGGCCTTGCAATGTTATCAGATGTATGAAGTGCTAAACCACTGGAAGCAAGCGAGTACCCGACCTTGGGTTTGTCTGGGTACTAATGAGCAGGGAAAAAATAGATGGGATGAAATTCAAACCTCTGTATATTTTTGGTACAAGTCTGTATATGAATATCTTTATTTTGATGTGAGGCCTCCAGATCACATGGGAATAGATTACAGATTGCTTCTAAGCAGTTTTAGTTAAAAACTATCCAAACCACTTTTGTTTCAAATTAAACTGAAGTTATATCAGCTTGCATCAGTTGGGAACAAATCAAAACCAAGATGAAGTAAAAGTGCCATTAAGCCAAAGTCAGAATGGTTACACCTGTTAAACTGATGTGACTGTCTGTAATCAGGAAGACTTAGTGTCATGAACTATTGAAATCATTTATTCAGATGAAATTCTGCCCAGGAGAGAATTTCAAGTAATTACTTCCTTTTCCTCAACCTTCTTTGTATAGAAAGTTTGTTAAATGTTCTGATGCTTTGTCATTTTTTGTTATTGGTAAAGAGAAACTTCTTCCCATTGAGTTAACTTGTGTCCTTGGGTTTCTTATATGCAGTTCCTCTGGAAAAAAATAATAAAATAGTTTGTATTGCAGGAAAGAATTTGATTCAAAGTTTTTTCAAGATTTCACCCCTCTCTGATCTGTGATATTGATTCAGCATAGGTGAGCTAACTCCAGATCTTCATATAATGTTTTCTGGGATTTCATTTGAAAAAACACCTGATGTGATGATTTCACACATACAAGGGAAGAGGACATTGTTATGTCTTTTGCCAGAGTAGCCAGCTGATATCTTACTTGAGTGCATTTTCAGGATGAAAATGCAGTTTACATGAATTTGATACATTCTTTCATATAATGTTTTCATTTGGCTAAGACCTTGGTTTCTGAACACACCAGAGACAAACCTCCCAGATTCCCAGCTTCATCTTTCAGTTCTAAAGCCAGATGTCTCTGTCTTTGCTGCCTCTCATATCCACATTCCTCACATTCCCTTGTGCTGTGGGACCCCAGCCACCAAACTGGGGACTTTGTGCTGCTTGTGACTTTGCTTCTGAAAAGCTCCTCTCTGACCCAAAGCTTTGGGCAGGGCACATCAGTCCCAGGGGCTTTTTTGCACCTTCTGCTCAGCCTGGATGAGGGGTCAGCCTGGGCTGTGACAACTGGATATTCTAGGACCATGAAGTGGCAAGCAGGAGAGAGCCTGCGGGGATGGTCCCTCAGGACTGGGGTTGAAGGAGGAGCTGCAGGTGAGTGAGGAGAGAGCTGCTGGCTCTTAGGCTCAGAGCAGCCTAAGGGATGTGAAATGCTCCTGTTCCTAGGAACTGCTGTTTACTCACCTTTCCAGCAACTTTAGTGCCAAGACCTGGTGGCACGTGCTCACCTTTTGCCAGTGACACCTGAATGGCTTTGCCAGTGACACCTGAATGGCTCACCACCTCCCCCGTTATTTCAGCTTTCTACAGGCATCTAAAAGGATGCGCCAAAATTTTGTCCCTTTCATGCTTATTTCCGTACAGAAAGGGGAGTAAAACCCCCCCTCTGTTGCCTTGTTTTTAAATGCCACGGGAAAAGCATAAAATAGATGTTGCAAAATCAATCACTGTTATTGTATGTAATGGATACTTTTCAACAAAATAGCCTTCAGGGTTTTTTTGTATGTTACAGTGTAACCACTCATGGACCCTGTTTTATTGGAAACTACTTGCAGTTTAGTGAAAAGGGTAATGCTGGGACAAAACTGTGATGGATAAGTTCATGGAAAGGCATACATCAGAAAAAAATGCTCTGTGTAATCCAGATATGATTGATTATTTTAGGGATATCACATAAAGGTTAAATGACCACTATGAACAAAATGGCATTTAGAAACTCTTAAGTTACTCTGCTATCAGTTCTACAATCAACTCAGAATTTCGTATGCTTTTAGGATCATTGCTTGTTATGTGGTTATATTGTGGAATTGACAGATAGATAGTTTTGCCTTTCCTTCAAAAATCTAGATTGTTGTTATTATTGCTATTAGGAATGAAATTCTGTAATGGCTTTTCTAATACAGACTTAAATGATACTAATAAAGCAAAGTACTTAGTTCACTAGCATGTCAATAAACCATTAAAACAATCCATACATAATTCTAACTCTAATTGGTGGAATATTAAGTGCCTGAGTTTTTCTTAGGGAGACAGAATACATACGTCCTGCTTCCAACTGGAGTTGTATTGGTTGTGGAGAGATGTACTAGGTGACTACTGGGAATTTTGCTTGGTTTGGATTTGTGTCCTTTTTGTTCAAATACAAGATAAAAAATGTACAATGTTTTTTACTCTTTCTGTGGTAAATATGTATCAGAATTGTTACATTTGGCTTTCCCTGATGGAGGGCAAGAGAGAGAGACACCTTTTCACTTCCTTTGAACTCTAATGAAGGAGTGGGGGTTTCAGCCCTGTTCCTCCTCAGTGCCACATCCCCATAGCAAGGCCCTACACCTCAGCACACCCAGGCTTGACCCATAGCCCTTCTTTCTGGGACAGCAGCTGGGGTCTCCTTCCTCTGCCCACCATCCATTTCCACAAAGTCTGCAGCACTCCAGTGTCTTTTTCTCCTCTGCCAAGTTCAGCAGAAAGGGATAAAGGCAAGAAGTCATGTTTATTAAAAAAAAAAAAAAAATTGAACTGAAAAAGAGGAGCTTAAGGTTTTTTTCTCTTTGTAGGTCACTTACACTCAAAAAGCTAGAAGATTATATTTAGGGACAAAAAGGTTGATTCATGAGTAAAAGCTGTGTGGAAAAATCCTGTATCAAATTATTTTTTGTTGGAAGGCACCTTAAAGATCCTCTAGCACATGGGCAGGGACACCTTCCACTAGACCAGGTTACTCAAAGCCCCATCCAATCTGACCTTCATCTCATTGGTTTAAAATGTTCCCAAACTGTAGCCATTAATAGGCTTTCTAATACTCATATGAATATTCAAAGACATTTTGTAGTCAAATCATGTTGTAAAAGGCTACAGAGAAGAATACTTGGCACAGCTCTTGCATCAGATATACACGTACATGAATCAAGACTTAGATACCTCATGTAGAAATTACTTCAGAAAGATAGAATGTAGTTTTTAATGCAGAAGTATCTTTAAGATACATAGTGAGAGGGTTTCTGTTTTTAATGAATGTAAATGAAATCATATCCAATGCAGTTCATGTTGGGAGATAGCATAGGAGGTGCAGGGTCAGGAAATGGGGATGCCACAACGTTTAAAATGAGAACGTGGAAGGGAGCTCACCACAAACTTTAACACAGAGTTTACTCGGTGCTTGGCCCTGCCTCTTGCAAAAAGTGGATGTAGACTATTAATAAATATGACTTTTTTCATACAAAAATCAAGCCATGCTCAGCAATATGCAAAAGGTCAGGGAAGAAGCCCTGAAACTTGAGTGTTCTTCAGCATCTGGGCTTGCTGGTACTCCAGGTTATTTCTACATGCACAGGAGCATCCAGCTAGCAAGTTACACACCTTTCTTTGGAGTATAAAAATCACTGTATTGTCCAGTGAAAAGATGACAGCTCTCGAGATACCCAGTGCTGCATGTGTAACTTAGGAACAGTGTGCCCTGACTGTGATTATCTTTTGCCCCTAATCACTTTATGAAAAGGGTGGCTGGCTCAGTGCAGACAGAGGTAGAAATGCTTTGCTTTCTACTACCCCTGACATTAAAATGCTGACTCAATACCTTAGGTAATTAGTACAAGAAAAAAAACCTTGAGTATATTTAATGCCAACAGATTTAAGCAGACTGTTTTCCAGGAGTGCTGTGCTTTTCTGCTCATCCCATTAAATCCACAGCAAGATTCTGTATTCAGCACCACTACAGATCAAAACAACTTTTAAAGAGCTTTAGAGATCCACTCAACAAAGCAGCTGAGCTACCAGCACAGGGGCTGGCAGCCCCTCAGTGAACAGTGTCAGGTGCTCCTTTCTCTCCCAAAGCTGGAGCTTGAGGGTGCTGGTAGCACCTGATTTTCTTGACCCTGAACCTGAAAAACAGTAAGTGTCCGCCTTGCAGAGAAGGATGTGACTCCTGGTTGGACACACTCCTGGATGTCAGCTGGGCCAGTGTCAGGGAGACATAGTCACTCCTGCCAGCTTGTAAATCAGTTCTGCTCAGTGTTTTACTTCACATTTGCCAGAGGGGAAGGACATGTTCGTGGTTAGGGGCAGTGGCTCAGGTGGTCTCTGATGACTCATTAAACTGGGGAAATTCAATTGTTTGTCTTTAACCTATGCTCTCTCCATTCTGGTAGATACATCTTTTGCTGTCTTTATGAAACCTGGATTCTAATTTATGTTCTTGATGCACAGAAATAACATCCACTCCAGAATGCATTCTGATATGTGCCTCACAGGGTATAGCTGTGTGAACATGTGAAACAATTTTCCAGCTCACTTTCAGCAAGCAAGCTATATTTGCATCAGTACCATCTTGCATTATTCCTACCCACACAGCAAGAAGTGTCTGAGTATTATCAGTGATATTGCACAGAATTAACATGCAAAGCCCAGTAAAAGCAGGACCATGTTTCCTGGGCAGTGAGAAAACTCTACAACCCTTACATCCCATCAGATTTCTTTCAAGCATTTCAAGCATTTCAAGCAATTAGTTCTGAGGACAGTGGAATTACATTCAGATAACATGCATCTTTCCTTCTTGTTTCTGGTTACATGAATTATTTTTGGGATTCTTGAAGATTACAAGCTATCAGGAAATTTTCCAGAGTTCTATGTATCTATCAGACATTCTGGGGGGTTTATGAGAACAACAAACCCTTGGTTTCCTATGTCATCCTCAATAGGATTCATAGTTATGGAATGTAGGTACTGGAAGACTGGAAGACTTTGGAAAATGAGCTTTGCAATTATAGATTCAAGCTAGCACAGCTGGAGAAAATAAATATCCTGTCAGAAAAAAAGGTGTGGAAAAAACAACAGTGGAAAATCCAGGGAAGCAAGCATGTGAATTTGCTTCATCATAAGGTTGGGAAAGATACTGCAGTGGAAATATTTCTTTACTTAAGCTTGGCTTACAGCACTCATTTCCCCATGATCAAGGCTTGGTGCTTCTATCTGTCCCTAGACCAATATCAAAGACTGCGAAAGAGGTCCTGAGTGCTCTTTCTCAGTGACCAGACCTCACAACTTGTGTTTTCAGCCTAATCTAGAATTCATAAAGATGATTTACTGAAGTGTTGAAGATTTATTGAAGTGCTTTTAAATTCAGGCTAAGGTGTCTTTATGGACTTGGCCCCAAGGGAACTCGAATTGCATCTCCCCCGGCCCAGCCCAGCAGATGCCACGCTGTACACGTGGGTTAGAGTGAAACCCTTCGCGAGTGGAGGAAGGATCTGCGTGGATCACAAGCAGAAGTTCTCACCTCAGTACCTGAGTGCAAGCTCTGTGTTGCCTGAGACAAGGTCTGAAGTGCTCTCTCTAGTGGTGGCTGGGTGCTCCAAGCAGTGCAGCTCGGGATTGCTCCCCTCAGTGATGTTTCTGCCCACCAACAAAAGCTGGTTTGGTAGTTTTGGGTCTGTGTGGGTCAAGGCACACAGTCTGCTTGGCCCTTTTTCTGCTGCCTCACCTTAGTGAGAGGGCCAGCACGCTTCTCTTGGGCCAAGATGACAGCAAAAGCAAATTATTATGCTATATCTGTGTAATTGAGAGACCCCCAGCAAGAGACATGACCATTCTGTACAAATATAGCCAGTCCATAGTACAGGCCATTTTAGTAACATTTTATCCTCTGTCTTTCTTCTTCTCTTTTGTTACAGACACTCTTGCATAGCTGTTCTGTCTCCATCTCTGCTGTTTTCCATTCCTTTGTCTCTAGCCACATTTCAATTACCTGCTCTGGAAAAAGACCCACCCCTGTGTGCTATCAGCAGTGGAAATTTTCAAGGTGATATTTTAGAAGGGAGTAACTAAACTGTGCATGCAGCCCGTTAATATCAATTATGGGTGTCAGATCAATACCTATAGAAGTGATATTGTTTAGAAGCTTGAATTAATGTCATTATGCTGCCCACTCAGCTATGAGCATTTTCAGATACAATACACTATTTGCATTTTATTATAATGTATCTTTTCTGAAAATTCCCATCATGGTGGGGACATTGCCATGTCATAAGGCAGCCATTCAGCTAGATGATGCAGAGTGCTGGGCTGACAGGAGCACCCTGCAGTGGCACTGTTGTGACAAGAAATGTCCTCGGGATGGGTTTCTCTCTGCCAGCTCCCTCTGCCCCCTGCAAGGCTTACCAGATCCTTTCATGCACCAGCCTCCTCTTTGGACTGTGCAGTTCCTGGATTTTCTTACTGGTTTTTCTTGTGAAGCAAAGAGTGCCACCACCAGGGCAGGAAAAATTAATATGGTAAGAGAATTTGGGCGTAAGAAAATGTATTACAACAACTATTACTTAAGAAATAATAACTAATGCTCCTTGTTCCTCTTTTTCTTTCCAGGCTGTGTGTGCTCTGAGATGCCTGGGTACCTCAGCCTCACCAGCTCTGTCTCAGCAGTCGAAAGAGCTGGAACTCTGTTAACTGGGTGCCCACAGGCATATTTTAAATAACCTCATCAGTCTGGATAATTCTTATTGGTTTCTTCTTCTCAGACCTGCTAAAATTAAAAAAAAAAAGGAAGATTCTCAGGAGACTTTCCCCCCAAAAAACAGGATAATATTATTGTCACTTACATAACATTACTGGTGAGTCGTATTTGAAATAGCCTACACAATTCTAGCTGGATCAGGGTAGTGGTGGCCAGCTTCAAGGAGATTTACAGAACTTCACTTGTTTAGTCTGGCAAGGGAAAGCTGAGAGCAGGGTGTGATCACTGTTAAATTCATTGTGGGGATAACATCAAGAAAGGAGAA
This sequence comes from Promerops cafer, assembly GCA_013398275.1. NCBI lineage: Eukaryota > Metazoa > Chordata > Aves > Passeriformes > Nectariniidae > Promerops > Promerops cafer. Next base: position 75,273 of record VZSE01003090.1, read on the forward strand.
GAGCAATTTACACTAAAGAGTGATGCTGGCACACTCTCAAATGGGTATAAGCTGATCTTGAATATACTTGGCCTTGGTTTTAGAAGAAAGTACCTTCTACCCTGAAGCAGTGAAGCCTTTAATCAGAATGGTGTGGGCCAAAAAAACAAAGTTAGATTAAAAAATAGTACTATTCATTTTTGGAGACAGCTGTATGTTGTAGTGCTGCCATGGCAGGAAGGTCAATTCTGTGACCCAGAAGGATCTCTCAGTCCTATTTCCATGTTCCTCACAGCCTTTGTCAGAAAAATAAATTGATAACAATATTGACACTGAAATCACCCTTCAGAGACAATCTTCAGAGTCTTCAGCCTACTGAAATGAAAGGTGGGAGATGGGGAGGGATTTCATCTTTCATATTGTTATTGATTTACTATCTCAGCTCATAACAGGGAATAGCACCAGTCTGCACTCAGCTCATACTTGAAAGTTGAAGATTTCTCCTCTTCAAACACAGAGATTAGAAATTATTTTGTTTAAAAAACAAAGCTCAGATTCTGCAGATGTTCAAGAACCTTTGATGGGAGTATGGGAGGGACTCCTGATTCATCAGTGATTGAACTGAAGTATATTTGAGTAGGATATCATTCCTTCATTATAAAAGATAATAGGCAAAGCAGGAACACCAACAATGGCATTTCTTCTTCATTTCATAGTACAAAGTACATAGTACATTTTTTGTACATAGTATAAAAGGTACATAGTACAATGTACGTGGTACATTTTTTGTACACAGTACAAAAAACAATGATGTTTCCCATTGAAACCTTGGATTAGACAAATAGCAGTATCAGCTTTGCATAAAGTTTTTCTTCTGATGAGAATGGGATACATCGTTTTAAAGAGCCAGTCTCAGAGATTATGGTCTACCACTCTTCATATAATTTCTATTTAGGAATTTGATAAGATTTTTTCCTGGAAGTCCCGATTTTCCCTGCCTTCTAATTTTTTTTTTTTTTTTTTTTTGCTAAAAGTGACTTAAGGGTCAATTTAGAATAACAGACTATTTTCTTTTTAATTTTTTTCCTTTCATGCTACTTTAAGGGAATCTGTCAATCAGTATTTAAAGGAAAATATTCTAGTAAAACTTGTGATAGTTGCCTGATAATTTTATTCACTCTGCAGAAATGTCAAGGCCTTTAATGGGATGCTTCCCATCAATTTGTCCTTTTTAATACAGTACTCCATGAGTCAGGCCTTTACGTAATCCTATTTACCAATGACTGCAAAATCATTTATACAATGAGGAATGTAGTAAGTGCTCTCATTTGAAATCAAAATACTGAATTCCACATGTGGCTAGTGTAGCAGACTACATGGTTGAACTAAAGATACCCTTTGCAGTTCCGTCATCACATGCTAATTATTTCTTTTTCTATTTCTACATAGAAGACTGGAAGAAATAGTTTTTGTTGTGTTGTAATTCAAGGCAGATGATTATGAATTAACTCATACCAGAAAGGCTGATTTTTCACTGAAGGAAACAAGTATTGTTTGTCTCATCAGCTCATTTTTTTTGAAACATTAATTTTTAAACTTTGTCAGTCGTATTCATAAGGGGACATCTGATACAGTTGGAGTCTCATACAGTTGCAAATGATGAGTTAGAAGCACCAGCTTTCCCCTAGATCAGTTTTATCTGAATGAGCAGTGGTAAGCATGCTGGCTAATTAGACAGCAAGCAATTGAAATTACAGGGGGGAAAAAAAAAAAAAGAAAGGAATTTTATCAAGACTAATCCAAGTAGTCTTGTTTCCTGTGCCTTGACACATCAAGCAAAAGCCCTTGACCCTGCCACGGGATGTAAGACCCTATACAGGTGAAATGTGAATGAAAGGGGTGAATCTGTGGCAGGGGGGCTGTGCCTAACCTGCAGGAATGCTGTTCCCTGTGCTTAATCTGCATGATTTTGTGTCCTGTGCTGGAGCTACACTGCAGTCATGCATGAAGAATGTCAATCTGACCTCTGAAAAAGATATGAATTCATAACAAATCCACCTCCACCTGTGTGTTGTTACTTTTATTGTCATGAGCCTTTCTACATGCTCACCTCTGAAGTAATCCCCTAAGTTTTGCGCCTGCAGCTTCCCAGTTACACACTCACTAAAGCAAGATAGCTGATGTTCAGCAGGCACAAGGCCATCAAACCCTCAGAGCCCGTCAGAAAACCTCTCCCGTGCCGGTCTGGAGTGGCCCTGCATCAGAGGAAAGCGTGTGTCTGCACTGCAGTCGATAAAACGCCGGCCACAGGCCCCGCCTTTGCCCTCTCCGGGCAGCCGCCGCGGGAATTGGTCTCTCTTTTCTCTGATGCTGCTCAGTGGCCACCTCCTCTTGCCTCTAACAGGGACAGATGCCAGGAAACAAACCTCAGGGACTCATGTGGTGCTGAGGCATTACTCACGGGCCCACGCATATAAAGGTTCATACAGAGAGACTTACGTATGTAAAAGATGGTTTATTTAAATAAAATACAGAAATCATTACAGAATTTAAATAAAAACAGAAAACGAAACAAGCTGTTGTCTAAATGAATCCTGAGCAGATTTATTTTGAAGTCTAATGCTGCTTCCCAGCACCAAGGTAGTGGCAAAGAAACTATTAATATTTTCAAAGACAAGATATGATGCAAAGTCTACATGGGAAGAAGGAGCTAAAGCCAGCAAAAATGGACAGTCTGCAAAGAGCATGGAATCTGATCACTGTGCACATTCACTGGAACAAAGAAGAACTGATAATATATATGAAATCAGTGGGACATTTCCATAGTAATAGAAAGGAATTTAACCTATCACCTACATCCTGGATGAATGCTCCATTCACTGTATTGATGGCTATAATGAGAACTGCCTCCTCTTTGAAAAGAAAAAACCATATGTAACAATCTTCTTTTTGCAGTACTTAGTCCTCAATTTTTCCTGAAGGGGACTTAAGACGAAAAAGCAAAATAATCAGAGGAAAAAATTCAAGGTACAAGTTTATCTCACCTTAAGGTTGGTACCTCCTATTGTAGGTGCCCAGGAGTCACCCAGCTCCTACCTGTGGGTAGGAAACAACTTCAGTCTGCTCATTGCCAAAAGCCAGGCACCACCAAACTCAGTGTGTTCACACCTCCTGTTTTAGCTATAGACCTCAGATATTATGGTAGTGAACACAGTGGGAAGACTAATAAGGAAATTTGCTATCTAATAATTCATATATAATAATCTCTTTATTTAGAGCAGATTATGAACAGTTTTCAGTGTACAATGCATGGGACCATTCTTGCAATAGAGATAATGAACCATAAAACACCTGTCCACCACATGAGCACACTCCTCACCCAGCCATCAGAGCAAATCTATCAACTGCTTAAGGTGATAGGAATATGTCATATCTGATATCTGATGGGCCATGGAACAAAGGATGAGGAAGTCCTGCATCAGGTCTCTGCAGACAAAGCCATTGCCACATGGATCACAGGTGCAGCTCTGGTTCTCCCCTGAAGGGAATAAGCTCTTTAATGGACTTTGCAACATTCATGACAAGCAATTATGTCCAGGTCCATGGCATTAAATGCACAGACATGGCAGCACAGATCTTGGGGCCTGTCACAAATTGACACTAAATAAATTGTTCAGGACCTTGGCTTGGTACAGCAGTTGCTTTCTTTGAAAACAACACGGTGTTTATTTCTCTGCAGCCTGGATTAGAACAGCAATGCAATTGCTTTCTGTAATGAGGATTAATTTATCCACTCAGTTACTTCAAGCCAGTGAAAGTTAAATGGGGACATAAAATTTGAGCATTATTCAGTTATTTAGAGCCTAAACAAGGACTCTTTCTTCTGTCTCACCTCATTCACTGTACCACCCTGCTGTCAAAATGTAACTCTACTTAAAATAATGACATGCCAGTATGTGTTTTGTTTACAAACTATTAAAACAAAGTTGTTCAAGTTGCTCAAACACAGAAAAGAGAGGCAGTGTCAGAGTTACAAGTTTTACTGCAATAAGGTTGGTCTGTCCACTTTCCAACTTAATTCCTAGAAAAAATTTATTTAACATCCATCACTAAGAAATATGAATAGGAGATACATGCTGGTACAATATGCACTCTCTTAGCTAGCAAAATGTGCCTCAGAAAGAGGTACCATCCTTTTGATGACTGGACAACCCTGCAATCCTTTAAAGAAGTTTCAGTTAAGATTTTGTTTTGTGGCCTTAAAACCAAATTGAGAAGCTCAGAACTCCAAGTTACATTCCTCTTGCAAATTACATGAGGTCATAAACAAAGACTGATATTAAAAAAGGAGATGGGACTGATACAGCTGGAATGAAAATATATATGTAAAAATATATCTATATTTATAAATATACATATATGGGAGATGGAAACGTATGTTAATATAAGATATTGGAAGAATAATTTCAGTAGAAAAATCTACTTTAAACTAAGGTGGGAGTAACATTTGCAGAAAAGGTAAGAAACACTGCACTGGGAATTAGTCTTTCCTGTAGTACATAGGTTACTTTGATCTTCCATAGAAATATGAGACTGCAAGTTAGCCATAATTGCTTTGCCCCCTGTTTTTAACCTCATAGTTATTCTCAGCTTCCTCAGACTTTGAGAAAATCCTAAGAAAATAATATATTCTCTCTTCAAATTAGAGTCAAGCAGCATATCTTGTGCTCTTCATGGCACTCTGAAGGGTCAAATCTGTCCTGGAGCTGAACTGAAGGACAAATCAGCCCAACAACCTACCACATTCCCTCTTTCCAAGTGTGGGGACTGGCAAGATTGTACCTTGGCACTGAGCTCCTTGCCTGTGTTTCTACATGCTTCCAGTCAGGGTCAGAAAGAATCAGGTATAGATGTGACTTTCTGGAAGTCTTAAGAGAATCAAGAATGGGTAAAACCGAAATTAGAGCTAGATCTGCCTCCTAACAGTTTCACTGAGAAGTCATACTCTTCTGTTCATTGGGTAGGCACAGAAGCACACCCATAACATAAGGAAACGTATTAATATGAATAAATGCTCATGTGAGTAAGGCTTTCAAAATCCTGTCTGACATTTTGATATAAAACGAATTAGTGATTTAGCAATGAAACAATGGGAAGAATGCCTGCATCTCACAGTCGAGGCAGATGTACAATGGCACACCCAGCAATCCGTCCTACAAGCCAGTCCTAAATATAAGTGCAAGGTGGGGACAAAACAGAATAGTAAACATGCCTGGGGTAAACTGCAGTGAGAAGCAGATCTTGTAAGCTGTGGTGAGAAGAAACCCCTCTGGTGGCACGTGCCTGGGAGATTGCAGGTAGTGGATGTGACATTGCACTTCCTTGGAAGCACTTGGGATCTGATGAGGCTGTGTCTAATTTAGATAACATGGAAATGTCACAACATCCAGCCTTAAGGCACGCCCAGAAGATAGGCAAAGTGACCAAGCTGTGTTTCAACTGCTGTTTCATACATACAAACTGCAGCAGACCCTGCCACGGAGATCATGCAAATAAAAACATTAGGTTGAGTCAAAATGGCTGGAAGAAGATACCCCTGAGCCTCAGGGTATCCCCTCCAACCTAGACACTGCACTATAAGCCACAGGATTACTTAGCCCAGGGTTGGATTCAGCCCCTGGATGAGGGCAGAGATCTCCCTGGCTTGGTGTTGGAGGTGGAGCATCACCAGTCTCTCAGGTGAGCATAAGTGCAGGTTTCCAGGCTGGAGCTGAGCTGATGCCCTGCTGCAGTCAGTGTGGGACAATGTAGCAAAAGCAAAAATACCTGTCTGGGCTCAGTGCTGGGCAGGAATTATTTTGTCTGTGTCACTGGTTGCTTTATATCCTCTAAGAGATCATAGCCCAAATCAGACATCCCACTGATGGGGCAAGACTGTTGGTGAAGAAGCAGTTCTGAAAGATGTGTCAAAGCCTGTTTCTAACAAACAGGATTCCTTTTCAGCTTGTAGCTTTGCTTAGTCTGTCAGGGTATTTGTAATATTTTAGCATCTGTTTCACTGAAAACAAGCTCTTTTTTAATATCACAGTTTTATCTTTTTTTTTCTCCATTTTTACAGAGCTCGATGTCTCTCCATGCTGCAGTCCTGTAGGGATGCTCTCCCATCCAAGATAATTACCTGCTCATTAATAATGTTCCAAACTGGCTGGAATTTGTCATTGACTTCCACAGATTCTCAGGAGTTTATGACCAAACTGGCCAACTTTCATTTGGTCATGGAAAGGGAGCAACGTAAGAGACATGAGGAAGATCAGCAGTGCCTTTGGTACTGCTTTAGCAGGGAGACATTCAGAACTTCATCCACAGTGTCAAATGGAACCTTCATCTTCCTCATGTTCTTGTTAGATATATTGCTGGGATCCATCCATCCATCCATCCATCTCAATGGGATGATGAGTGCTGGGGGGAGTGAGTCCAGTTTGTTGTTCTGGATATGAGCCCATGGCTGATGCGTACCATACAAAGCCCTTGACTCCCTTTGGGATGAGCTGCAAAATAAAAGCCTGAATTCAGTTTTTATGGGTATTGGTCACTTCAGAGGTCTCTGTCTGCAACCCACTGAGGGTTGCGTCCATCCTCTAGCCTGTTGTCTGCCATGGAGAAAAAGCCATGGTCAGCACCTCTTCAAGAACGAGACACAACAGCTCCAGGAGAAAATAAAAGGATTGATCATCTTCCTCTGCTGAACATCCCAGTCACTTCAGTGAGCTTGTCCTGAACTTCAGTAAAACATCTGAGCCACTGCAGAGACCTCCACAGAATGATGTCCCAGCTTTCCTCACCTCCTCACCTCTCCTTTACCCAACAGTACTGACCAGGGTCTCCAGTTTTCTGCAGTTACTCAGCTGTGCCTGTGAGGGAAATGTAGCTGCATCCTCGAAGAGGCTGGAAAAGAAAGTGTGACCTGGAGAGTCTGGGAAAGATGGGGATTTTCCGCAAAAGGGGCCACAAAGCAGTTCACAGTTTCCAAGGTGGTTGCGTGGGATGGGAGCTGCAAAGTGATCTCAATGCACCAAGTAGCATTCCCTTCCATTTCTGGCTGTGCCATAAATCCCTCATAGTAAATAAAGGCTTTTGTGCATACCAGGTGTCCCGATGGCAGAACCAAGGCATGCAGAAATAAAAGAAGCATCACTGGTTAAGTGATGCTTTCCGGGCACCAGGATGGTTTTATTCAGAGTTCCAGCTAAGGGGAGGATGATCTTGTACCTAAAGTATTCTGAGAGATGCAGTCAAGCCCTGGCTCTTTCACAGGGAGCTGTGGGGATGCATCTGTAATCTGGTGGGAGGCTGAGCTGAAGGCCATATATGTAGATGAAGAGAAGCTGAAGAGAGAAGATTTTTTTGATTTATCCCTGCTGGCTCAGACATACATCTTAACCCTTCCAGCGTTAGCCCTCATAAGCACAGAGCAGCACCTCTCTGGGAGCCCAGGAACCTCGGCGCCTGCCATCAGCTGTGCTTCCTGGCTGTTTGCACAAAGCACAAAGCTAATGGCAGACAAATCTGTGCAAACAAACAGAGGCTGCATAACTGTATCCCGGGATGGGACAAAATCCCACAAGCTCACAGTCATTTCCTAGATAAATCTGGATGCATTTACAGGGCTGCTGTCGTGGAGGAGGTTGGATTAATGGCAGGGAGGTCCCCTAGGAAGCTCTGCCCTGGCTCCCAGCCTGTCTCATCACCAGAGGGTGCACAGGTGTGTGGGGCCTGGGCAGGATTACCTGGGTGCTGCTGTGCACAGAGAGACCAGGACTGGGCACTCGGCAGGAGGAGTGAAGGAGAAGAATCTCCTGAACTCAGAGGGCTGCAGGGAAAAGCAGCTATGCTCCCCCAGTGAGCTGGAAACAGGCTGGGGAAAAAGTGATGGGGACAACGTGCCTCTTGGGATCCCTTCCATAGTGGCAGAAGGAAAATGCACATTTCATTTGCCCTCCTACACTGTCCTTCCCTGTAAGCTGCAGGTGCTGTGGTGGCCACAGGGCACCTGGATGGGGCATTTTGGAAATGAGCAGAGGAAGGACCAAAGGGGTATGTAGCCACAAGGACATTTCTGCTGAAGCAGCTGAGACCCCACCACGGAGCTTCCTCCCAAGTGAGGCCAAGGCTTCACAGCAACCCCTTAGCCACAGGAAGGTCACCCAGCCCACCACAAAAGCCTTTGTCTACTGAGAATAATTTTTGAGACCAGCAGACCCCACAACTGCTTTCAAGACACTGCTGTTTCCTTGATCATGTCTCTCCAGGTCAGCCAGGGGGACCAGTGGGGTCCTGGCGTGGGCTGCACTGCAGCACCTTGTTCTTTCCTCACCAGGGTCAGATGATGCCTGCCAGGCTCTTCTTTGCTGTGTTTCCAGCATGCAGAGCTGGAAAACTAATGGACATTACTTTTCCTGGAAAATGGTGCTGAGCATCGCTTACCAGAAGCACAGAAAGCCTTCCACACAGCACAGGGCCCCCATGACCAGGAGGGCAGTGTGGAGGGAAGGGTGGCCTGCAGGAAAAGTTTGTCCCAGTTGCCGTCATTTTCTTAATTCACCTTGCAGTAAAGAAAATGAATACAATAAGTCGGATATTAGAAAATATAGAAAGGACATTCCTGTATTGTTCAAAGTATCGTTACACATGCTTTAGGACATGGACATTTTTTCTTTTAAAGTACAGAGACAGTCCAACACTTTAAAAACACAGACATTATAGATAAAAGTTGTTTATAAAAATCATAAATCATCTTATTTTAAACAATGGTTGCCCAGAAATATTCTACCATGGGTCAGCTTCCTGCAATCAAAAACTCTACTGGGAAACTGGGTTTAATTTCCTCTCCACTGACAGTTTTTTATGTGATGCTGAACAGCTTTCTTAATTGCTCCGCATCTCAGTTTCCCATTCATAAATAATTGTACTTCCTTTCCTGCAGACTTTTTTTCTTAATTTTAAAATTACATTCAAAAAAGTTACTCAGGATGCAAAACCTGTGTACTGCAATGCTGAGAAATTAATGCTGCACTAAAATTGTCTTGATTCTGCCTCTTCAACTCCCATTTTGGACTGTCCTCGAGGCACAAGTGAGTTGACAATTAAATTCTGTAGCATAATGCAGATAGGGGACAGAATTAAGGTTACACACTAATCACCCCTTTCTTTCATCTCTTATGCATGACTTTGAAGCTTAAATAGAATTCTTTTAATGTATTGCTAAGTGTCACTTTCTGTGTAATTTTAAAGAAAGAGGTAAAAACAGAATTATTTTATGTCTGCTCTTGTACTTTGTGTGTGCATTTATTAAACAGTGTTCCTAGTGAGGGCACACTGACTCCTGGGCATTGCCACCACCTCGGCCACCTCTGCCTGGGTCTGGTCACACCACGTGGTGCTTGTGCAAAGCTGCTGATGGGGCAAGGGGTCACACACCCAGAGACAGGAGGAGAGGGGAGGATTGAAGAACCCAAGTCTCTCTTTCCATGTTTCCACAACATCCTGTCCAGCCAGAGCTGGTTATCAGACCTGAGAGGGTCTCACAGGGCAGCTGAGGCCACCACACCTCACCCTTGCTCTCCCAACCTGGAGGCTCTGGCCGTGCTGGATGAGCTTGTCCAGTCCATGGGTCTGGAGCTGCCCCTCCCAGAGCTCCCAGCCCTGCTCTGCAGACTTGCTTTGGGGCACAAAGAACAATCAGGATCAATTAGTCTGAAAGTACACTGCTGACTTTTTCCAGGAGAAACATGAAAGGACAGAAGAGAAATTGCCGTTTTCAAAATTCCTAACTCAGCAAAATCTAGGTGAATTCTTGTGGAAAAAGAAAATGCATTTCCATAGCTCCAGGGATTCCTTCTGCAACATTTCAAAGGCTGGCTGCAAACACCAGCAATGCAGAACCTCTCAGTGACAGAAAGTATTAAATGGTCCAAACAGATGGGATAGTATTGACAGCAGTGGCAGTAACACAGTCCTGCACCAGTCTGTTTGGTGATGCTGGGATCAGTTCCCAGGTCAGCAGGGGATTGCTGTGGTTCCTTGGGCTTTGTGTACCGGTCTGTGTGCTGCTGTGTGTGTCCCCTCTGCATCAGCCTGGTCTGCTGTGGAAACCAGAGTGCAGTGAGGTGTGCAGGCCTGATGTGCTTCCCGAGGGAGGGCTGGCCGTTCTTGCTGCAGGGGAAAAAATATTCACTGACTCTGCAAAGTGTGGGTCAGTGTAGTATTATGGGTGAGTTTTGTGATTTGTTTCCATTTAGTGTAAGATGTTTTTTGTACAGCAAATACCTATCCTGCTTGTGTTGTTTGGATTGCTTGACAGAGATGTCACATCAGTATCAAAAAGTCAGATGACCAGGAGGATTGAAAGCCTGCTAGAAACATCATCCAGTGGCAAGAGCATCACAGCCTGCCTGTCTTGCCCAGGAGATTGTGGGAGTCTTATGGTGACCAAACTCCTGTCAAATGGGGAAACCTGGTCTTTTCACCAAGGAAGTCAATGGTCTGAGCAGGAATTGGTAAGCAGGGTAGCTCCTGTTTTCTCACAATTAAAATGGAAGAAGTAATCATTTCTTAAAAGCTGATTAGAGAGAGGAAAATGAGTGAAGAAATTAACAGATTGAGCAGGATGGGCCATTTAGACTCCTGGAGATGTCAGGTTCAGGAAACACAGAACAAGGGTTTTCTGTGTCATACTGGTCAATTTGAACAGATCCAAGGGGCATGGTCATTTGTCTGGATACCAATCATCATTTTCTTACCTTCAGATGTTTTCTGAATCTATTTGGAATTAAAAAGAGCTGGGTTTGGCTGGGATGGAGTAAGTTTTATTCAAAGTAGCAAGGTGGGGCTATGTTTTGGATTTGTGCTGGGAACAGTGCTAACAACACAGGGATGTTTTAGTTACTGCTCAGCAGGCCTTACACAGAGCCAAGGCCCTTTCTTCTTCTTGCACTGCCCCACCAGTGAGGAGTCTGGGGGTGCACAAGGAACCGGGAGGGGACACAGCCACAACAGCTGACCCAAGGGTGTCCCACACCATACAACACCACGCTCTGCAGTAACAGCTGAGGGAAGATGGAGGAAGGGGGGATGCTTAGAGTGACTGTGTTGGCCTTCCCAAGTCACCACTACAGGTGATGGAGCCCTGCTGTCCTGGACATGGCTGAACAACTGCCTGGTAAGGGGAAATGATGAGTGAATTCCTTGGTTTGTTTTGCTTGTGTGTGCAACTTTTGCTTTACTTGCTAAACTGTCTTTATCTCAGCCTATGAGCTTTCTCACTTTTATACCTCTGTTTCTCTCCCCCATCCCACTGGGGCTGGTGAATGAGATGTGTGGGATGTAACTGCCAGCTGGGGTTAATCAAAAATATTATGTCATTCCAAGATAATTTTGTTTCCTTATGTAGCTTCTGTGGTGATGGTTTCATGTGAAAACACGGCCTTCCCTGTATGCTAGTAAAATCCAAACCTGAGGTTATTAACCCTCAGAGAGAGGGAGGGCAATGGTTGTTCATGGCTCTGGACATAAAGGTTCACAGACCTCATCATGTAGAAAATGAAGGAGGACAGAAAAGAGAGAAATCAAACTTGCTCAATTCAAAGCCCACAAGTCCAGAGTTATTTGCCAGCTATTTAATTTTGGTAGCCCTGACTCTGTTTGATGAGTGAGAGTTCATTGCATTTACTGTTGAACCTACACTTGCCTCCTTCAGAGCAGGATGTTTTGTTGGGGATGAGAATGGCTGCAATATTTTGGCCAGGCCAGGGGCAGCATGAAGCCCCAAGCCCCTTGGGTGGAGAGTGATTGCAGGAAAGGTGCCCATAGTCCCTGGCTGTGATAGGGCAGAGCTGTGCAAACCCCTCCAGGATTTACCACATGCCTGCTCAGGAATCCAAGGTGAGACAATGCTTCCCTCAATTCACATGCAACACTTAAAGGCTCCAAACTCCTGTCAAGAAAGGCTGAAAGAGCTGCGGAAAAAGCCAGAAGGTGAGTGGGAGCAGGCTTTCCTCCCTGCTCCCTGGCTGAATAAACTGGGAGTTGTAAAAAGAAATGGTTGGTGAAACTTCCTTTGTGTTTTGTCAGTGAGTTCACAAGGACCCAGATCCATTCTATTGATTTCTTCTTGCTGAAAGGTAAGCACAAGCCCTTATCAGTGGATAAACATACTGCACCCAGGAATTTGTTGACCATGGTCGTAGCAAAGGAAAACATAGTAAACTCACATATTGGATTATTTGCAAATTGCAGCAGTGAAACTAATCTAACCTTTCAGCGGCTCTTTTAAGTGGTATTATTATTAGCCCTTGTTCAGAGGATGGCAGGCAGGCAGCCAGTAAAGCACTTAGAGTTTGCCATCATCCATCTGTTCCTCTATAGATTTGAAGATTGTAGGAATTTTCCTTTTTAGGACTTACTTGGAATATGATTAGTGGACCACTTGCCATGCTGCTATACAAGTGTGTCTGTGTGCTTCAGGCAGAAGTATGTGACAGGTATTTTATCAATGAGGGACTTTCAGTTGAACAGTATTTCCATTCATCTCTTTGTTTGTTTATTTGTGTAGTAAAGCTGCCCCTGGTGTTCTCAAAACACACATCAGGATTACAAATATTTTGTGTTGCATTAAGAGAGTTATCCGAGCAGTTGCCCATAACCTTCCAGCTCCCCAGGAAATTAGGCATAAAATTAAAAGGCCTTATTTTTAAATACTTGAATGTATGTGTTTTTTCTTAATAGTCACAACTATAATTGCAAGAACAGCTAGTGGAACAGTGTCTGTTATCCTAGGTAAATCACAGTCAGGGATTAGTATTATGGGATGCAGAGACAAGAAAAATTTAGCCTGTGTCACTAGACCTACGTAGTCCAAGTAGTCAGATTATTCTGCTTTTCCTGTGATTTTCAAAATGTAGCCTGCTCAGCACTGGCCTGGCAGAGCTCATTGCAGAGATGACATTAATGGGGCTGGGAGCACTGAGGGCAGTTCAGCCCTTCTGGTGAGGAACGTGAGGAACGTGATTTACAGTGGACCTCATTTCACAGGGAAGGTTCAATAAGGCAATTTCTTCTTTGAATTCCTTCAGGGTTCTCCATTCACTATTCCATAAATATGGACAAGATCAAAGATGTAATTATGTCCAATTATGTTAATATACAAGAATTTTCTCTTTCCAGCAGTCATTCAACACCATAGCTTTTACCTGGGCTCCCAAAAGGCCCTGCAAAGCTCCTGGGTTTCACTTGCTCTGTTCTGCTGCTCCTAGCTCCCAAAAGGTACATTTCCAGAAGTTATTGTTTTCCATTTGCTCTCTGATGAACTAGGGAAGGGCTGGGAACATCATGTCTCCCAGGAAGCCTACAATATTCCTAGCAACGTCTCTGAAATGGTCTGTGTGCCAGAAAGCTGGATTTATTCCTTTCAAGAGGGAATTTGACCCGTGGGGAGGTGAGCTGTATAAATACACCTCTAATGCCCTGTGCAGCCTGATCCACTCACGTTATGTTCTGACGACCAGAGCACCAAATGTGAATCTTGGTGGGGCAGTGAGTTCAATCAAAAAGCAGTTCCTGCTCCAAGGATACAATGCAATTTTCTAACCCAGACTAGGACATGGCAGAATTTATCCAGCACGTCCCTATCAAAGGGTCTGGACAAATGGTTTCTTAGAGACCCAGATCTGTAGGCTGTAAATGAGCCAGTTCTGCCATGAAATGCATACATGGACAGAAGGACAAAATGATACCTCCTTAAGATTTTTGCCATGCTGATGGGGACAATTCCTGCAGGATAGATAGTACTTGTAAGAAGGGCAGCTGGCAAGGTGGGAATTTGGAGGTGGGGCCAGGTGAGATGCCAGCTGACCGCTCCCAGCAGCCCGGGGTCGGTCACCCCGGCGGGACGCGTGTCCCTCCCTGAAGCCTTTCCCGTGCAGCGCAGCCGGCGCCGCTGCTCCCGCCACGCTCCGTCTGCCGGGCTCTCCCAGCCCAGAGCCCTCCCCAGACACATTGGGAGTGAGTGTCTGCCGACTGAACGCACCCCCAAGCCTTTGAACACCCATTTTCTGTGTCTTTCACAGGCAAAATCTGTCGCCTAATATTTCCTTGCTGCTTTTGGTGAGACTTGAGTTGGCAAAGGCTGCAGGGCATGGAGTGCTGTGATCTGAGGGCAGCTCTACTGACTGGTTGGTGTTGCTTTAGTACATGCACAGAAATGGGAGGAAAACATTGATATCTACAGCTTTGAAATCATTGAAGCATGTGTTCAACTCCTGTGGACTCCAACAGGCTGTAAGGACCTGCTGAATAGGGCTTCTGATGGAAGTAAATATACTCAGATTAAACTTGGACAGATGAATAACAAACTCTTCCAGGTGCAAATAGTGCATCTTGCAGCTCATTAAAAATGGTTTTCCCCAAGGCTCCTCTGAACATCTGCAGTCAATGCTGTCCCTTTCTCCCACACAATACAATCTGTCTAAATCCTTTCCTTGAATATAAATGTACTTTTAGCTGGGAGAAGGTCCCCTTCACCAGGGAGGGCCCCTCTCAGCGGGGCTTCACATCTCTCCATTTCAGTAACCTCCCTTCCCACAGCATGGATGGACCCTCCTCTGGCTTCCAGGAAGAGCAGCCTCACACCTCTTGGCAGGCCCTGAAAAACAGGCATCCCATCACTTGTTCCCAGACACCACTGTTGCAGGTACACTGGCAAATCTATGAGTATTTAAAAGTAGTAGCCGTATCATTTTCCTTTGTATCCTTTGTGCCTGGAGAAGACAAAAGGAAAGGAGAATAAAAGCTTTCACAAACACTGGTGGCAATAGATCCCCTGCTTGAAATACCTGGGCAGGGACATGTGTTTTGTTCTCTGGTTTTCAGGGTTCTTTTCAGCAAGTATTGAGCACCCCTAGCTTTCAAATCAAGTTTCTCTGAATACTTCTCAAATTGGTTGTCCAGACATATCAACCATTTTCTGGGGGCTTTTAGGATGTGAAACTCGGTCAGGCTGTTCTTTCTCTAGATTAAACTGAAAGAACATGAGAAATAGGGGGAAAAAAGAAGCTATTTTGCTTAGGAAAACAGCAGTTAGCAACCATGCTTAAGATAATTGCAGAATCTAAAAAGAATAAAGAACTTCTTCACAAAGAAAGGCATTTTCATAGTACCTGCTAAGATATCCCAACTGCAGCATAGGCAATTAACAAAGACAAAGCCATTACAACAGGTGTAAGTCTGGTTTTAAGACTATGTAGATTGGGCATTAACAAAAAACAGTGACCAAAGGTCAGATGGAGTTAACTCTAACAATATTTAGTGTCCAGACTATGTTTAGAAAGCATTATTTTTATTTTCAACAGGGCTTTGACTGAGCTGCGTCAGATATAGGAAGGGAGCACTGAACGTGTAAAGACTTTCTTTACTAAATTATTTAGTGCTCATGAAAGGTGCCAGATGGAGAGCCTTGGGGACTCAAGCCTTCTTTTCATCTGCAAAACTGCCTTAGAATAAGAAGTGACAAATTTACCAAGCTGCTGTTACAGGCTGCTCCTGTGACTGCCCAAGTCCTGGCCTGGAGCTCGCGACCCCGAGGGGGACAGGTTTGCTTTGCCACCCTTCCCTGCAGCCCTGGGTGTTCCTGCTGGGATGTGCCATGCAGGTGACACACAGCGTGTGAGACAAGGCAGAGACCAAGCTCTCTCTCAGCTGGCTGGGCTGCTGTTTGCTCATGCTTCCCAAGTTCTCCTGGCAGGTGGGTTTGAACTGGCTCAACAGTCCAGTCAGTGATAAGTAAAAAAGAAAATCTCTTCTTCACAGGGGTGGGGCTGGATGATTTGATGGACTAGTTGTTGTTACCTGTCTCCCACTCTGATGATCCAGTAAGTAACGAGCCATCCAATCTTCTGAAACACTCCAGAGCTGCTGAGCCCAGTCAGTGTGAATGGAAAGTGCTTTGCAGATTAATAAGCTGATGGATCTCTGTCCATATTGTCAAAGTTAAACACATAACAAAAAATTATACAGTGAGCAAAAAAAGGGCTAAGGAAACCCACAGCTGCCATATGCCAAGGCACAAACAGGTAATAATTCTCTTTATGCATTTTTGTTCCAGGACAGAAGGCAAACCTGTTCAGTTTGAGGTGAGTTCATTACCACGAGTGCAGCAAAAGTTTGAACTGCAGCTGCTCACCCTGACGTAATTCATTGCTGTGAAGGGCAATCTGACATCCCAAAAGTGCTCTGAGTCCACCTAAAACAAACAAACGTTGCTCTCTTCAAGCCAGAGTGGGATCACACCAGCTGGTAAACAGTGGACTGTACAAATAGGGAAGAAGAACAAAACTAAGAAGTGCTGACAAAACTCTCATCATAACCTAGGGCTGTAAAAAAGGAATAAGAGATAAGGAGTCCCCAGCCCACAAGAATTGTGTCCATGACTGATCTATGGGATTATGCCCAGGGGTGCAAGAGGAATTGTTTCCTTCTCCATCAGAAGAAACCTTATTGCAGAAACAATCTTCAGGTTCTGAGAAGGTGCTCATAGGAAACCACATCAGCTGCCCAGTGCTGTTTGATCATAGACCTGTCAGGTGTAGGTAAAATCTTTGTCAGTTGCCTTTGTCAGAGGCCACAAAAGGGAAGGAGGGCTGTGTGAGCCAGCAGGCTCCATGCCAGACTACAAGGAATAAAAGAAGTTTCTGCAGGCCCTGGGGAGGGAATGTGTAGAGGGTCTGGCTCTGATGCAATCCAGACCTTGTCTGTGCTCTTCTGGGAGAAGTTTCAGGACACCTGAAAGACAAACCTTCTTGCTGGACTGTAACTCCAGACCATTCCTCTGGAGACTGGCTGGTGCACCTCAGGCTGGCTTTCAGCCCTGAACCAGTGCCGTAGTGTGGATGAATGGGAGCAGATCTGCTCTCAAGGACAAGGGGCAGAAGAGGCAAGAGGTTGGCTGTCCTGCCTTTGAGCACAGGAAGAGCCAGCTGTGAAGGAATTCTCTCTGGGAGAGAATGATATGAGGGAGGGGGGAGCCATCTTCCAGGTGTTCACAAACCTGATCTTGTGGAAACATCAGCCGGCTCCAAGGAAGCAAGCCCCAGAGGGGTCTTTTTTCACAGCAGCTCTGAATGGATGATCCCAAAGAGACCCAGGCAGCTGGATACATCATTTTGTGGATCTGAGCCATGATATCTTAACTGAATGAAATTACACACAGAGGCTTGCAAATTAAAAGAAGAGAGAGGTCTCCCTGACTGTTTTTGGTAGCTTTCCCCTCCAGATTGGACACTGGTGCAGTTTCTCAAGTCCTACGTGGAGAAGAAGGATTATATTCATAGCTACAGCTATATACTGAGTTTTCTGAGGAGTGGCTGGAGTCAGAAAACCCCGGTGCCCACAGAAGACAGAAGTGTGGATCTCCAAGATTCCTCCCTCTGCAGTGTGACATCTTGTCTTGACCTGAACTCAGTCATCAGAAACTGTGTACAAAGAGGAAAAAGGGGGAAAAAACAACCCCAAACCACAGACAACATAAGCAGGAGGCTGTGGAGGTGAGGTGGTGACTCGGTGCTGTGAAGGGTGCTGCAGAAGCTCAATGCCAGTGAAGCATTTCCCATGGGAGGCTGGAAGGTGTGAGAGCCAAAGCACCTCTAATGCAGAACCAGCAGAGCTGCAGGGCTCAGAGTCCAGTGGAGAAGGCAGACAGGCAGGGATTGAAGCCAGGCTGCCAAGCAGAGCTTCAATGCAATATCAAAACCTTCAGCACAAGATTCCCAGCAAATACAAAAGAACAGGGTAAGTAATCTATCACAGAAACATCTAAGATTTGAATTAACCTCACTAGTCCTTAAATTTCATTGCTTCACATGGGGCTAGTGTGTTTCAGGTTAATTGTGTGGACCTCTGATAATTGGCCCAAATATAGCACAAGGAGATTTTCATGCTAAGCCAACATCAATAATGTGCATCAAAGGCTGCCCTGAATTCTCCCCCTTGGTTGCTCAGTCATCTTTGATCTAAAAAATGAAAAGAGTAAGGGATTTTGTTGTTATTTTTATTCCTTCTCCTCCATCACAGGATTGAGGTTACTGAAAATATAAACAGAGAAAAGGTGGCAAAACATTAAAAAAAATGTAAAGACAAGTAGGGGTGATGAAGTGAAGTAAACAGAAAGAAATAGGCTTATGGAAAAGAAAAAAGACCTTCTGATAGGAGAAAGAGAAATGCTGTTGACATGGGATATGACAGTGAATGGGGTGGTGAAGAAAAGTTTGGGCAAGGTATTATGGATGAGAAAAAGGGATCATGACTTCTGTAAGATATGAGAATGAGATCCTGTCTTCTTCAGCCACCTGTGTGCTGGCCATCTGACCTCGCTGTGATCTGCTTCAGAAGCCACTAGGAGGCCACTAAGAACTGCAACATATATGCAGAAATGTCTTGTGCATTTGACCCTCGTTGGGACTAATAATTATTTGGGAAACAGATGTTCCTATGTGACCTCTGTACCACTCATATAAAAAGCAAAGGGGGTCCACACCAACCCCTCTGCTGGCTGCACAGGGGGAAAGGAGCTGCTCCATCCACACAGAGCTTGAGGGAGTAAACCAAGGCTCTCATGGGCTAAAGAAGGAAACCAAAAGAGCCAGAGAAATAAATATGTAGAGAGAGGTGAGAAGCAGAAAAGAGAGAACACGTGGAATTCTGGGAATCTGGGTATTTAAATTTGTTCTTTGTTCTAATATTGCATTGGGAACTCAATTCTCCCAACAGTCCCGAGTGCTTCCTCTTGGCAGCTCCACAAAAAGAGCAACTTTCTTTAGCGACACTGAGACCGAGAAGAGTTGAGTCCCAAGGCTACAAAGTTCTGGCTCCAGGAAGGGTTGTTCACAGGCTTCCTATTCACACTTGAGCTTAAGGCCCATTAATTATAGAAGGACATATCCCCAGCGTGGAAATCTGGATGAACTCACAAAACGCACGAGGACACTCAGACCTTAATCCCCCAGCCTGGCTTCACTCCCAATTTACAGCCCCAGGAAATCTATTTCCAAGAAAGTGTCTCTTCCTTATCCTGTGCTGCTATCCTCTCTCCTCCAGGCATTCTTGCATTCACCTCTATGGAGTGCAGGTTTGGAGAAAAAAGACCAGGAAAGGGTTTCAGACAACAAAAAAATCAGGAGAGATGGATTCATGACCTTGCAAAATGCAGCATTTGCTCATGTTTGATGCTGAGCTGACTTCTTAAAGGGGGTAAAAATTAGCTCCTGAAGAAATATTGTATTTCAAACCAGCTCCAAATGCACGTCGTTCACTGGCCCTTCGTTTTTCAGCTTGGCCCCTAAACTGGAAAATTTGCCATTTGTACAGCTCTAATGGTAAATCATTTGTGCTCTTGGTTATAAACATGGTTTCAAAAGTATGCAAACAAAATCAAGGAGAAATAAAAAATCAGGAACATGCAACAAGCAAAAAACAAACAAACAAAAAAAATAGAGAAAGAGGAAATTAATTCCTGAAGATGTTTGAGCTGGTTTGATAATAATGTCACCAAAAATATTTGCTGTGTTCAAATAAAACCTTACCAAACATTTCTTCTGATCTGCATCTAATTCAAATACTGATCAGAAATATAACATTTTAAAAAGTTGTCAATGTGAATCATGAGCTAAAGAGATTCCATGTTTTTTATTGCAAATTAAAATTATAAAGCAAAAAAAGAGAAAATTATGTTAGGTGTGAAAATGTGTTTGTCTGGGCATCTGATGCGAGAAAGCATCAGGCAGCATCACCAAGGTAAACAGACAAAATATGAAGCCCCTCATGCATCCCTGCCAGGAAAACAGCAGGCATGTTTGACATGCTAAAAATGTGCTTATGTTGACTTTTAATTGGAATAGTTAGAACAAATGTCCTTAGCAAACACGGCTTTGCCTCCCCACATTTTTTTGCTGTGTTTTTGCAGTCTCCCCAGTGGGCTCCTGCATTGCAGGCTGTACCTGAGCCTGGCCTGTGCTGCTGGCAGGGCTCTCACCAGCCTGTCTGGAGCATCACACTTATACACAAACCACTATCAATTCCCCTGCAAAGCCAGATAATGGGATGCACTCTCCCTTCTTCCTGTTACAGCCTTCCAAGGGCCAAATCCTCCCTCCATTTACAGTCCAGAAAATCCCATCCACCCAGGGATGTTGTGCTGCATTTACACTAATGCAACTGAAGGCTAATTTTGGCCCTAAGTTATTTGTATACTCGAATATTAACTTAATGTAGGACATTTTCTGAGCTCGGTTCCTCTCTGCAGCGTGTATCAACTTACTGAAAGTGAGACCATCCTCCTTAGCTTCCCGGATCGCAGGGAGATGTTCAGGCCATGGGCAGGGAGCTTTCATTTTGCCAATTATGGCTGTGGTGGCAGTTGGATGAGATTGACTTGCACTTACATCCATTACTGCTTTGCAAGTTTTGTTCAGTGCGGAATATTTCATGTAATGGGTCCCCTCTGTAGCATTTGGCAATCAATCCTTCATAATTTGAAGTTCCCTTTCCTCATTGAACTGCTCTCCTCCCGGTGGAGCTGGTTTGCATGTTGATTTGGAATAGAATGAAAACTCAGTGAACTACAAAAGCCTGTTGCAGAGATTTTTGGTGGTGTATGACCAGTGTTCTCTTTATTCCTGGCCCATTATTTTCCTCAGCATCTGCTCAGCTGATTAGTTTTAATGAGCAGTAGCTCCACTGGTGCATGAGGGAATTCACAGCTCAGTAGGTAGGGGAAAAGAAAATGAGCAGTGGAAAATGGCTGTGTGCAGGTAGCTGTCCCCAGAACAGGCACCTTTATATGCACATCAAACATGTGACAGGAGGAAACATCCTGCTTGTACACTGCAACCACTGAGAAATTCCTCTTTACTGGGTAGTGGTTGCCACTGGAAGAGGCCCTCTGAGATCCAAAACCACAGGGAGCTATTGCAGATACACAGGGAAAAGCAAAGTTATGTCTTGGAGCTGTTGTGTCTCCAGGTGCATGTAAACCACAACAGATTATTTCCCTAAAAAATGATCAGAGGAGGAAGCCTCCATGCTTGGATTTTGTATTTTTGCATTTTTCCACTGGTTTTCCTGTTTGTCCTCAGTTTTTCCATAGGACCAGCTTTCCCCTCCTGCCCTGTGCCTCCTGAGCAGGGAGTGCAATGAACAGAAACAAAACCATGGCAGTGGGAGAACCAGCCCTGCAAATACGGCTGGCAGGCTAAGCTTCCTGCTTCAGCCCCAGTGCTTGCTCTGATTTCCATGCCTGGAACATGCAAAAACCTCCAGGATGCTGGGCTCCTGGTGGTGGCTGGAGAGCTCCCTTCCATGGGTCTGTGTGGTGGCTGCGCATCTGAGGTACAGAAATGCCAAGGTAAAACAAGTCAAGCAGAAGCAAAGCTTCTGGTCTGGTGTCTGTGATTCCCCGGAACAATTTTCCTCTCTCCATCACTGCAGAAGTCATTTCAGCAGAAGTCTGAAGATGCCAAAGGCTGTTGAAAAAAACTGTTGAGGGAATGGTAATAGTCAGGTGGGAATTGTTTATTTTCTGCAACCAGACAGAACCAATGAAATGGGCCGTGCTAACGGAACCACATTAGTGAAAACACATGAATGTGATCTCTTTTTTTATCTCTCTTGGATTTCCAAACTGAGATGAGAGTTACTCAGCAATCCCCACTTTCATCTCCCCTCAGAGGAAGCCCTGCCCTTCTATCACACCGTGACTGTGTGTTTTTGGGTAAGTACCCCCAGAAATGGGTGAGACAGGGGCTGTGACTGACAAACATGCCAGACACAGGCCAACCCGCTGGGTGTCACAGCCCTCAGCAGCAGCGTGGTCCCTCTGCCACGCAGGGATCCTGTGTGCCACAAGCTCCCACAGGACAAATCCGAGGGGTGGGACTTGCATGGAGGGCTGTGGCACTGCAGGAGAGGCAGAGCAGGAGGGGCAGGGCAGCAGTGCTGAGCACCGGCATCACCTTCACTTATCTCCTCCATGTAGGAGACACTGCAATCAGAACTTGGGTTCTTCTTCCCCTCCCTTGAGACCTCCCTCAGCTTTGTCTCTCTCCTTGTGGAGAAGAGGAAAGGGGCTGGCTGTGCTGCTGGGTTGTGCAAGAGGCTGGGGCTGTCTGAGTGAGCCTGGATATGTCCTGCTGGGCAGCAGGACCAGCTTTGACATTCTCCCCTGCATCTATCTCAGGTGCTGCAGGAGACAAAGCCTTCCTGCTTTCCCTTCCTGTGTGCATCTCTCCTCTCTAGACTGGTGAGAGCATTATGCAATGTCATGTCATATTTGTCATATTAGCAAGATATAGTTGATAAAATAAAGGTGTATTTTATTATCCTGACCTGACAGAAAGGCCATTCTCCAGCACACTCATTGTCAAGACTGTTGGAGGAGTAGGCTCCACCACTGGGATGCCTCTCATGGTCGGTCTACTCCTGCCTGAAAAAACGCCAAGAGAAAAGATCCACCGTATGTATGGTCAGACTGTGCTGCACACAGCCCATATGGAGTCTATCTTTAGGCTTTAAAAAGAAGAAACAGAGATGGTTGCTCAGAGATACAGATTTTCCTCCCCTTTCCATCTTGCACAGAAGGAGCTCCCAAGATAAGGGTGCTGAAGTACACAGAGCAGAGAAGCCCTTTTGGGCCACCAGCACCGCCTTGCTCTGCCAACAGCCCCCTAGGCCTCTGAAACCACTAAGGTGATAAACACCTGGAAAAGTTTCTTAGCATCCCCCAAGGCCTGTGTGACTGAGCTGTCAACTGCGGCAGGGTCAAACTGGGCTGGGCTGCTGAGAGCTACCTCCCCTCTCTGCAGAATACCACCACTGGGACTGCTGGCATGGCATGGATTGCAGCTCACCCCAAACTCTCATCCATTCATTTAAGTTAAACACTTTTCCACTTGAATATTTTCAGCAGAAGATTTAACAGGCAGGCTTTGGGAGCAGAGTGGGCAAATGGAGCAGTGGCAAGTAGCACTCTGTGGAGATGGCCATCTGCTGCAATGGTGTGCAAGAGATGGAGGGACAGGTTGGGAATCTCCTAAGCCCTGGGCAGCTGCTGCCAAGCCAACTCTGTGGTCCCAGCTGCCATTGTGAATTATGCTGGAAGTGATCCCCTCAATTCCTAAAATCTGGTCAGAGCAACAGAGTGGTGGTATCACACCCTGCAAGAGGGTAGTTCACAGAAATCCTCTTTGCTTCCTTTTATCCCCTTTCCCCATCAAACATACACTACTTATCCAGGTTGCATTTCTCTAGCTGTCCTGGGTGCACATCTTTTATGATGTCTTTTGTGTGCTAGAGATGCCACGGCTGCGTTAGGACGGAGCCCTTGGCTAATGCACAGGGCTGGAGAAACCTTGGTTATCCAGGACTATGCTCATCCTTTGGCATGGTGCCTGTACTGCCAAGTACAGTACAAGTACTTGTACTGTACTGCAAAACAATTTGGGGAGTTACCAGTTCCATAGGCAGTACAAACCAAAGCATCCTGTGCCATCCTCCTTCATGTTTCCACCTTATTAGGAGTCCCCTCACATGAGGGTGAAGGAATTAAGTCTCTGCCCTAAAGAGCTTCCAGCTGAAGGAAAAGGATAGGGCAGAAATGTGGAAATGTTCTATTAACTAAAATATTTTATGGAGCACTCTATGACCAAGCCTTCGTTTATTCTGACAAGCAGTAAGAGGACCTGGCGGTGCTTGGACTCCAGAAATTTTAGGAAGGATGGGCACCTCTCCCACAGAGTGATCTTCTGAGACAGGCATGCTGTTAGTTGTTCCCCTGCAGGGACTTTGAAGTAGTTGGTACTTTTTATTCTATGCAGAAATAGTATCAGAGGTAAAACTGAAGTTTTCTATCCACAAGAGCCTAAACACATTCATTAAGGAACAGAGCAGAGTGCTCAGCAGCTGTTTAAGGCCAACAGCACTGAATACAAACACCTTTTGCCTGAAACTTGTTGTTTCCACTGGAGAAGTGCTAAGTCTCATTCCCTCTGAGTAGGGATCATTTCCTGTGTGTGTCCCACATCTTGGTGTGTATGGACATATATTCCTGACATCTTCCAAATGTTATCCTGGGTAAAACACTCAATGATTTGTTCAGCCTCCTGAAAGTTTGCTGATGTTACAGAGAAACAGCAGCCTGGATGCTCCTTGCACACATTTTGCTCTGGTTTTTTCAGTTGCTTTTTATTTACAGTTTATGACAAATATTTTTGGGGTTACCTGTTATTTTGGAAATAAACCTAACTGCCATCAAGGTGAGTGTTACTTGTGTGAACAACCCTTACAGACCCATTTCAGCCAGGGATTACTTGTTCACCCAAAAATCTGTGTATGAGTGTGTATCATCTGTGAACCAGTTTCTGAGGTTTGTTTTCAGAAAGACAATAGTCCTTGAGTTGACCAAAGTCTAATTCAGCCACCAGGCCTCACTGCAGAAGTATCAGCTGTCCAAATATAATGAAGAGTTCAGGTCCAACAGACACCTCTTCCTTGGTACTGTCCTTCCGTTCACCTCCCCTAGGGCCAGAAGGAGCTGGACTTTGCAGTGGCTCCTGAGGCTCAGCAGCATGGGCCTGTACAGGCCAGGAATGAAGAACTGTGCATAAGACCACAAACAAAACTGAGCTGCTAAATTGACTCTGGGATGCAAATATCAGCATCCTGACATTGCAATATAGTGCAGGAAATGACAGTGCTGTGGTGGGTCTGCACAGGGCTTCAGCACAGCTGGGAGCCAGGACATCACTCCTTCCCAGGTGCTGCTGCAGCATGAGGTGAGACAATGCTGCCTTCGGTCCCAGCTTCCCCCAGCATTCAGAGCTCCTGTGGCAGGATGTGCTCAGGAGATCTGACAGTCATTCTCTCCACTCAGGAAATGCTGAGTTGTTGAACCAAAATTTTGCTTGAAGAAACAGAGCTTTTCTTGAAAAACTGTACAGAAGAGATGAAAATGAGAAGACAATAAACTCAGCTCTTCCACAAATTAAGTGTCCTGACCAGTGGAGTATCCATAAGCTCTTTTGGTGTCCATTTTACTGCCAGCATATGAGAAATTCCTTTTCATTGGTAGAAAACAAAACAGAATTCTTAATCTCAAAAAGTGTGGCTGACTGTAAAGACCCTTTTCAGTGCAGTTTCATTTGAATGTAAGAAATTTAGTTTCTCTCCATTACCCACAAATGTCAGATAATTTCATCCTAGTAAGGGATATGCTGAGGAGATGAACTGAATGAAAAATAAAAAGGAAGAATATTTTTAGTCTTATTTGTCGGTTAAATAACCACTTATATCATGCCTGCTAATTACAGACGTTGCAAAAATCCGGTGAAGAATAAAATGAATTAGTTCAACCGGAGTTGCTATCGGCTGCCATCTGCCCCTCACCCTTCAGCCACTAAATAGCAGCAGCTGGGGATGCAGGAGGAGCTGGTTCAGTTGGTTTCTGCTTTCCTCATCCCGGAGCAAACCCGGCGTTAAACCCCCCGTGCCTTTGCCACGGGGACTCCTCCCTGCGCAGGGACAGGAGCAAACATCCCGCGGGGGCTCCTGGCCGGCACACGCGGCGCTCCCGCTCACATGCTCTTTTCTCCTCCCGACAAAGGCAGTCTGGGAACCGGGGCGCCCCGCGGGGTGTAATCCTCCGTGCCGCCTCCCAGACAGTGCCTCCCTGGCAGAGAGAAGAAACATGTGATGAGGCATCCGTCTGTGCGCCCCATGAAAGTGCCCCTATCTTCAGCGGGTTTAATGAGAAATCCTCCGAGCCTGTTAAGAGCTGGTATTTCCTGGCTTGTAATGCGGCTCCATCACCACCCCCAGGCAAATCGCACCCTGTACCTCCCGCTGTCCTGCCCTGCTGGCGAGCCGTGGAACACCCTCCCACAGGCACTGGGCGGGGGGACAAGGGAAAAGGGATGCTGAGGGCTGGCAGGCAGCCTTGTCACGAGGGAAGAAGCAAGTTCTCCATCACACGAAGTCATTTCCCAAATTGCAGAAACCACGACTGCCCGCTTTATGTCCAGAGCAGACGGGGGTGCCGCTTCGGCGCGGTGCCTGCCCAGGAGCACGTAGGGTTCGCGTTGTGTTACCTCTGAAATGCAATATCGAAGTATTAAACTTTAATGGCACTAAAGAGGCTGGGGCATGAAACTCTTGATGAGCGCTCGTAATGGGCAAAGGGAAAAGCCTTTCAAGCCAGATTTATTTCTGCACCCCTGGATAGCTGCTGAGACAGGTCAGGGTTGCGCGGCTTCGCCGTCCTTCGTTCTGCCCTCTAGTGCCGGAGAGAAAAATTAAATGTGAGGAAGGGAGCCTGCAATTTCGTTCTTGAAATGCACAGGATAAATAGAAGATCAGGGAGAAAACACTATTTGTAACTGTTTGCTTTGGTACCGGTTTAGGCAGAGCATGCCAGGAAAAGTGATGCCACAAGAGCCACTGTCATCAGGGTTTATGGTGCCTTTTAGGAGCCAGATGTGACACTGCAGACAGCGAGCTGGGGACAGGACACGGTGGCATTGCTTCTGCTGTTGAAGTGGGCCCAGGTGTGCCAAAAGCAGTGGAGAGTCACAGGTTAAGGCAGGAGCTCACAGTTTTGTGCCACAGGTTGGGACAGGTGTATCTCCACCACAGACCTGTCTGCTCCAGTCTCCCTTCTTCCTTTAGATTAAAACCTAACAAAGCTTTGAGACAAAATGTTTACACTGGGGAAGTGCCTGCTGTCGAACACTTCAAACCTCATTTAATTCACACTTGCTCTTACACTCTGCCTCTGAACACGACCTCCTCAGGCTGAGTCAGAGCTGTCACCCTGACAGCTCTGTCCCAAAGGTGTGGTGGGACAGGCGGCTGAGCTGGGCAGTGCTCCCAGTGCCAGTGTTCGCTTCTGTGTGCACCTGCACGTGACAGCATTTTGCTCAACAAAGTGTAAGGGAAAAGCCACGCTGCCATAATTTCAGCAGCTTCTGTAAAACAGGGGAGCTGTCACCTGTTTGTTACTTGCCAACAGTAGGGGAGAGCTCCAGGACATCCCAGGTACGTGCAGGAATGGGAGATGATGCAAAAGGGAGATGAAAGACTTGTCCAGTCTCAAGAGGGCTGACTGATGCAGCCCTAGGATGATGCTGAGATCTTGGTAAGTCAGTGTGTAGGGCTGGGAATCAGCCACCCTGAGGTGACCAGTGCCAAGCCAGCCTTATGAGGACTAACAGGGCTGAGCAACTTGGCCACCAAATGGGCATGAGGCCCACAGGAGGACAGGCAGAGCTCTCTGAGCCATGGAGCAGTCACACTGGCCTCACCTCCCATCAGACTGCAGTTTAGAAGGTCTAATGTCCTTCCTTGAAGCAACACACTGGATGGGGGTTCCTGACCAACTGCTCATCCCTCCGAAAAGACATTGCCTTGGCTCCCTTGGAGTTGCCATGGACACCAACAACATCCTGAATATGCTGTGCTACCCACAGTTTCCCCCCACCCCTTTTCCTCCCCTGCACAGTCACAGAGGAAGCAATTAAGAAAAGTGATCAGAAATGTCTTCCCTCTTGTTTTGTTGCCTGACAAAACAAAGAGTTTTAAGCCACATCCTTCCTTTGAGGAAGCAAGTTGTGATTATGTACACTTTGCCTAACTACTCAATTTCAATTTCAAAATACTTATTCTTGTTTCTGATCTGTTTTTTCTGTGCCTCCAAATCAGGATGTTTCAAAAATTTGACATGAATTTTTCAGTGTGTTACCCTCTCGACTCCAAGCACTGCAAGGTGATGAGCTGTTTAGTGTCACACACAAAGAAAAACTGGTTTGAATTTCTGCTTCCCTCAGTCTGTTTATCTGTTCAGTTAGTTCCTTGTATCTGCCTACAAACAGTATTCCTGCTCATACAGGGCACAAGCAGTGCAAGATGTCAGGAAACTTCTCCAGGAAAGTCACTGTTGTTTTAGGGTACCCTGCCAAAAACAGGATCCAGGGGGATCTGCAGCTGAGGGGATGGAGGGGAGGACAGCAGTGCAGCTTCAGATAAGATGCAGAGAGTGGGGTATGATGTTGCTAATGGAGAAAAGATAAAAGCACAAACCCCACACTTTAATCAGAGTCTGCTGTGGTCTTTCCTCCAAAATCAAAATCAGGGCTTCAGGAGGCCATTAGTTTTCTTTCCTTTTCCTTCTGCTCCCTAATGTTCTCCGGGACTTAAAATCTGAAATAGACTCTGTAAAAGAAACTATGGAAAAAGGAAACTTCTTGTGGCAGCTGCTGCTGCAGGCTGGTAGAGGAGGGCATTTCAGGGAAGTTACAGCCCCCACAAAGCATGCTGTAAGCACAGTGCATGCTCACTGCTCCCATTTCCAGATAGTTGTGGGAAGCCCCAGCTTTCTTTTACAGTTTCAGGTTGTGAAAATCATCATAATTCCACAGTAAATGCCAAGACCTGAACTCACTTGAAAATACAGCACAAAGAAGGTACAGAGGGTGTTCTCTGAAGGTAATGACACGGATTAAAAAAACTTGCAGAAGACACAGAGAAGGCATCTTGCACAGGTAAGCTTGGGTGGAAAAGCTGAGGGAGAGCACTTCTGAGGTTCATTTTTGCCTGTCAGAGGTTGAAACTTAGCTTCACTTCAGTCACTCCTGTGATGCAGTAACACCATATATGCTTATCCTATGTCAATAAACAGGGTAGGATCACAGAAAATGAGCTTTCCAACATAATTTTCTCCTCTTTATGGAAACAGTTCTCAGTATGGTTGGACAACTCCTGGGTCCCATAAAGAGCAATACAGGTACACACACACCCACACACACGTGTGGGCTCCTTGTACTCACAAGAACATTTCAGAAGTGGTTCAGGCTGCTGCTTTCGACAGGAACAGTTACAGGAGCACACTAGAGGATGCAGAGGGATAAGTCAGTGTTCTGCTCCCTCCCCATGAGATGGAGTTCCAGCTCCACCAGTGCTGTGCCAGGTCCACAGGCAGGACAGCTGACCACACTGTCCCCAGCCCTGCTCTGCCAGTTCCCATCCATCACTAATCTGCCTGGCCAAAGGAGTATCACAGCAGCCTGAGACTGATGCCCTTCTCCTCCCTAAGCTGCTATATTGTAATATATTCTATATTCTATGCCATCTCAGCCTGAAATGATGCTAGAATCTCTGACATGCTACCAGTTAAAGCCTTTTTAATTTTATTTAAGAAACAATCCAAGCGTCTTCTGGTTAATGTCTTAGAGCAGCTCAGGAGAGCAGTGATGGAAGCCACAAGCTTTGCCTTCATGTCACACAGGCAATTAAAATAGAGAAACTCCCTTCTCCTCATCTACCACTCAATCTCCCTCAGTCCAGAGATAATGTGCCACTTTATTGTGCTTTAGTGAAGATGAGGCATCCATCTCTCCTGACACTGCTCAATAAGGGAAGGACCCAGGGACGTCATGGGGAGGAACACAGTACCAGAAACAGCTTGCTGAAAACAGTGCATGGCTGTGCCTCAGGTCACATGGCCTGCAGGAGCTGGGGGAGGGGTGAAGGAGCAGGACCACACAACCACACCTTGGCTGGAAACATCAGGGACCCTTGAGATCATCCAGTCCACCCCCCTGCACAAGCAGGGTCAGTCAGAGCAGTTTCTCATTGCTGTGTATTATCATGTTTGAGTACATCCAAAAATGGAGCCTCCACAACCTCTGGGGAACCTGATCCAGTGCTTGACCTTCCTCACCATAAACCAGCCTTTTCTTATGTTTCACCATATATTCCTGTGTTTTGGTTCATGTCCACTGCCTGTCATCCATTCTCTGGATACCCTGAGGAGATCCTGGCTCTCATTACTCCCCCCAGCATATACTTTACACACAGAGAAGATCCCACTGTGGTTTGTCTTCTCCAGTCTGGAGAGCCCCAGCTCAGGACTGGAGAAAAGATGCAGCAGGAACAATGTAGGTGGTGGATAAAGAGCCAGTGACAACTCCTCGGGCAGGGTGGTGAGGACCTCATCAAGAGCAGGCTCATAAGCAGCTGCTGGTTTCACTGGTGGCACAAACATGACAGCCCAAACACAGCCTCTTCCCAGCCCAGCCCAGTCTGCTCCAGTGGGTGCCCATAGGCACTGGGAAGCGTGCTGGGCAGGTGGTGCCCTGAGCCCATGTTTGAAATGCAAGGAAAGGAAGGGAGATGATGGTGGATGTGCTTTTCTTAAGCAATGGCACTTGTGTTTTTCTTACAGCAACAGGGTCCTCCAGGGTTTTGTTTTATGTTTTGTTCTCTTTCACTTCTCATGTTTGTGCTTGTAGTAACCATCCTACAGTTGCTATGTGTAAATATGTCACCTGTCAAAGTGTTGCTTCTCCAGACAATCTTTCCTGTCCCAGGCTGAGTGTGCCAGATGTGCCCAAGCCCCATGTCATGCCCTCTGCTACTACAGCTCATGGTGAGGTGTTTGAGTGCACTGCCAGTCCGAGCTGCACCACGGGACCGGGCTGCCACAGCCTGTTTGAGTTTGAATACTGCAGGGTCCTGAAGTGACCCATGGAGACAGATCCCCCTCTTCCACTGCTTCCACCACCTCTGGTACCATCCTTGGTCAGGCCCTGCCTGTGACCTCCATCTACCTGAGCCAGCTCAGCTTCCTGCCTGCCCCTGCTCTGCAGCAGCTGATGCTCCCTTCATGCAGCACAGTTCTGCCCACCTGTGCCAGGTGTGTTGAACCCACTCTACCGTTCTCATTGCCGCTGGTGTAGATCTGGGATGAGGCCAAATCTCTGCTTCACAGCTTGGCACCCAGAGGAGCTGTTTTCTGAGGGTGCACTGGTCCCTGAAATTCCAGCAGTGGGGCCTGATGACTGCTCCGTGGCTCCCCTGTGCTCCCTGCCATGCAAAACCATCCCGCAGCCTGGACCCTGGTGACTCAGACGCTTCAGAGGCAGCACAGTGCCTCAGCTGCTGCAGAGCGGCGCTGACAGACACGCCGGGGAGAGGAGCAGCCGAGAGGAGCCGAGGCACAGCCAGAGACTCCCGATGTCAGACGTGTTTATTTTTAGAGTGCCGTAGCACTGAGGATGTGGAATGAGCCGCTTCCCTCTCGTCACTCTGACGCCATCACCCGACACCCACACACCCACTAAGGGTTATCACAGCCCATCAGGCTCCCAGGGAGAGGGAAAGAGCACAAAAAGGTCACTTCTCTCCTCCCCCCAGTAAACAGCAGAATACGTACAGTGTTGTGGTATTTATTAATGGACTTGGGTTTAAAGTGCTGAAAGTGTCTTGGGCAAGACATCACCTCTCCTGCTGTGCAGACCTCAAGAACCAGCTGTAAGTCACCAGCCTCACAAATTCATGGGAAAACCAGATCTACAGCACTTAGAGAGGGCTTTCCTCTGTCTCAGCTGATAAGCCACTCCCTGTATATTTGATTCTTCCCTGACCTGTCAGTATCCTTTCTTCTCAGTTCGACGTTGCTGAAATCACTGGGATCCCAGATACCAACCCTCTTCTCAGATGCCTTCTGTGTCATTCTAATTTTCTCACCTGACATCTCGAAATTCGCACTTGTCTGATATGTTTGTGTCCTTTGTGCCACAGTGTTTACAGGGATTCCCAAGGGATGTTGTTATCCTCATCTAACACAGGGAAGCAGCGCAAACTCCCCATTCCCCACACCAGTGTGAGATGAACAATGTGCTCAAGATGGAAAAGACCATCCCAGCCCTCTGCACCTCAGGGTCGCACTTTTCCCCTCCTTTCCTCTTTTCCCTTCAGTTAGAGTCAGTTCACCAATCCACAGTCCCCACTCCTCCTCAGCCACCATCCTGTGTGTCCTTCCAGCACAGAGCTCCTCAGTGGGAAGTTTCAGCCCATGCTGTTGCATTTTCCTTCCTCCAACTTGCTTTTTAAAATTTCTGGCACCAACAAGGTGCCTGCTGAAGTGGTGTCTCTCTGCTCTTCATCTGCCTCACCATCTGCCTGAGAGAGCATGGAGCAGGGGGTTTTCTGCAGAGATTTGTAGACTGAAGGCTAGAAAGAACCAGTATGATCTATATCTGTGGCATAATAAATGCCATAGACAACCAGGCAGCAGTTCCCACAGCAAGTCCTCCATCACTGTGCTCTATCCCTAACCAGTGCAGACCCAGCCTTCCTGCCTTTTTTTTTTTTTTTTTGAGTGACAATAATTAAAATATTTTTTGTACTATGAAAATATGCAACTACACAAAGAGAGGGTGGCTAAGGTTTGGAAATCTTAATGACCAGATTTGGGAAGACTGCAGTCCTGTGAGAGCAGCAGTTATTCAGGAACAAGTACACACAAACATAGCATTTTAAGCTTGCAGAGTTTAATTAGAAAATAATTCCATCCCATAAAATATGTTGACATTCCTAAATATTTTGTTTCAGTGAATATCGACACCTGTCTCCTTGGGGAGCACTAAAATACCCAGGACCTGCGCTGTGCTGAAACTCATCCCTGGCATAACCCCAAAGCTGTGTGATGGGAACCTCCCACTGATGCCAGCCCAGACACTGTTGGGAGAAGCCACAACAGCACCAAGGCAGCAGGAACAGATTCCACCTGGCCATCGAGCCCCTGGCTCAGGTGACCCCAAAGACATCTATCCTGGGTAGCTGTGCCTCCATGAGCACCGATCCAGCTTTCTCCCTGCCACCACAAAGCTGTCATTTCACCTGACCTGCAAACATTGCCACCAAAAAGGCCTTAACCTAGATGGAAGCCTGCTATGTTCTATTCCCAGCCAAGGGGTACACAACAACAGAGGGGTATTTGCCCAATCCCAGCTCTGCGTGGTGTCCTACAAGTCTCCATTTTAATTCCACTTTCCAGGAACACTGCCAGATGCAGGGAGGACTGAAACCTCCTCTTCCCCCAGCCACAATCTGTAGACTTTTATTTGGCTCCATCAATAAGCTTGCTCTGACTGGCTCAAAACAGATCTCCCAGCAAGTCTTCTCAAAAACCCATTTATAGCCCTGATCACCAACCTTAGCCTGGAGAGTTCTGGCAATTCTCTCCTTGGTGTAAGAAAATATCCAAACCTGCAGCCCAGCAGCACAGGTCTAACCTTGACCCCAGAGCCTGAGGTGGGGTTTGAGGGGGGTGATTTAATCTGCCTGTTATCTCCCTGAATAAAGGGCAAGAGAAGCTAAAGGATGCAAACTCATTAAAAATGTGCATGGAAGTATTTATTTTCTTTGTTTTTGTTAAAACAATCAAGGAATTTGCACTTAAAAAAAAAAAAAAATCAGAAAAGCTTCCCCAGCACAGGCTAAGTCTCTAGCAAAAGACAGCGTGATACACAGTGTTCCTTTAGGTATCTACACATGAGAACACACTGCAGGCACCTCTGTGAGACCAAAGGGAATTTTGTGTTTCACAAACAACTCCAGCATCTCCCTGTGTGGAATCAACATCATGTGGGTGGTTCACTTGGCCCTCCCAGGGACAGGAACACCAAGAAGCAACATGTAGAGTTCTCCACTGTGAGCTGGTGGGTGAAGGCTGGTGTGCCAGGCTGCTGGGAAATTTCTGTCCAAGAATATCTGTGAAATTGGACAACCTCTTAAGTACTGTAAAATATAAAGAGGATCCTACAAATCTTTATCTGCAGATTTCTTGCTTAGTAAAAAAACACATTACTCATGGTCAAAGAGAATTGACACTGATAATTCAGTATTTAATGCCACATTTTAGTAATTTTAAGAACCAATATACTCTAAATAGCCCAGCAATCTGCTGTCTATGGCAAATCCCTTTTTCCAAAGATGGATTTAAGTACAAGAGCGGGTGAGAGACACTTAGTTGATTTAGCAACACTGATGACTAATTCTTTTGAAAGATACTCCACTAAAAGGATTCTGCTTTCTTTCCAGACCTCTGGGCTGAGACTCACAGTCACCAGAAGAAAATGTGCAGTGATCAACCATGTGTGCTCTTTGTCTCTGTCAAATACGAGCTGGTCACAAGTTAGAGAAGTGCACAGGCCAGCAGGGCCATGGTGTTACCAGCACCATGGAGACCTGGAGGGATGGCTCCTATGACTGGAGTGGTCGAGTGGAAGGATAAAGGTTCTCTAGGAAGGAGAGGTAGGGCATTGAGGGGAGGGTGTTTGCCATCTATGTCAATGCTGGAGTGCCTGGAGCTTTGCTGGGGGATGGAGGAGAGCTCATGGGTCAAGGTTAAAGGGAGGGCAGCGACAGGTGACCTTATAGGGGAGGTTTGCTACAGGCTGCTCCACCAGGAAGACCTCTACAGACAGACAGGAGAAGCCCTGCTCCCCATGGGCGTCTTCAACAACCCCAGTACTTGCTGGAGGGAAAACACAGCAGGGTACAAGCAATCCAGGAGGCTCCTGAAGGTGCACAAGTCCATTGGACCTGATGAGCTGCATCTGCATCTGAGGGTTGGATAAAGTGGTTGAGCCATTCTCCATCATATTGGAGAAGTCATGGTAGCTTATGGACGTTCCAACTGAGCAGAAAAGGGGAAACATAATCCCATTTTTAAAAAGGAAAAAAAAGGAAGACTGAGAAAGTCAGTCTCACCTCAGCACCTAGCAAGATCATGGAGCAGATTCTTCTGGAAACTGTGCTAAGGCACATGGAAAATAATGTGTCTGGTAAGTCAACAGGGCTTCACTAAGCACAGATTGTGCCTGAAAAATGTGATTGTCTTCTAAGATGGAATGGGTGGATATCCACCACAGCAGTGGTGGGTAATGGAAGAGCAACTGATGTCATCTACCTGGGATTATGCAGAGCATTTGACACTGTCCCACACGACATCCTGTGTGAAGACAGGCTGACAGAGCTGGGGCTGTTCAGTCTGGAGAAGAGAAGGCTCCAGGGAGACCTTAGAGCACCTTTCAGTACCTAAAAGGGGTCTACAGGAAACATGGGGAGGGACTCTATCAGGGAGTGTAGTGATAGGATAAGGGTAACATTCTTAAACTGGAAGAGGGTAGATCTAGGTTAGACATTAGAAAGGGTAATGTGAGGGTAAGGAGTTACTGGAACACACATTTACTGTGAGGGTAATGAGTTACTGGAACTGGTTGCCCAGAGAAGAAATGGCTGCTCCATCCAAGTGTTCAAGGTCAGGCTGGATGGGGCTTTGGGCAGCCTGGGCTGGTAAAAGGTGTTCCTGCCCATTGGCAGGGGTTTGGAACGAGATGATCTTTAAGGTCCCTCCCAATCCCAATCCATTCCATGATGCTGTGACTGAGGTAGCTCAGCCCTCTTTTGTACAGTCCCAGGCCAGTGCTGGGAGCACAGAATAGCAGATGCATCCAGATGATTTGCTTCAAACAGAGCAGCTGAGCCATGTCCAGTTATCTGACTAAGTTCAGCTAACCTGAGCCATCAGATGACCACTGAAGACGAGTTTACAATGGTGTGCTGGTTTCAGCTGGGGTAGAGTTAATTTTCTTCACAGTTACTAGTATTGGGCTGTGTTTTGGATTTGTGCTGAACATGGGTTGATAACACAGAGATGTTTTTGCTATTGCTGAGCAGGACTTGGACTGAGCCGAGCTCTTCTCTGCTTTTCGTAAGGCCAGAGTGGCCAGGATGTTGGGGGTGCCTGGGAGGGTAGGAGGAAACACAGCCAGGACAGGTGACCCCAAATGACCAAAGGGATAATCCAGACCGTGTGACATCATGCTCAGTATATAAAGTGTAGGAGAAGAAGGAGAAAGGGGGAGAGTTTGGAGTGATGGTCTTCTCAAGTCACCACTATGTGTGATGGGGCCCTGCTCTCCTGGGGATGGCTGAACACCTGCCTGCACATGGGAAGCACTGAATTAATTCCTTGTTTTGCTTTACTTGTGTGTGGCTTTTGCTTTCCCTATTAAACTGTCCTTATCTCAACCTAAGAGTTTTCCAGCTTTTAGCCTCCTCATTCTCTCCCAAATCCCCCTGGTGAGGGAGTGAGCGAGCAGCTGTGTGGGGCTGGGTTGATCACTGGGGTTAAACCATGACAAATGGCTACCCCGCATTTGTCAATGGTTTAATGCACTAGAAGTGCATTTATAAGACAGGGATAATTTCCTAGTCCTTGAAAAAGAACACTTTGGGGAAGCAACTGCTCCATCTAGCAAAGTATTCTTCAATGCAGACAAAAAGGCATTCAGAGAATTAGTTTACTATGATACAGCTTTGGCCAAGAGTCACTCTTCAGGTTGCAGAGACATGGTCTTTGGTTTTATAACTCACACAGCTGAAATAAGTGCCAAAACACTGATGACATCATAAATCATGTTGTACAAGCTCTCTGCTGCTTCTCTTTGACCAGATTAAAGAGCAGCTGCAATGCAAACCAGAACTACAACATGATTTTTTATAAAGT
Organism: Promerops cafer; assembly: GCA_013398275.1. Lineage (NCBI taxonomy): Eukaryota > Metazoa > Chordata > Aves > Passeriformes > Nectariniidae > Promerops > Promerops cafer. Next base: position 111,700 of record VZSE01003090.1, read on the forward strand.
GGACTGTAAAATTCCAGCAGGGAATGATCCTCTCACTTGAATGCCAGCAAAGCATTACACTTCAGCCAGCACTGTCTAGGAGAGACATTCCAAATAAATGCACCATATTGGTGCCAGCAGGGCTGGGCTGGTGGGGCCAGGGCAACCAGCCAGGCTGTGCAGCCTCCCTCCATCACTGGCCATGGCCCTGCTGGCACACAGGCCTGTACAGAGCACCAAACCCTTCCTCCCCCTCCTAACTCCAAGGAACCATAGCTTTATTCACCTTTTCCCTGACTGTCCCTTCCTTTGCCCCTGCTCAGTCCTAGTTCAGACTCTCACCCCATGCCCCAGAGGAGCAGGGAGAAGAGCCAGGATGGCTGGCTGAAGTTGGACAAGGGAAGTGGCTGGGAAAAAGGTAATAAGGTCAGGACAACACTGGACTAGACTGCTTGGGAAGGTAGTTTCCATTGTGGAAACAAAATTAATGCAATAAATAATCTGGCTGGTATTAAGGGGACAAAAGGAAGGCAACACATTCATTTTCTGAAGGCCTTTCTAGAACTTTTTTTCCTACTATACTGAGCAATCCATACTTTCAAAAATTTACTGTCTCATAATAGCAGTCACTGGGAACTAGAAAAAGACCCAAACAACAACTACTCATCAACCCAGAGGAGCAGTGATCAGGGTTATAAGCAGCCTCTTTGTCTCACTTCAGACTTTGTCAAGTATTACACAACCTCCGAGGGGAAGCAGAGTTCTGAAATTTTTCAAGTCTCTAGTTATGCAAAGGTGAAAAACAACTAGAATAACTCTCCTTTGTGTGAAAAATTTCTGGAAGGCAGACTACAGCTCAAGTATTGGCTCCAGTTTTGGGCCAATAAAACCAGCAAACTGGAGCCAATCCAGAGGAGTTCACCACAGTGTGGGGCTGGAGCACTCACCCTGGGCAGGGAGGCTGAGGGGGCTGGCGCTGGTCAGCACTGAGGTGGGATTATTTTGGGGAAACTTACCTGCAGCCTCCTCCATACCTATGGGGAGCCATCTAGGAAGCAGAGCAGGGATCTGTATAGCAGGGCAGAGGGAGAACAAGAGGAAGAGGCACAAGGGTTTAAGGAGAAAGTCCTTCCCCAAAAGGGCAGTCAAACATCAGAGCAGATTGCTCAGAGAGGTTGTACAGTCTCCATCCTTGTAGGCTTTCAAAGCCCAAATGGATAATGCCCTAAGAAACCAGCTCTGATCCTCCTTTGAGCACGATGTTGAACCAAAGACCTCAGAATCACAGAATATTCCGAGCTGGAAGGGACCCCCAAGGATCATCAAGTCCAACTCTCAATGAAAGGCCCATGGGGTGATTGAGCCCACTTCTTTGGCATTATTAGCACCATGTACCTCATGAGACCCCTTCAGACCAGAACTCCTCTATGTTTCTATAGTTTGTGCTGAATGGGAAAACGTTTAATAGCAAATAGAAAACCATTCTATCAGTTGCAGCCACTTCCTAACTAAGACTGTGATAAAAAACATGCTATGCGTGTTTATATTAATAAAGAATTGCATCACTTGGCCATTTGCACATATGAAATCGAGTTCACAGATCAAGCCTTTGAGCTACAGGTGTCTATACAAGCTGTGTAAATGTGTGCCTTCATATTTCAACAGAGCTGAAGAGCTACTCAAGCAGATCCAAGACAGAGAATCAAAATTCAGCTGATCAAGATGCAGATGAACAGCTCTCCAGGCTCCGTTGGCTATTGATCCAATCTCCATGGACCAAGCAGACAATTCAATTTATGTACATCTGTAAGCTGAGTTCCAACCACTGCCTAGTGCTCTGTAACTTAATTTCTGTGTATTATATACACATCCCTTGCTCTTTTATGTTCTATTAGAAGACAACAGCCATACACACCTGCCCATTTAAGTGCTTACAAGTCAAATCTAGTGTCATTTGCTTGGGAGTTTTTACCATGCTGAGCTCAGTCTGTCTTGGCAGCTGTGGGCAAGGGATAGGGACAACTTTAAGAAGCAGAAGGGACCAACATTTTACACATCTTAATGGAGAAGTGTCTGGCAGTCATGGTCCAAGCCTCCATGGAGCATGGAAGTCCCCACAGTCACCTGGCTCAGCCTGCTGCTCTCTTCCTGGTGCACAGGAATTTTTAAATCACCAATTCTCAGAGAAATGGAATCAAGTCAGAAAACATTTAGATGTCCCCAGAAATGCGGGATCAGGGGAGGCTGACTCTGGTGACAATAAGTATCTCCACAAATGGAGAAAACCTCTCTAGGCAACCGGCACCAGTGTTGAATTATCCTTAGAAAAACCAAAGGGGTTTCTTCTGCCTGAAGAGAATTCCCTGTTCCAGTTCTTGCACTGTGTCTTGTTCTATCACTGAGCACCACTGGGAAGAATAGGTCTCCAACATCTTTTCTCCCCTCCTCAGTTATTTGTACACACAGACAAGATCTCCCTGAGCTGGCTCTTCTCCAGGATGAACAGTCCCAGCTCTCACACTTTTCTTGTTTGACAGGTGCTCCAAATCCCTTCATCATCTCCACAGCCCTTCACTGCACTCACTCCAATGTGTCCATGGCTTTTTTTGTACAGGGCAGCCCAGTGCTGGACCCAGCAGCCCAGGTGTGGCCTCACCAGTGCTGAGCAGAGAAGGATCATTGCCCCCGCCCTGCTGGCAATGCTCTGAGGGCTGTCCAGGATGCCACTGGCCTTCTGTACTCTACGAGCACATTGCTGTCTCATGTCCAACTTGTTGCCCACCCAGTGACCCCAGGTCCTTTTCTACAAAGCTGTTTTTCCAGCTGTTTTCCACACCCCAGCTGGCGCATGGGGTTGCTCCTGCAGCAGGAGGTGGAGGATTTGGCATTTCCCTTTGTTGGACGTTGTAAGATTTCTGTTGGTGCTAATTTCTCCAGCCTTGTGGAGGTCACCAACTCTACAACATCCAACAAAATCAATTTTTGATAAAGATGGCCAGAAATACGGTAGACAATCAGCAACTCACCCCCTTACAGTTAAAGAGCAACCCTCAGTAGAAATTACAACTTGAAGTTACAGGAAAGGGCAATTGTACACCTGATTTCAGGCAATTCTACATAATCTGATGCATAAAAAAAGCAGTGACTTTTCACACTTTTCACAAAATCAGTGCTAATGTCTGCTGCATCCTGGGCTGTCAGAACCCCTGAGACAGCAGCACCTACTAAGGCTGGACAGTGAAGCATGAGGTGTGCTGCCTGCACGAGCTGTGTTGCTAAGTCCAGCTCTGCTGTACTTCCTTGCCTTCCCATTCCAGAACCACCTGTGGTACCTATAACTCCTCTTCTGTGTCAGAACTAAAAAAAAGAGTTCCACAGAGCATATCTTGCCTTTTTATTTAATTTTCAAGCTCAATGTACATTAAACCTGGCACATAACTTCCATGGGTCCAACCCAGTGTGGCTGCCTTCGGATTTCCTAGGCTGGGATGAAAGCATGGGTCAGCACTCAGGATGGCAGCCAGCATGGCTGAGTTTCTGTCTCCATGGGAATCACTAGTTCAAATGAAAAGTAAAATACAAAGGTTTATCTGAAACAGACTTTGCTACCAAGGAGGCATTTGTTTGGCAGTTCAAGCAGTAAAATCCACTGAGAAAATCACGCTAGCAAACCTGTCACTTCAGTGTCCACTGTCTGAATCAACAAGTCTCTCCAACACTTATTTGCCACAGCTTCAAGGCAGGAATCCTCCCTCAGCACCAGCACAAGTCATCCCAGAGGAGATGGACACATTGCCAGTATGCAGGAAGGACACAGACTCCAGAAAACACAGAAATGAAGAAAATATCACACTAACACCATAAAGACAGCAACAACTGTAAATATTAAAGATAGAGCATACTTTTTAAAAATTTATTGTATACATTATAATTCTGAACACATACCTAGATAATCCTCATCTGAGTACCAAATTTGCTTTACTGAGTGGGACAAAATATAAAATTCCAGCAAACTGAAATGCTTCAAAATGCTGTGTCTATTGTATTTCTGAAAACAGGTGCAATTCTTAGGAGCAGGGAGCTGCCATCTACCACAGCTCCCAAGAACAGAAAGCACTGAATCACTAGAGATGAAAAAGAGAATATAACAAGAGAGGGAAAATTACTATGAATTTTACACACCCCATTTCTAAAGGAGAACAAGATCCTTGAGTAAGAGACTCTGTAGGTCAGGCCAGCCACAGACACCATGGATCCCAAGAAGTTCTATCTAGGAAAAAGGCCTTCTCCCCCACAGAGCATATTTAACTGCCCACCACTGTTCCCCTCACAAAGTGCATCCTGCTGCTCTCCTGCAGGAGGCACCAGCTGTCTCCCACCCCAAACAGGGCTGGCTTGTGGGGGCTGTGAGCCACTGTGGTGCAGAGCTGGGTCCGTTCTGTGCCGACACCCTAAACCTGAGCTAAGTACACTGACATCGGAGACAAAAGAGCAAAAGTGACAAACATTTCTTGTGTGAGCCACAACCTATGAACTGTGGGTTCCTGGAAAACACCCCAGCCTTGGAGGTGACAGGCTGGACCTGCTGAGTCTCACTCACTCTTCTACCTGGGCTGACATCTCAAGCTACACAGAGAGCGTGCATGTGGCTTTGTTTTGGAAGACATTAGACGCATTTCATTGTGTATCAGTAATTCCAGCCATGTAGACTTCTTAGATCTGTCCAGCTTTGGCATGTTTTACAACTCTAAATTCTTCCATTTATCCCTCCTTCCTCAGAGCACCCTTGGCCATGGTAGATTTACTGCTCTGCAGATGCTGCCTGCCTTCAGGAAATGGGATGTGAAGCCATCAGGCTGCAGGATGGCTTCCGCACCCTACATGTGGAACACAGGCACACAGGGCAATCTTCTCAGCAAACTGATGGGAATTTAGAGAAATTAGGAAGTGATTTTATCTTCTGACTCCCTTGCCCAGCATACACCCACCCCTTTTGCCCTCCATTTTGCAAAACAGTGACTTGCTCCCAAACCAGTTGTGACAAGATGCACAAAGACCTTTAATAGTCTATCATAAGAGAGATTTATATTTAGCACATTTACAGCTTGCACACAATAACCAAAAACACTAGAGCAGAAATTGGACCCTTTCTCTTCTCCATTGTGAGAAAAAGGCTCAAAAATGACCAAGCTTGATGACTGGAGTCACACACACTGGAGGGAGCAAGGCAAAATTTAAGCCAAGATTTCTGCCTTCCATTTGTCATAAGCCAATTATACCAACACTCAGTTTACTTTGGCTGACTGTAATACAGTGTTCCTGCCAGGACCATCACCATGCCACTCTTCTCTGGGCATCAACTGAACTCCTGTTCCTTCCTCCACTGTGCCACTGGTACAACAAAAGCTGCTGACCTATCCCAAGCCCTCCTCTTTCCTGGGTACTTTTCAGAGCAGCCAGTGTGCAGATGTGAGGGAGCACACAGGCAGCATGGATGGCACAGCTGAGGCCAGCCAGCCTTTTTGCAGCATTTCTGTGCTTATTTGGCATAACAGCTCAGGAACTCTATTACATGTTCCACTTCCATAGGAACTAAATTTCTACCTGATCAATTTACATTGCACATTGAAATATATCCCAAGATGTTTATCCACGATGAGTGGAGGCTGCAGTAACCGAGCTACCATAACCAGATGGCACCAGGCTGTTACAGAGCTTATTCTCTCAAAAGCAGAGATGAAGTGTGTAATGTTACTTTCATCTATACACCAGCAAAACTTGGAATTCAATCACTTCCCTGACTTAAATGGTTGCAGTCATAAAAGCTCAGCTCAGAACAGGAGGTTTTAACGTGAAGGTTTGTGAAATAAAAGCATATTAGAAAACTTAAAACTTCACGAAATCTTATTTTCTAAAGAAGCCTTAGGATGAAAGCATAATGAATCAGTTTCTGTGACAGTAAGTAAGATTTGGATGCTCAAATTGCACATAGTTTTCTACATTCACTCTCATCATGCCCAAGAGGACACAAACCCATGTGTTTAGCATTAACATTGCTGCAGCCATCACTGAACATCACTTTTTATTGAGGAAAATCAGCACAAAGGGGACACTGCCCAGTTTTGTTGTGCAAACAAATGGATCCCCAATTTCTGTCAGAGCTGGGGTGGTCCTCCAGAGCCACATCAGAATTATGGCAACATTGCTGACAAATTTCCATGCATTTTTGCACATTAAGTGGTAGAAAACTTGGTCCCAAGGGCTGAACAGGATACTCCATGCTCAAGTGAAAACTGGTTGCCTTCAACTACTTGCAGCCCAGGTTATCACCAAAGCCCAATGGTTAAGTGGATTTTCCAGCCTGGAGATGCTCACAGTGCCCAGTGTAGGCTGGTATTCCTGTGTTGGCTTACTTTGCTGAGCAGACAGTAGTGAGGAAATAGAAGCAGTAACAGTCTAACCTGTCCAGGAGCTTACAGAACTATCAGCCTGAGGAATAATAGTGCAATACTTCCCAAGATGCATATAAACCACAGCAATTGTTAATACTTCCATGCTTACACCCATTGCTATAACTGGTCAGATACAGCTGCATAAGAGAAAAACCTCAACAAAACAAAACAAAAAAGGGGGTAGTGGGGTGGTGTTTGAATTATTTCCAAAATATTCTTTTAGTAGACAGAGGACACCCCAGAAGCTCTTCTTTCCCAGATGCAAGACCTTCTTTGAGAAGAACTTCTAAAACCAGCTAAAGCCAAAAATAATCCCAGGACATCTCCAGATTCAAGCACCATGCAAACAAAGCACCAACCCAAACATTAAAATCCATATGTAGGACCAAGCCAATACCTTATCTAATAAATTGATGAAACCAGTAATGAATAGAACCTTCAGTAAACAGCACATCAGCTTTTGTGTTTGCTTTAAAAAAGTTAACCAGTCATAGTTACCTAATAGAGAAAGACACTGCAGCCTTCAGAGAGATATCACAGGGGTTCTTGCTGCTGATACAGAGCCTTAGGTGATGGTTACAAGAGCTGTGTTGAGCAGGAGAACAAAAGTTGGTTTTTTTTTCCCAAAATTAGAAATATACAATTTCCAAAAATGGGAGCAAAAGACAAAAGGTAATGAAAAATACTGCTGAAGAAATGTTTAATTAAAAAAATCAGGAATTCAACAGTGCCTAAATCTTTATTTTTCATAACCTACATATTTTTTTTCAAATTAGACAGTTTTACATTTTATGACACAAAAGGAAACTTAAATTACTGATAGTTTACATGTAAGCTTGATTCCAGTCTTAATGGAAGAAGAACAAAAACAAAAACCCTCAAAAAGGCTCCCATATTACACTTCTATTTTGTGAATTGGCAGCTGTTAGGTCTCCTTAGAAATCTTGGATTGTCTGCTGCTATTAGTGTAATAGGTTACGAAGCACAAAACCCCTACCTGTAGCTGAAGGAGATACAGAGATAGGTGTGCACCATTACAGTCAGCTGTTGCTCCTGATACACTGCACCATGCTCCAACAAGGCCCTTTCCATGCCAATGGCTCAAGGCTTTGAAGGATAATGCAGCAACATAAAAAATCTGCCACTGCTCACACATTTCTAAGTGACAGTGTCACAGGGTGGGACTGATCTGAAATTACATTCAGTTTTAAAAGCAACCTTTTTCCTTAATTCCCAGAAGAAATCTCAGATCCCATTTTTACTTGTTTTCAAAATGAAAAGCATTACCACAGAGTTCTAACTGGGTAAAATGCCAATTTTAATTACTGTATCCCTGAACCTTGAGCTCAGCTACTGCTTTTGGGAGGTTTTTCATTTTAAAAGCCATGTTTTAATCCCTCTCTGTATCGTAGCAACAGTCTGCATGCAACTTCACAACTCCACTCCGAAAACTCCATTTTGTCACTGAGTGGGGGGAGGGGGGGGGAAGAAAAATAAATCTCAAAGCAAAATACAGTAAGGAGAAGTTGTATTGTATATTACACAGCGATTTGGCGTGTCACTTTTTTTTTTTTTAAAAAGCTATAAAACCACATCAGAGGAAGGTTTAAACTTTAGATGCAACAGACTGTTGCTGGGTAAGCAGTAATTACAGTGTATTGACCTATCACAAATGGCAGCAGAATACATTAGAACAGCACAACACATCCCACTGGTCTCAACAGATCACCTTGGGCACCGGCTGAGCACCAGGACGAGCTGCTCACAGCCGCTGGAAGGGACCTCTTGCCACTGTTTGCAGCTGGTAAAGCCTTTCACTTGCAGCAGACAAACAAAATGAATCATACAGCTGGCCTAAACCATACACAAATCTAGCTACCGCTTTCACTGCTGCTGGGGAAAGGAGAAGGGGATAAAAAAATCCAATGACAGAAGTAGCTGAGTGGTTTTGGTGATGGTGTCGGGGTCCAATCTCCTCCCACAGCATTCACAAAGAGCGCTTTTTAAACAAGAAAAATCAACAGACTCCACACGCCCTATTTTGACCAATTCTGCAGCATACAACAGGCTGGATTTACAATGCCAACTAGTTACCAATTGATGCTTTTAATAGGAAATTTATCAGGAGTCAACTTCTATACTTACTTTACAGTTCTATGAACCATGCATTGATACTCTTGAAAGCAGACAAGTAAGCTACAGTGCATATTTTTGCAGCAGTCAAGTTTTTCCCCAATTAGACTTGATTTTTATTAATGACTTAAAAATTACAGTTTGACTGCTGAAATTCATTATTTACATTGCATAACACTTTTTGAATTGGTTAAATTGTTTGGTTTTAAAGGGACTTTAGGAAAATATTTGAGGGCTTTCAAATAAGACTTTTGTTCCATTTCCCTTTTGCAGTGAAGAGGCAGAGTCAGTTCAACACACCAGAATAAAATAAGAAAAAGAAAAAACAACAAATTAAAGTAATATTCAAACCACAACATTTAGTTTATCTACATCCAGCTCAACAGCAACATTTATAATATCAATAATTTTTATCAGATTTTTTTCTTTAGGGTACCTTTTTATATGTTCTGATTATTTACAACTGTACAAGCAAAGCACACACTTCCAAGTGCACATATTTAATACAGTATTGACTATTTGCATTTACAGGTTTTTCAACAATCTGAAAAAGATCAACTGTTTAAGATCTTTAAGGTATATTACAAAAACTGCTGCTAGTTCCTGTACTACAGTATGTTTACCCAGTAAGACCAGTGACAATAGATACATACTGTAACTGAGTAATTCTGTATGCCATTCATGCTAACCCTCCACGGGGTCAGACCTCATTAACTCTAAACTGTCTTGTACAAAAGTTAAGGCAAAGTCATTTTCAAGTTTAAATAAAATTCAAGTCTTTAAATATTGGATGGAAATAATTCTTTAAAAAAATCAGTTGTTTAAATAAACATTTTTGTGGAATAAACTGTACTGTCATAGTCAGCAGGAATGAGTTTTGTCTGAACTTCCTGCAGTTTAAACACTTAAAGAAAAGCTTTAGGCATTTTAAAACAAAAATAATTTATATTCAACTTTATTAGAAACTTGCTAATTTAGTGCATCCTTGTCCTTCAGAAAGCGCATCACTTCTAAAGTAAATAAGTGTGAGAAACCTCATCCCAGAGGTAAATATCAGGGATCTCTTCCTCCACCACACAAAACAAACACCATTATCTCACGTCTTGAAAAATTTAAATTGGTATGCCAATGCTTGTAGTTACAGGAAGATGTCAACACAAGGCTGACTAAGATATGAACTCTTTCAAAGAGCACTTGGGGCAGAGTTTTAAAAAAAAGTCTACACAGAGCACAGGGGTAACCAGAATATACAGCGCTGACTCAGTTAACTCCCTTACAAGCACAGGGAAACTAAGGTTATCACAAGAAGGCTACTCTGCTTTCTCCTGATAACATCCACTAACAGGCTTCACCACCATAGAAGCTCACAGACTTGATTCTTTCTATTCACAATGTGCTTTGTATTTGCAAATTATAACATCAGTTTTATTCTGGAGTGAGAAGATGGTTACTTGCTTGCAGTAAGTCAAAAAAGGAAATATTTCAGAAAGACTGCTATGGTGCCCTGTAGAATTCATTTTGTGTGTGCAAAACATCAAAAAAAGATTAAGTTTTTAAAAATGCTAGAAACAGCTACTCATTTAACCTAAAAGTGCAAGTTCATTTGCTGACACTTAGTACAGCAGCCCAATAAAAAAAAAATCTTCAAGGTCACCTACTAATTTGTAAAATATATCTACTTTCTTGCACTCTACACACTAGCTGCCGTTATCAGTCTTTTGGACACTAATTTAGATATGTACTTGCAGACCAGTTTATTAAAAATATTGCAGCAGCATGTTTCTGCTTAACAGTTTAGAAAAAACTCACTATACAGAGCTTGCACTCACACAGCCACAGAGAGGCTTAATAAAAAGTTCATTTTTTTTAAAGACAAATATTTTACACCGTGGAAAAAAAAAAAAAAAAATCACACTAAGCTTCACCTCCAATTAAGCACCAATCTAAATGTAAGGTTTAGAACAACTATCCAGAAATACCCAGAAAAATAGAATGTTTGTTCAAGAGGGGAAAAAGTATTTCACAAAAAATAACTTGCAGGCATTGTTACATGCCTTGTATCACTGCAAGCTCCTAACCAGCAACTCATTCTCAGGTATCTTAGTGGGAACATGGGTTTAATTTGTGGGAAACAGACCTCTTCTCAAATCCCTCCCAGGTGTTACTTTCACTGAGGAGATTTTGGAGGGGTACTCTGTTCTTTATTTAAGCGTTTGCCAACGGCTGGAGGGGACGATCTGCGTCCTGACTGTCTTCTCTGGTCTTTGGGTTGTCCAGGATGTGACTTGGCAGGAGGAGGTTCTCTGTTTTTCTCTATTGTTTCTGTGGGCTTTTTTTCTTCTTTCCCACATGCTACAGTGTTTGGCTTCTGTTCTTTCTGGGGTTGCAATGTAGGAGGATCCTTAGTTGTTCTCTGGCAAATTTCCGCATAACTGGGTTTTCGCAGTTCCTGGGAAATCAGAAACAAACAGGACAGAGTTAAACAAAGCATCCTAAGAAAATAAAACATTACTTTCATGAACAAAAAAAGGGTGAAGTCCTTGTCCCAAAAGACTGCTGCACTTAAATATGCAGACGAGGGCTTGAGTATGAAATTTACAGAAGCTGTATAGACAATAAAGCTGAAGAAAAGGTAAGATGTAAAACAGTATGCCAGAAAATTGGGTACTGACATAGGGCAAAATACTTCCCCCTTTCAAACTCTAAACCAGCTGAAACACGATGAATACTCTCATTTCAATATCAACATATGCATTGATCCTTCTACCTCAAGGATACTACAAAGAAAAGGATTCAGATAAGGAGATCTCTTTTGCACCGTTAATTGCATAATTCTATCATGCAAGTAATCATGAAGCCCAATAAGCAAATTTAAAGCTGCTGAGAAAATTCTAGGATGCTGGGCTCACTCATATGATTAGGCAACACTGGGTAGCAATAAATATTCTGTTAAATGCAAACTGGATCATTAAGAAAAAGTGAAGTAATAAGGTCACTTACTATGGCAGCCCCATTGACTTGTACCGATTTACATGCAGTACTCAGAGTGGAAGAAGAAAGTCTTTCTGTACTCTGTGTCTCTCTCTGCTGTTTATCCACAACTTTGGAGTCCCTGTAAGCATCCAGCAGGAAGCAAGGCTCATGAAAAGTGAAACTTCAGGATAGATGAATGGTTTAATAATAGGTCTAAAAAGTCTGAGTATGACTGCAAGTAGTTACAGCTGTAATTTGCCTCGCACAGGATGACTAGCATTGCATTCAAAAATGCTATTAAAAATAGAAAAAAAATATTCATGTGCAATGTGACACTACCTCTAATTTGTCATGTTCTAATAGCATTTAGTTTCTCAGCTATCTGATTTGCAGGTTCCAAATAAAGTGTTACCAAAAAGCTTTTTTTATGGTATGGACATCAGTACTGTCCAGAGGGCCATGGGTTTACTCTCTGTGTTTCAAAGCTATCTAAATACAAGACAGTAAGGTATTCATTAAACTTCTACTCACAGAAACTAAACCACAACACTAAATTTTCTTCTGCTAAGTGACTATTATGATTGAATCACTATTATGATATTGTTCAGAAATTAAGCTTTATTGCTTTTACTACATGTACAACAAAATATTACTTCTTTCATTGATTAAGATTTTAATAGCTATTTACATTGTTCTGCCTGATGAAAGAAAATGTAAATGTGATTCAGAGCAGAATAATTATACCCAAGTAATTAAGTGCTTACTCGGTAGGCTGGGGTGGCGAAGGAGACCTTTCAAAGGTCCTGGGCAATGTAGAAGAAACTGGTAACGGCTCTCGAGGAATTCCTGATGGAATAGTGTTTGTACTTGCATCCACATTAATGTTCTGAAGGAGGAAGAAAGGCACAGAAGAACAATCAAAATATCCAAATAATATGGTTCGCCTGAAAATTAGCACAACCAGGAAACAGTTCATAGCTTGATTTATACTGGTAAATTGATGATAGGAAGGTACAGAAGGAGCCAATATCTATATTGTAATGAATGTTTACATTTATTTAGGAACACAGATAACACACTGTGTTATTTCCAAAGAAGTTAAAAGCTTCAGGTCCCTTTGGGACATATCTGAATGACAAAATCACTTTGAATCATTAAGGTTAGAGAAGACCTTTAATCAATCATCACCTTGTCAACTAGACCACGGCACTAAGTGCCACATTTGGTCACTTCTTGAACACTTCCTAGGGTGGTGACTCCATCACTTCTCTGGGCAGCGTGTCCCAACACCTAACTTGCCTTTCAGTAAAAAAAATTTTCCTGACTTTCAACCTAAACCTCCCTTGGCACAGCTTGAGGCCATTTCCTCTTGTCCTGTCACTGGTTGCCTGGGAAAAGAGACCAACCCTCACCTGGCTACAACCCCTGTGCAGGCAGTTGTAGGGAGTTATAAAATCTCCCCTGCACCTCCTTTCCTCCAGGTTAAACAGCTGCTACACAACTGCCCTTGTGAAGGCTGCCCTTCTCTGGACATGCTCCAGCACCTCAGTGTCCTTCTTGTATCGAGGGGCCCAAAACTGAGCACAGGATTCCAGGTGCAGCCTCACCAGTGCCCAGTACAGGGGGACAGTCACTGCCCTGGTCCTGCTGGCCACACCATTTCTGATACAGGCCAGGATGCCTTTGGCTTTCTTGGTCACCTGGGCACACCTGGCTCATGTTCAGCTGCTGTCAGCCAACACCCCCAAGTCCTTTCCCTGCAGGGCCACTTTCCAGCCACTCTGTCCCCAGCCTGTAGCACTGCCTGGGATTGTTGTGACCCAAATGCAGGACCCAGCACTTGGCCTTATTGCACAGCTGGCCTTGGCCCATCAATCCAGCCTGTCCAGACCCCTCTGCAGGCCTTTCCCATCTCACCCTCCAGCAGATCAACACTTCTGCCCAACTTAGTGTTGTCTATGAACTTACTGAGGGTGCCCTCGATGCCCTCATCCAGATGACCAACGAGGTTATTAAACCAGACTGCCCCAATACTGAGCCCTGGGGAATACAACTAGTGACTGGACTTCTTTCCACCTGGAAATTTTGCACCTGCTGGTGACAAAGTAGGCTTTGCACCTGTTCACATAACCACAGGCAGCCTATGAAAACAAAAGTCTCCTGGTGCTGTGCACTAAGAACTGTCTTCTTCAAAGCTCTAATTCTGCATCATCCCAATATAATGATTTGCTACCAAGCAAAAGGCTTTTTCCATAGCCCTCAAAAGATTCTGCTAGTGCCAAGTGATACTGCGCTTCCAGATAAATGTGGAATAGATTCAAGATGCATACATTAATTTAAATTGTTGCAAAGTAAGAAAAGACAACTTTGTATCCTGCAAAACATATATCTCATATTTATAACAATTTTGTTTGTTTTAAAGGGTGCTATGTTCTTTGTATTGCTTCTGATCTGTCTTATCCTAAAAACTCTAAACCTCGAAGAGATTCAAGTATGCAGAAGGGGTAGCAACGGAAGAACACAAGCTCAGAAGGAACAAGATAACCCTCCTTTTCCCCCAGCCAAGCCACCATTCAAAAGGGTATAAACCCTAAGACTACTATGGTCACTGTTATAAAGGAAAATGGTATTTGATGGCACTGTTTTAAAATCAGGCAGCATAGATTACTACAGTAGATCTAAACCTAGTTTGATTCAAAGTAACAGACTGCAAAAGGTGGATGTTTAGAAATAACAGAACAGCTTTTATAGTTTTATTCACTGTAATTGTGTGTGCAAAGGCTTGAAATTGCAAGCTGCTGAGCATTCTGGCCCAAGTGCATCAGAACTTGTAGGTACATGGTTAAGTGTGACTAGCTTCAAGTCAAGCATACATGTAAGAGCTTTTCCTTTCCAAAACACTCAGCCCTTGATCTGACATTGCTGCACTTCCTAGTTACAAAATGTAGGATGATTATTACCTGCCATTCCCCAGAGCTACATCTAGAAGGGCATTACTAAGCAAAGAGCATAAAGATATGGTGCTTGCATAACAACTGCTGGAAATTATTGCGCTTTAGTCCCCTCAGCTTCCGTACACTGGACTTGCCCATCTATATGAAACAAGGGAAGCACTGTGTAACTCTACTTCAGTGCTTTGTAACACCACATCAAGTGACATGAAAAAACATTGAGATCAAGGTGAAAAGCAGCCCGTATACATCGGCAAGACTGATGTTAGCTCAAACGGCTTTGCAGCAGAACACAATCGCGCTTTGGAGCCAGCTGCTGGTATCTTACTCTTTATTTAAACGCCAACAAGGAAAGGTAGCATAATCCTTTTCTTCCACACAGTGGTACAGAATAACTCCTATACACTGGAAAATGGAACTGGTAAACTGAAGGATGTTTTTTAATGTGACAGTGTACTGTGAGTATCATAAAGCCTCAGTGCCTGACTGATATGAAGACTGCCTCTACAGGAGAGAAGTCTAAGTTCTTTACCATAAGCACAAAGCAAGTACTAGATCTGTAATCGGGGAACAAAGGGTTTTCAGCTGCAGAATTAAAAGCAGGTGCTGGAATTGTATTTAAAACCTGAAATAAAATAGTAAAAAACCACTTCATAAGTAACAGAGGTAAAATAGTTCATAATCAATAGATCTTAGCCAAGAACAGCCTACAATCTGTAGTACTGGCTGACAGTAAGTTAAACACTGCTATTACCATGGCTGTGAACTGCACATTCCCCCTAAATGCAATCCTGGAACACAGTTGTCCCTCCTACCATTTGCAGGAGACAGAGTAGATGGCTTATCTGTACAGTCACTGCCTCGGGTGCAGGCTCCCCTGCTGCCTCCCCCTTTCTTTACCAACAAACACCCTCTACACACCCCTGACACGTGAGCACCAAAGAAAACATTCTAAACCCAGCCTATTGCAGGAGAAGACACCAGAGACTGTGGTGGTTCACCACATCGCTTTGCACTGCTAATCCAGGGCTTAACTTCTTCAGATGTGGTACAGCTAGAAAAACACAAGTTAAATTTGAGCTATCAAAAAAAGCCAGTACAGACTTCCATAGCCCAGAGCGTTCCACAGTGCAGAGTGAGTCTTGCTGGAGGAGAACATACTGTCATTCACAGATGGCATGGCAGAGATAGTTCTAAGAATGAAATCTATGGAAAGCTACTGAATATTAATTTTCAACTGCATCTCTACTACATCTATACAGCAGTGGTTGCCAAGTTATTCTGGTGTATTTTTATCTTTCTGAGCAATTTGATGAGACAACACTGGGATCCAGCTGGTTTTGGTAGCAGTTCTTGTTCCAGCTATGATGCCTAGTGTACTGAGATTATGTAGGCAGTTTCTTTATTTTGGTGCTTAGAAGTTTGTCTCTGTCACTTTAAAGTGTTTTATATACAACTCAGAAGTCTCACTTTCAAGCAGGAGGTAAAACACATCACATACTTTTCACCTGAGTCTATCAAAAAGCCCGAAGCAGTTATGTACAGCAAAGAGCATATTTTCTAATCTCTGCTATTAACATCTACTCATTATACTGGTGCCCATATTCCACACCATTTCAAAGAGAATACCCAACAAATTCTAAGATATAAGTGAAGAACGCAGCAGCATATAATTTGACAGCTGTTTAAAAACATTTCTTACAACCCATATAAACCCACAAGTTTTTCCATGTATAAACCACCAAATCAGAAAACAAGAGGTATGCAATTCTTTGTTTTCCCAACAAAAATGAACATCCACTACTCACTCTTTCTTTTGACGTTCCTATTACCACACTGGACAATCTGTTTTCAAACAGGTCTTCAGTCTTTAAATTGCCAGCAGCCCCAGGTAATGGAGGAAAGCTAGATAAACCCAATTCAAAGCTGGGAGATGGAGGTTTTGGGGGTGGTGGAGACTGTGTTTGGCCTCTCTGGAATAGAAACAGCATGTTGGGGTTACTGCACTAGATGACAGAAAATATACGCAATTCTAAACTGTATTTTGCACTTGATTTGCATCAGCAAACCCCTGGAGAAGCCTCCCCCATCTCATCTCCCAAAAACCCCACAGAGTACCGAGGAATAGATGCTTTCATTTCCCACTGTTGCCCTTAAAATATTTAATTATTATTTAAATGTTATGGCATATGCATCAGCTTTAGGGATACTGGCATACTAAGAAGTTTTCTCACTGACTCTTCCTTAAGGACAGACACTGACACAGAAAGGAAAACAGACTGGTTTACATATCATGATATGGTGAAAATATAACGCCCATTCATGTACAGTTACTAACATCCTAAATAAAAAGACAGGAGTCAACAAGAATCTTATTTTCAGATATATGAAGAAAGGGCAAGACAGCATGCCTTCTACGTAGTACAGACAATAACAATTTATATCTAATTAGTATTAATCTATATTGTCAGTGTGTAAAAATAGAAAGGTAAGTGTCAAAACTATTTTTGAAAAAAGGCTTTCTAACTACATCTAAGAAGAAAACCAATGTCTCAAGCAAAATACAACACCTGTGTGCTAAATGCAACTATTTTGCATTACAGAGAGCAGTACAGGAGTTAAAAGTACCATGGTTTAAGATCACTTGTGAGAACTGCTGGTAAGGATTTGTAAGTTATATTATATTTACACAGGAAAAAGAAAACTCCTTTGTAATACTCTGTAACTGAAGTTACCAATTAACTTCACCTACATTATGTAAACAAAAGTTTTCTTCAAAGAACTGTTTCTCGACTGTGCTGAGGCCTGTGCTAAGATGATCTCTGCTGCAAAATACCAAATGCAAAGCAATCTTTGAAACAGTTCCTATTTTGAAAAGCAAAATATGAGTATATAGTCAAGATGGTACGAATGTGAGAACAATGCTTCTCAACAAAAAGAACAACAGATATAAGACTACCTTTGAGGTCTTTTCACAAACTACATGTAATGTCCAAAGAATTGTGTGTTGAGAGGGAAGTAGGCAAAGAAAAAATACAGAAGCAAAACCAACTGCAACTCCAAGCACTGCTACTGACCCAGCATTACCCCCTGGAAGAATGCTACAGCAATGGAGACTGCAAATCTCCAACACTGAAGTCAGGTGACCTGTCAAAGGTCAGGGAGAGAGACTACACTAATCCAGCTCAAACTGCACAAGGAACAACTCGAATTTTTAAAAGCCATTCTTCAAATCACAGCACTTGCTCTTCTTAAAGGGGACTGAAGTTCTGCAATAGCAAATGCTTTTGTGTTACATTTTAAGTTACACAGTTGAGTCCTAAAACCCTCAAAATATTAGGAGTGGCATTAACATCTTAAATTAGCAAGGTGAGGAAGGACTTCAATGAATTTTAAGTTAACTGCATAAAATTTCTCCAGTTAATTTCTTGTAGGTTGAGTACTCAGCTTATGTGTATAGCCTCAGAAATAATCTGATCAAGAAGTTTCATGCTCTTTTCATGCAAACATGCATACAATGCTATACTTTTTCCTTTAAAAAGAAAAATCTTCTAAAGAAGTCATAACTCCAATCAAATATACTGGTTTTAGTGGTGTCCTGTGTACACTATCTAGTTGCTACAGCATTACACAAGAAGTAGGATACTGGATTCAATTATTTCTACAGTCTAAAGGGGGAAAATTTTAGTCTTTCGCTTCCAAGTACGCTTCCTTGCAGTCATGGATGTGCAGAAGCTCTCACCTCTACTCAAGGTCCAGCACTGGACACTAAGACTAAAGATTCTTGGCCCAGAAGAGACTGGAAGGAACCTGGCTGCACAGGCTGCAATTACAGCCTGGTGCTGACAGAAGGGAACCGTGGGTCTCCAAACAAGTCACATCTACCAGTTGTTACATTCAAAGTTCAAATAGTATTTGCAGTCAGCTCTGTCGGAAGTGCTGCTCTGCTCAGGGAGGCATCCAAAGTAATCCTTTCATTCCAATCACTCACACCCAACCTGTGCCAATTTCCTGTTCTTTTAAATACAGAAAGAAGTTAATAGGAAAACTTCACTCTAAAAATTCAAGCAGCTTTGAAAGGGCAAAAAGAAGAAGTACTGGGAATCCTACATGCAATCTGGTCTCACTGCCTCTGGGAAGTTTGATGAGAACTAAAAGCAATCAAAAGGAAGCAATCACTTGCTGAACTTTCCTGCTCCTTTATCTAAGTTCACTCAGGCCACTTGTGGCTGAGGAGCCACAAACACATAAATGCAGTGATTCCAGACCTTTACGAAAGTCTTATGGCTCATGCAGTAGTGTTACTTTACAATTGTAACATGTATAAGGAAATAACCTGGTTCAACTTCATAAATATGCCACATGTGGCAAAAATTAATTGCAAAGAAATGACTGCTTTTATCACATCAAACCTTAAATCCTACAAAAACATGTTTTTTCTCTTCTACACCTAGTGCGGCCTTTTCAAGTATCAAGTCCACTTCGGTAGTAACCTTGAGTTTCAGTTTCCCAGAACCACAATATTTTAATAGTGTTAGCATACCCTTACCAAGTGGCACTTGAAGAGGCATTTAAGAAAATGAACTGACCACTTCATAACAAATATTTTTACTACACATTATGCCACAATGATCTATAAAATGTTCTTTACTGTCACCATGATTGATAATGAAGTATCAAGTGTTTTGAACTTCAGCTGTTTAGCTATTCCTGAATGTGAAAACTGGCATGTTGACAAAAACTGAGATGGAAATTTTTTGCTACTGTAAGAGTAATTTTAACTTTTCCCGACTTCTGCATTGAAGGAAAATCTTGTCTGATACCCAAATGCAGTAAACTCACGTGATCAATGAGCTGTTGTCTTTAGTCAACTATGATGTACAACTGCTTCTGCAGTAACTTATGTCACCTGCCACCCCACATAGAATCCACACTATTGCCTTGTTAGCCTACTTTTATTAAGAGACAAAAAAGATCATGAACACTCACCGTAAACTTGTCCTCCCTTTTCTTTCGGTAGCCATATGAGTTTTTCCTAAGGGAAAGAATGCAGATATGAGAACGTTGCCTATATATGGATGGAAAGCAGTTAATGAAAACAGTAGAAATTAATTCCAATTGCTATTTCTTCCATCTTCATCCTACACAGGTTATTAAGAAATGTTTTAGGGAAAAATTCCTAGCAAGCTGTTGTTAAAATAAAGGTATAGATCTTATGCAAGTCAGCATAAGAATACACTGGTTACAAGTAATTCCTGTGTTAAAAGCATCTCAGTAGAGATTACATATAAGGATTAGACAAAACATTACAGTATCTAAATAAGGGGGTTAGGAATTTTTGTATACCCATGTAACTTCTCAAATACAGCTAACTATTTTCAATCCAGGTAAGGCTCCTTCAAAACATTTTCAGCACTCTGCCCCCAGCCCTGCTTCATGTAAAGCCCTTCCAAGCAGCACTGTAAAATGTGTAGTGCATTCTATTTCAGTTTCAATATATTTTCTAAGTTTGTTTGACTTTTATTATTCTAAATGTATTAAATACTGAAACATCAAAATATAATTTTAAGTCCTGACTACCCCTGTACATTTTTGTAGTCTACAGTTTGAGAAATCTTGTTTCCTTTAATCATACTTTCATCCATTAGTTATAACACAATTTGGTAAATTAGATTTAGAAAAGTATTACAACCCTTGCACAAAATACCCATTTAATTTTGCAATGATACAAATCTAAAATAGGATCATCTGCAAAACACTTGCGTTATCTTCCAATTTAGTAAGTCACTCAAAATGTGATTTACTTGGAGCCATAAATACAGCCATTATCAAAGCTGCACAATACTTTTATGAAGCACTTATTAGAACTGTATTTATAAATATGCCAATTTTCAGCTCCCCAGGTAGTTGGTTGTGGTTTTTGCTTGGTTGCTTTTAAAACAACCTAACAATAGTTTCCTTAGTTGCCTGTAGCAGTTTTTCCTCCCTCCATATCAATCCGTCATCTTTGCCATTGTGTATGCCCAATTTGGTCAAAATTCTGATCCTTCAACTGAAAAAGTTAAGAATGAGCACAGCTAATACATGTTCAGGTGTACAATCTACAATGCTGAACAATGAAATTCTTCAATAAAGTCAAATAATATACAAAAACCTTCTTGCACCAGATGAAGAAAGGATAGAAGAATAGATCTTATAGATCTAAATTGTTCATCAGTTGCCAATAATGATTTTCATCTGGTAGGAAAGTATGCAAGTCCACTTTGCCTTTGCTCTGTATTTAACATTTTCTGTGAATTACTTTGCAAGACTTTAGGTTTGAGAAGAGTGTCTGAGCTTAAAGCAGCATTGAGAACAGTAACAATACCACACCTCTACTAAACAGAGTGATTTAGAAGCAGCAGTACTTGGCTGTTCAGAGGACAACTACGGAGCACACTCACCTTCCTCTCCCTAATCCAGGGGACGAGTCAACGCTGGTCTGTTCCATCCGTCCAGTTCCCACTTCCCTCTTGGTGTAACTGGTGGTCGCATTCTGCACCCGTGTCCTGCTTTGTCCCGGCTGCCGCGTCTGTGGACTCCTGACGCCATTGATTAAACGATCAGCAGAAAAGTTGAATATTGTAGGACTGTCTAGAAGCCCAGGTCCCCTTTCTGCACTGGGTATTGTATGTCGTATATGTGACTTGCTAGGATTCCTATAAATTCAAAAGTCATTTCAACATACGCGCACTATCAGAGATCTTCTGAGGCCTAAGCCTATTCACAGAATTCAGAAGAAGCAAGATCTTCAATCCTTTATCACTTATTTAATTTATAAGAATGATCAACATTCATTGCAACAGGTCGTGTGAATTATCAAAATTAACCTTTTCCTGGTCTGTTTTCAACTAGATCTTTACTATATGAATAATCCTGCTCATGACATGCCATCTTTCAGAATATTTCAGCTGAATACCCTAAATCACAGAACAGACAAGTTCTCAGCTTTCAGACTGTCCATTTACATTTCAAAACACTACATCCATTAACATCAGGAGCACCATCTGCCCTTTGGCCTCACCTTTGGCACCAGGTTCAGTTTCACAAGTATTCTCAAGTTAGCTGGTGTTACTAAAATAAGCAGATGAAAACCCCATGTGTCAGATAATACAACAGTATTGCTAAAAGATAGATGAACTTGCCTGTTCCTGGGAGGATATTGTCTGAGTGTTGTCAGTGGAGAAGCAGCAGGCTTGAAGGTTGGAGATGTGAACCCATTGATAAATCCAGTATTTGGAAATGGTGTTACCTAAAAAAATGTATTGCATGCTCATCATTATAAACAAACTGAGTATTACTTTTCTTAAACCCATATTTTATGTCATTCTGTGCAGGACAGTACTCAAAAGATTGTCTCTAACAGTAATACAGCATCTGTCTACTGCCTTGTAGCTAACTTACAAAATTTCTGAAATCAACCCAAGCTTCTGCTTTTCTGAGAAGTCAGCCACCACACATATTCAACTTATGATAGCTCAAGAGGATTGAAAAACATCAAGGCAAAATTCTTGGCTGTAAGTTAAATAGCTCTCCTCCTATTTCACACCATACTACACGTGACTTTGGAGTACCGAGATACTTCTTTGTCAGACCTTCTAATCTACATGGCCTGTAACTGTTTCTCTTATAATTGTATGCGAATTCCTCCCTAAAAAAAACAACTTCCTTTTAGTTCCTCATTCTACTTCCATGTGGCATCTAAATAAAGCCTAGAGAATAAGTGGATGTTAAGTGGAACTCTGACGCTTTTCAGATCTTACCATCTTATTTTACATGTGAAACAGTGTCTTCTTGTCTGAAGAAACAACATTAGCAAAACATTTTCTGGGGTGGGTGCATATCAATATCTTGTAGTAACAAGATGCCTCAAAACCTGAAACACGTTCAAAGTAATTCCTCCAACCTCACTAACACACTTTTGTCTTTTTTATTTAAATGTGTGAGTTTCATTTAAGAAATGTTACTGTTAGCACTAGCAAATGCTTGCTTGTCTTTTCCCCCAGAAAATAACTACAATGCAGAACAAAAAGACTCTTTCTACGTTCTATTAAATGATAAGAAACAGCTGGGATTAAGACCACTTGCTATAAAGGTACATTTAAACTTGAAAAAGGTTTCTTCTGCAAGTTAAATAACTAATCAATGGAAAACAAAATTTAACACCAAAGCTGTCATATCAAACCACTGCTAGCCTAACCTAGCATGCTTGACAGCAAATGCTACCTCAGGCTTTACAAAAAGGCCATTAAAAAAGGCCTGTAACAAAGCTCCTCGAGGAACAAAGTTTCATCAAAATAATGCTCTGAAGTGCTTTCTGGTTTAAGAGTTACAACATGAATACTGCAAAATTCCATCAAAGCTAGTAAGCAACCACTGAACCTGAAAAATGAGAAGACACTGAACATTTTAGGGACCCTAGCGATATTCAACTGTTCTTTCTTTATAATGTGTGATCCTTTTGAAGGAAAAAAAAAATTTTTCCCATTTTCCAAT
This sequence comes from Promerops cafer, assembly GCA_013398275.1. NCBI lineage: Eukaryota > Metazoa > Chordata > Aves > Passeriformes > Nectariniidae > Promerops > Promerops cafer. The sequence continues at coordinate 134,723 of VZSE01003090.1, forward strand.
AATATCAAAAGCATCTCAACAGAAGTCAACTGGTTCAAACATACTTTCTTTTCAATTTCTTCTTTTTTTCCCCAAACAGGAAAAACTAGAGCTTTTCTCAAATACAATTAAGTACACAATGAAGAATGAGGTAGTTTTAGAATCCTGAGGACATGTGTTATCATATTCAAGTTTCAGAACTAAAATTGTATGCCTATACTACTTGGGTATTCAATCTCAAATTAGAGATGAGAGAAAGTAGCATTTATGTTGAAGCAGAACAGAGAAACTGCTGTATTTTCACACAAGTCTCTACATGCAAACTGCAACCCTGTCTCATGAATATTATTGCTGTGTCATGGGTCCTCATGGTCCCTGTTCTCCTCAAGTGATTTCTATTCAAATATAGCTCTTCCTACAAAAGAATCAAGAAACATCACGTTACAGTCATGTACATAAAATGCAGCTAACCAATGACAATACACTGCAAAACAGTGAAAAGTAAAGCGCAGACAGTTGATTTCCTGCTTTGATTAAGAAAAGTTTGAGATCTTTAATGCTGGCAAACTCATCATGTCTTCCCCAAAGGATAGGACTAGTAAGCTTTCTTGGATACAAAAAGTTACAGGATAACATAAGGTAGATACATTGTATGCTGTGCTTGAACTTGCACCTTATTAATTGACGTCTTCTATACCATTCCCATCCAGCTCCTTCAGTATCCCAGAGCAAGACTGTGCAACAGTCAGTCTTATTTTATCTACAGGCAGATTCACATTCATTGCTGCATAACAAGACAGCTTTCTCCTGGAATAACACTGCTCACTGTGTTACCTTGTCTCCTCTCCACATTATTCATCCCCCCTAGAAAGCCTCTCCCTGCAAGGGCTCTGGTTCCCTTCCCTTCTTGTGAAGTGTTTAGCACACCAACTTTTTAATTAGCTTTGGTTCAGTACAGAGGATATTTGCTGAAGTTTGTTCAAGGACACTTTAATCCTCTGCCAAAAAAAACATCTAAAGAACTTCTAATTTTGAGCATTGCTCCCCTCATTTCTTTGAGCCACAAGTAAAGAGGCATCTCCAGAGGGGAGAAAGAGGCTCCAGATAGGAAACCTGAGCCTCCCAGTCATTACAGGAAACTGTCCGTGTATTTGTAGGGTAACAAAGGCCAACTAAAAGGGGGCAAGGTAATTCTGATGAGACTGTCACAATGCAGAAGATGGAAACAGCATTGCAGGATACCGTAGATGTCTCATTAGAGTATTTAAGTATTTATTGCTACCACCCTAGCTTCAAGCCCTACCAACAGCCCCTTTAAGACAATAATTTAAAAAGCAATTTTAAAGGGATTTTTGTAATTAGCAAAAGCAATGTTACTTTTCACTGCCAAAAGAGATGTTACTATTGCATAGAAAATATTCTGCTTTAAGAACATGCCAAATAGGGCAATTCAGCAAGTTAACCTACAACCTAACCTCCTGATAGAAGATCAAGATAACTTGGTATCTTGACAAGTCTTTACTAAAGAACTGCCTCAAAACCTAAGAGGTTTAAGAAGAGAATCACACTCCAGTCTGAGACACAATTTTCAAATAATCCATGGCAAGGATTTTGAAGGACTGTTTTTCAAGAAGAACCGGAATCTTAAACTCCCCTCTTCAGGATAGGTATGTCTCCTACACCTCAAGAAGAAACTAGCATGAGCTGTGAAAAGAATACAACTGTTTCAGAATCAAGAGACTTACCAATGAAGGGTCAAGGTAGCTGTGCGTGGCTGACCAGGTCTGTGGGCCAATTAAGCTGTACAGTGGGAAGTGCTGCTGAGGACTGTATACTGGAGGTATGTAAAAGGATGTTGTGTAGCGCTGCTGCGTGTAGAGGTTCATATCCAGAGGTCTATATCCATTCTTTGGCAAAAATGTGTTTATAGCTATTGCCTTTGCTTTTATCCTTGCCTGCAAAGGATATTAGATTATTTATTACAGCAGCCTTTCAACTTAAATCGGGATGATTCAAATTAGCAGCTCTCAAACTTTTACTGGACACTTATCAGTCTCTGCTTTGTCCTTCAAGGACAGCAGGAACAGCTGAACTCTTCCCTGCTGGGCTGGATATACCACTGCCAGAGACGAGGAAAAGGAGAAGTGAAGCGGTATGTGCTACATTTCTAAACCCACCTCCAGGTCAAATGGCTGCTGAGACTGGACCACTTAAATTTATATGAGAAATCATATAAACTGACAGTGAGCACCACAAAACCCAGAACACAGACACACACCTCACCCCTAATATCATAAACCTCTATTTACCTTAATTGGTTTTCCTTGGAAAGTCTTCACTTCTTCTCTAAGGTATCTGTAAGCCTTTAAAAAAAAGTAATTGTTAGATTTGTCAAATGTAATTTAAATAAAGGAAATGTAAGTTTTGACAGGCTAAGTCTAACAATAATTCTTGGGAGTGTCTGCTAATGTTACAGTATAGCAAACTCTTGTACATCATCTGCATTTAGCAACACTTATCATTAAGTGCTTCAGTAGCATTAAAACAAGACTGTAATGGTTATGATTGAAGCATTTCAATGTGTCACCCAAAATATCAACACACTCAGTACAAAAAAATCATAGCTTTAGCCAGGAAGCCAGGATATGTGAACAAGATAAAAAAACCTCTTAAGTGTTATGTTTAATAGTTACTGAAAGCTGGATACTACCTAAGGGGAAGCATTACCATTTTTACAGTTTGGGGTATTTTTCTTTTTAAGTTGTTACACATTTGTAATACAGTTTACAACCTGTCAATTCACCCTCATATCATCCGTATTTACTTTTACATTCAAATATGCTTCAAAACCCAGCGTTACCTGCTGTGCATCAGCTTCCGATTCAAATGTGATGAACCAATTGTCATTATAGGCAAACTCACAGTTGATGAACTTAGGCAAATTGTCTCCTTTGAAAAGTGCTTCAACCTCCTGGGGAAAGTGGTTTGATAATGAGGTGGGGAGGTGAGGGGGGAAGGATGGAGAGAAGAAAAAACATCAATGTAAAATGCAAAACATTGACACTCTGAGAAAGAAAAGACAGAAGGCACTGTTGGGCTTACAAAACACAACGGAGTAGGTCAGAACATCTGCAGTAGCGTCAGCTCTCTCCAATCTCCCCACTGGAAGAAATTAAAACTAGCACTGTCTAAGGCCATACTGCAAGAGAGGTTTAGCTGGGAGCTATTTAGGCCACACAATACATTTAAACTTGGCATCAAGTGCAGAAAGATGTCTATTTCTCCCCTGTCCCCAAAACCATGAAGTCACATGGAAACCTGCGCATGTGGCACGGGACAGGAAAATCCTGCCTTTTCAGCAGAAACCTGCAGGTAAGCTTTAACTCAAATGTCTACAGATTTATGTATTTGAAACAGAGCTTATGTTACCTCAAACTGGCTAGTTTCAACAGAAAAAACAGACCCTGGATTTTTTGTTTTAATTAATTTGACTGGTTTTTTTGTTTTGTCACAGATTTGAGGTGAGCAGCATCAAAAGGCAACACAACTTGGGAGGCCTTACAACATCTTGGAATTTTGCTGCTTAAATAAAGCCTGACTGCTGTGCCAGAAAACATAGGTTATTAAATCTGGTTAGTTAAGTCTAGATTTTTCCAGCCTGACAAATTTAAACACAAGGTATAAAACATTTCAATGGAGACCAACTCTTCTGAAAATAAAGACTCCTTGAAACTTTGTTGTAGTCTAACATGTAAGAGAAAACATCCAGTGCTAATATATCCAACCTGACGAACTGATGACAGAAAAAAACTAAATTAAAAAAAAAATCTACAATAGTAAAAGTCAGGCAGTCTTTGAAAGGCTACATTTCATTTGGAAAGCTAGAAGTAGCCACTATTTTAAAGCTATGTACATAGCATATATCTAACTTCTTTCCCCCAAATCCTTTTAGCATTTTATTTCATGTTCCTGTTTACTAAGGCCACTTACTTTTTTGTTATCAGTTTCTGAACTGCAGTACTTCTGATTTTTCTATGATGGTTATTAAGAGGAGCAACTCTTTCAGAATCTTTAGTCTTCCTTGCAAAATTAAATAGAAAAGAAACTAAAATATATACCCATCATCAGGAATCTGCACCTTCTCTTCCTTTTTGAATATTCAAGATGGTTTAATTATGACCCCATAATTTTTTCTAATATTTCCATTAGTCATAGTCCCTGTTTCATCAGAGTGGCATTAAGTACCTTTCAAAGAATGAAGTTCTCCAGTCTTGCATTCATTCCACAAGCCAGTGGAGATCCTTAGTGACTTATTGACACCACTCAAGTCAGCATTATGGAAACGTTTACAAAGCTTTAACTGCTTTACTTGAACAAGCTTCAAGGTGCAACAGTGGCATTTTCTAGTCTAAGACTTATCTTCTTTCATCTTTGTCTATTTATCCAAGGATCTGAGCACCAAGTGCATATAGGTAAGACAAAGTCCAAGAAAATGATGTATCTCTACCAAAGACAGCACTAACAGCTTCTCAGCCCTCTGCAGAACTACAGGTTCTACCAGAGTCTTCCAATGAGCAACATGCTTCTATCAAAAATATTTCTTATCCAAACAAACACAATAAACTAAGTTTAAGAAGTTCTGTTAGAAACTAAGAGTGTAGTAAAAAATGTGATGTGCTTATTGAAATCTAGAAGAAATCTAACTTCCAAGTCCTAAGGGAAAAGTGTTCTTTACTGAACAAGGAACACTTACTTCAATGGGAGTAGATTCAGGTACTTCACGTAAAATCACAATACAGCGATTCTGATTTGGCCGAACTTTTTCCCCCTTTTCATCCACTTGAACTAAAGGCAACGCTAAGAGAGAAAAGACAGGAATGCATTTTAGCTGTCAGCAAACCTAGTAGCTTTGCACTCCAAAAGATGCTGTGAACATAGACTTACAATGCAGAGCCTCAAATGTTTTTGAACATTAAGAAACAAGCAGACAATGTTCCTGTTCATCATTTACATGCCTGAAGAACCCTTTCTAGTTTTTTACAAAACTTGTAGCTCTGGCCAAATTCACTTTGAGCTAAGCTTTTCCATTTATAACTGCATCTCTGCACACCCTGGCAATGCCCTTGTAGCTCTCACCAGGTATTCATCCACTTTTCCATCTCAGTATGCCTCTCTCTTGTTTTGAGCAGACTCAGAAGCACAGCGTTAAGCCAAGGGGGTCTCTTGATCCGCCTACTTCCCTTACCTTTACAGGGGATGAAATGTTTTTGTGCTTCCAGGAGAGAACTCTCAGCACTAGTATAGTTAGTGCCTTTATCCTCCATAGAAACTTCCCACAGAATTCCTCCCAACTGTGCTCTGAGCAAGCTGAAGTTTGCTCTTGCAAAATCTAAAACCTTAGAAACACTCAGTGTGCTCAGCACGACCCCAAACACCACAGTTCTGTGATTGCTGCAGCCAAGGCTTCCACTGACTGAGATATTACAAAGCAGGTTTTCTTAGTTTCTGGGTAGTGAGTCCAGCAGCGCCTCATTCCTGGTCGGCACATCTAACACTTGTATGGGGGAACAGTCCTCTGCACATTCCAGAAACTTGATGGATGACATGAGCTGCTGTATTGTTCTTCCAACAAGTATCTAAGCCATTGAAATTGACTGTAAGAACTAGGTTTGGCTGACCCAAAGCTCGCTTAAGTGACACAAATATTGCTCTGTTGGCCTTATTGTCTTGGTTTAGGTCAGTAGCAGATGCCAACAGTAAGATCCCCCTCAGAAACAACCCCCAGGGTCTTGGCTCACAGATACTCCATAGAGCTTCCATGACTGAGGCAGTTGATTTCTATACATTCAAGACTCTCCTTAACAGATGGAGACTCCTCCATCCCCTTTTCCCCACCTGTCTTCACAGAACAGTCTAGAGATGTCCATCATGATCCTCTAGTCATGTGAGTTGTCCCACCACAGCCCACAATTTAAAATCATTAATTCTTATTTGCACAGATCATTATTCAATCACTGGAATACAGAGTAACTTTGATAAAACTACAGTCCTATAACTGTGATGGTCTAAGCTGCTTGGGCTACTTAATGTTGTACAGAAAAATAATAGCATTTTACTGCAATACAATAAAAAAGAAGAGATGAAAAATTTGGATTAGTAGTTCTACATCAATAACCAAAATGCTTTCTAGCACTGAGGAACTTTTACTTACATCTCAGCACTTCAACAATCAAATCCATATCAGTACTGAGTTTCTTGACATGATCAAGGTTTGCTACTGTCATTATTGGCACATACTGATCACTGTCCATCTGTGATATAAGGTACATGTCACTGGCAAGATTTTCTCTGTTGGGAGAAAAAAATAAAAATAGGGAAATGTCACAGATTAACTTTATCCAATAAACTTGAGACAAAAATTCATCACATAGTAGAAGGCAGCAGTTTTGCTAATTAATGAAAATCACAGGCTTAAGCAAAGCTTGCTAAATGGCTTAAATTACTCAGTTTTAATTATGACTAGTAAAGATCACAAAAATTCACCTGATCTGTAATTGTTTGTAACTACTCTCATTTCAAACCCATAAATTTGGTAGTTTATGCATTAGGCACAGAGGTTTCAAGTAAGCTTTAAGAGTTATATCAATGCAACACTCTGTAATTTGTGTGTTACTTTTTCCAAATTCTCACCCTTTCCCCTCAGTTTTAAGTAACAACTAAGAAATGTATTAACATACATCCCAAGTTGTTAGTCATCCTCCAGTTTGGTACATTTAGGTAAATACATACCTAGATAAACAGAATTCCAGTGTCTTTTTCAGTAATTCTCGTAAATCTTCCTGACCTTCTGGCTGCAACTGTTCGTTTCCACCTAATAATTAAAATACTTCAAATTAAAAAGTAGCTCTGCTATATTACTCAATATCTATTTTAAACAAGCCATCTATTACTGAGTACATAACTAGTAACGAATTTCCAAATTCAATAGATGCTCATTATGTATTAGTTACCAACTGCCGAAATTGCATGGCAGCACTTCTTATTTAAGACAGAAGAGAGAAACCACGTCTGACTTTACTTGTTAGCCTCTGTTCTCCAAATACATAAAAATCTGAAGCACTTTTAGAAGAACAGCTACAAGCACATCTCAAAGTAAATACTGAAGTGATTTGGCTCCTAGATCTGTGCTCCATTCTCAGGAAAGTAACCCATTTCTAGCTGACAAAACCCTGACTAATGCAATGCAAGGGGACAATGCATTGGAGGCACTCTGTACTTCTGGTCTCACTCTAAATTACCAACACATTAATTCAGAGAAGGTTTCAAAAATATAGTTATGAAATATCAGCAGATATCCAATCTACTAACAACACATACGTAATCAATTTAGAATCTTTTGGTTAAGAAGGCAAAATTAATTTCTTTCTTATATGTGGAAATTTAAAAATTGCCATATAGAAAACATGAACTTCATGTTCCTTTTAGTTTAGACACAATATACCAATGTCAGTAGAGGTTAAACTCATTGTATCAGTGGGAGAAGTGTTTAAATAGTAGAAGTTTTGTGTGGCCTTTAGAGATTTATAAAACATTTAGTAGCACATTGTTTATGTAAATATATATGTATGTAAATGTTAATTAGCTTTTTAGAAGTATTTCACACCAACTATTGTCCTCTATACCCTTCCCTTCACTAACTTTCATCCTTTTATTCAGCTCTTCTTAGCCTTTCTTCTTCCTAAAGCAACTTTTAATTTTCTCCCACCATGCTATCCTTCATGTGTTCTACTCTGATGAAGAGAACACCAACACCTGAGAAATACATGTATCACATTCTAACCACCATTTCCTCTCCCTGTCTCCTCTCTCTCTCTCTTGTCCAAAACCTGGCAAGGACCAAAATTATATGCATTTTTAAAAACAATTACTAAAAAATGAAAGATCAGATTTCAGACTCCAGACTATGTGTCACTATTGTCACTACCTGCTGTTCAGCTCTTTACAACACTATCAAATTCTTGTTAAAAGTTAACTATTTTCAGCACATAAAGGACACACTGACAAGCTCCAGCATTAATCTGGAGGATACTGTTCCCTTCTAGAGTGTGAGGCACTATTAACACAATGTGCTGTTGGCCAGCTAATTATTATTTAATATTGCCCAACAGTACCCTTAAGTAGAAGAGTCAATGAGAACTTTCAGTTTTTAAATATAAGCAAAGATGATGCCACAACAATGTCTGATTTCAGTTGCTTTGATTTCCAGCTATTATGGATGCTATATTGGTAGTTTTAAATACAAAATCAGCTAAGCACAATAAACAGACCCGTCATGAATCTCAAGAAACACCCAGCACATTTTCCTCTCCTTCCCATCCCTCATCTCAGTTCAAGTAGTAATCCTACATGCATCTTGCAGACCTTCTGTCCCATTCAATGAAATATAAGCAGAGTGAGTCTCTATGCTAGTTTCCAGAAGCTTCTTAAAACATACCATCTGGTAGAGACTACCGCTACTAACAGTTGCACTAAAGAGAAATTCTGGAAGTTCATTAAATAAGAATGTGAAGAAGTTAAGACTAAAATGTCCCTTATTTTAGCATTTCAAGTACAAAACAGGTCTTTCCCCACATTGACATTACTACTTGAGATACAAACTGTATATGAATCTCACCTTGGTACCTGACCCCACTAGAAACACACATTTGTTTGATTCTGTGCAGCACCTTGTAAGATCTAAACCAGGAGGAGACTGGTCTAAACACGTCCAAGTTTGACTGCAAAAGAGACAGGAGTTCCTAGGGTCTGTTTAAAGAATGCATATATAGAAGGAGAAAACTGGTATAGTTCGGCGGGGCTTTTTTTGTTCTTCAGATGCTCACTGCTCAACTCAAAACATATGTTTAATTTGTTTTTAAACGAAGTCCAAGCACATCTTAGCTTGCTCTTACCTGTCTGGGTGGTTTCATGCATAGACTCATACTCGGAATGATCGAGAGCCAAAGGGTTCATATCCGTCTGCTCTGAGCCCGGAATGGCTGCGGACGGCTCCGGCAGCTCTGTCAGCACCGCATTCTGATGCTTTTTGTCGCCATCGCCATTGGCATCCAGTCCTGCAGCACACGACACAAACACACTCAAAAGCAATTCTTTCTAGTCACAGTAACACCATAGTTAAAACTAAATCTGAAATAAAGGTGCTTACATACTTGCTTCAAATTTTTTAACAGAAAATTAAAATTGAGACAGTGCTGCACTGAATTTTACCTTCTGCTTGAGCAACAGCCAGAAACTCTTATTCATACCTTCTTTACAAGAATCTGGAGGCTGGTCAGGTATTTCTTCCCACGTTTTGCTCACGCTACCATCAGTGGCACCACTTGCTTCCAAGTGTAACATATGATTTCCCCACACCTTTGCATTGGGGTTTAACTCAGAAACCTTGGTTGACTCCTGCAAAAAGAAATTGATTATGCATTTCGGGGATGCACAGCAGGCATCTGGTGCACAGATACATTCAGTTTCAAGTAACAGTATCAGACATACAACTCAAGATTTTACTGTCATGTTTTTTAACACCTGAATATATTAACTGAATTCCCATAATCATTTCAGGTACAAACACAATTGAATTGCACAGTATTCACTTCCCTGAAGAACCACTAGAAAAGGGTATCCAAGCAGAGCAAATGACAACAAACATTTCATTCTTTGCCTCTGACAGACTAACTCAGCCTGTACTTGACCTAGACTTCAGGCAGTTCTCTACTTGATGTTGATTATATTGCAATTGTATCTGTTTCTACAAAATAATACTAAAAAAAGAAAAAAAAATCAAGAAAATACAGAAATACAGGGATTTTTCTGAAATTATATAAACATGTAACAGTTTCAATGAAACATTATGGAAAATTGAAAACAGTAAGATGTGCATGACAACTTCTATTATTACTTTTAGAGGAGGATCAGAGCATTAGGACAGAAAGGATGAATAACCATACCCAGTTAAATCATCTCTAGATAATCTCTTTTAACCTGGATTGGAAATGGACATATTTAATGATTACATACGGTTAAATACAGCCATCATATAAATGGTTACCTCTGTGCTTCAGAGAGATGGCTCTCTGCAGTGCAAACATAGACTACAATACTTTTTTTAGAGTAACATGAGACTTGTTTTGATAAAAAAACTTTTGCTTTTTGAGCACAAAGCATTGAATTATTCCATACCAAGAATATGTTGAGTATTTTAATATAATTACACCAGGAACAAATATTGCTCATGATAAGACACACTAAAAAAGCTTATTAAGGTTTTGCTTTCTAAATTTACAGATGCTAGAAACATTACAGTGTTGAAAGATAGGCACTCCAAAACCCCACGAAGCTTTAAATCTTCTTAAACACACTCATTCAAGTACTTATCACAGTGCATAGAAAATATATCCAGAAAATAAAAAAAAACTTTAAAAATTTTCCTTAAACACATCTCTTGAATGACAGGGAAGACTTCCAAAAAGTGGAAGTGTTTGACATAACTACTTGCATAGTAAAGATTCAAAGACGACAGCAAGATCCATCAGTTTCCATTTTAATATAAGAGGTTCCCCCAGGAGACAGCAAACAGCCTCGAGTCCAGTCCACTGCCCACACTGCAAGTGCTGGGCAAGGTCAGAGCAGCTGTTCCAACACAGCCGGTGAGGGGAACAATTTCAGGGAAGCACAGCAGGGAAGGAAAAGGAGCAGGAGCTGCTACAGGTTGACTTCTGCAGAGTGGGTAAGGCTGGAGGGGACCACTGGAGGTCATCCAGTCCAACCTCCCCGCCTGAGAAGGGTCCGCAGAGCACCTCAGGACTGTGTCTGGACAGCTTCACTTGCTTCTTAGCCCAGCTAGCCAAGATGCAGCCTAGCTCTTTCCCCTCACTTCTCCTGCAGCCACTCCTCTCTACAGCACTACTCACCTCCAGAAGTGAGGAAAAGATTTCCTAATTGCTACCAAACAAGAGCTTCAGGAAATCCACAAACATTTCTTCCTATACAAAGATAAAGAGCACTAAGAATGGCTTGTAGCAAGCTTCCTTTCTGCACACTGTTTATCTTAAGTTCAGCTGGAACTGGAGAATCTGCAATCAAGTCACTTTGCCAATGATTGAACTTTCACACAAAGTAAACAGAACCAAAAAAATCAATATTCAGCAAAATTTTTGACTTCTGCATTCTGTACAGCATTCAGTTTTCCAAAGGAAAGGGAGTCATCAGGTTCAGGACAAAATAACATCTATTTAACTAATGAAACCAGTTTGACTTGGCTTACTCAAACTTCTAGCTTCAGCTTTAAGCTTTAAGAGCAAATCACTTCTGCAGAATACTTACAAGTTCGTCTTTATTGTGCCATCCCCACGTACCAGCATATTCTGGTGCTAGCAGCTGATATGGGTATGTTTCCACTGCATATGAAGCACTTGTTAAATTTTCAGGTTCATTCTGGAAGTTTTCATTAACTATACACAGTCGGTCATTCTTGATGGTATCATTAGAAGCTGCATTATTCCATAAAAAGCCCACTAGATATTCACCATTACCAGAAGGAACCGTGTCAGGAAGCAGCTGATTTGTCCAATCAGCATTGCCGGTCTGAAGATTGATGAAATGTGACCACATTTCAACGTGGGGATTTTGTCTGTCCAGGTCATAGGAGTGCTTCTGGTCATTCGATCCATCTTCCATCAGACCTAACATGCACTGCTCTCTGCCTTGCTGAAATCCTGCTGCACCAGGAGAGGCACTGGGTATTTCATAGGAAGGAGTAGCAGCATATTTGTCTACCTGCTTCGGGTCAACACAAACTCCAAGCTCTTTGTTTGAGAAAATCTTGTGATCTGGCTGCATCTGTTCCCAGCTTGTGGTCAAGTCATTCATCTGAGTATTTAATATGTAACTGGTGTTTTTCAGTTCAGTAGTCTTGGCTTGCGACTGCTTCAAATTCCCCCTGGTAAAAGGTTCTAGATTCTCAGCTGATAAACCACAATCGATGAGGTTCTCCTCTGCGTGGATGCTGACATACTGGTTTACTTCACTATCCTGAAGATTACATTTATTTACATCACACATTCTTTTTCCATGAGTTTCTGATCTTTCTTCAGTAAAAGCCCCAACAGAAACTTGAGTGTTCCCAACTTCTGACTCCGGACTGGCACAGTGACACAACTCAGGCTCTTCTGCTAGTTTGTCATGCTCATGAGAACATGCATTTTGACACAGTAAAGGCAAAAAGCTATGGTCTCTATTTAAGAGTTTATTGGCATCTTCCAGATTTTTAGTGAAATCTTTTAATTTTACACTCCTGTACATAGAACTGTCCGTGGCTGCAGGTACAGTGGAGGCAGAGGGAGCCAAGCCTGTACTGCAATTGAGGATGCCTTTATCACAATCAGCAGTGATAGCATCCAGATTCTGTTTTACATTTTCTGCCTTGTTATCAAAGGACTTGTTTAGTTGACCTTCAAATTTTGTCTGTTTTACAGATTCTACCACATGCCCAGCTATTTTGGCTGACTCAGTCTCTGCACTACATTGATTTTCCACTGTGTGGAAGGAACATGCATCCTGTTGTTCACCTTGTCTTGTGTTCATGTCTATTTTATTCACATGCTCACATTCCACAAACACAGCAGAGACACTGGTTTTGTTATCTGAATTTGAATATTTGCATACTTTACTCTTATTCTCTAGTGACTCTTGTGAAACCTGACACTCTAGGCTGTTTTCCTTTAGGAACATTTTATCTGTGCTTAGATTATGTGCATGAGATGTCACAGTGCCATCACTTATCCCTGATCTACTTCTGCTCAAGTTACCAGCTTCCTCAAGCAAGTCACCTTTTAGTTCAGTGCCACTCACACAGATAGCTTCCTCCATGCCACTACGGATTGCAGCTTCAGATGATGCCTTGATTTCAGTGCAACCCTTCATGTGAGTTTGAAAATCAGAACCTTCTTCCAAGTTTAGCTGCATTTCAGTCATGTTCAAGGCTTCACAGCTATGCAAAACTGTACCTGTGCATTTCTCTCCCTCTTTCAAGGATTCATCAAAACTGCTGTGATGTTCACTAGAGTCTGGTGAAAATGTTTGGCTATCACCATATGTTCTTCCAAGAATTTTCTTTTCCACATTTGAGTTTAGTTCACTTTCTGGATCTAGAAAGCAGACTTCTTCATCAAGTTTTTCTACATTGGCCATTTCATGTAACTCTAATGATAATTTTAAGTTATCCCCTATGTTCTCTGCCACCTGTTTAGTATTTATTTGCTCTACAACACTTGATGGATGCCTAGTTAGTGGCACAGCAAGTGGTAAAACATCAGAATGATTACTTCCCTCAGTTTTTCCTGAATTAGATACTCCAGTGTTTAACAATACATTGGAAATATGATCACTGTTTTTCATCTTTTCTGAGTTAGGGCCGTATTGGTCCTCCTCAGCAGCATCCACGGGCTTTATGGAATCACAAGCTGTACGCAGTGATTCATTCCAACTGGCAGCACTACCCATGGTATATACCTCCTCTTGCTGATTCTCAGGGATGATTCCATCAGGCACTTTTGCTTTTAAGACATCTGTTACTCTCCTGTCAGTATTTAACCTATGCACCTGACACCTGTCAGTCAGTAAGTTATCAAAAGAACACTGGATGTCTAGGCTACAATATTCCTTTGTATCCTTTTTCTCCATGTTTGATCTATCATCTTTTTTATACTCAAACAGTTCTTTCTGTGAATTAAACTTAGGTTCCACTTGTGCCAATTGCTGCACTGGAAATTCCTTCCCTCTGTCTAGAGGTCGTGCCATGGTGCACATTCCTTCATCAGTAACAGCTGAGTTATCTATGTCTGCTGCAATCTCTTCATGCACAGTAGCTGGCACCTCTTCATCCCCTTTCAGATCTTCAGCGTCTACAACACAAATGCTGTAAAACTCCTTGTCTTTCACATTTTGACTGTTGTCTACATCAAGACAGGAAAATGTTGGAGACATTTCTCTATATGAACTCAAAACTTTCTTTAAGCTGTCACTCTTGCTGTCTTCAACATTTACTGTTGTTTCATTTTGCCTTGAATGGTCACATGTAACTGCATAATCCTCCAGAGAATTTCTATTTAAGGAAATTTCACTCTCTAAATTTTTGTCTATGATATCTGGTACACATGAATTAGAAATATGATCAAACAAGCAATGTTCTTGTGCAGCTACATTTTCATTATTAATATTGCTATTAATATTTTCTATATTGTTCACATGCTGACCATTACTATTAAGTTTTTTAGGTGCTCTTTTTTTAATAATCTTATCTTTCTTTTCTTCACTTCTCCGCAGATTTCCATACGTACCAGAGACTTTCAAGAGGTGACTAAAGGAATTAAAGAAGCTAAAAGGTCTGCCATACGTCCTCCTAGGGCTTGCATGAGGAGTATTCCCCATGCTGTTATATGACGAATATTTTGCTTTTCTACCCCAAAAGCCAGATTTAGAATCTGACGCTGCACAATCATCACTACAAACACGTTCAAGGCCGACTGTTGCAGCTGCCCCATTAACTGTCCTTCCCACTGTATGCAGATCCTGGCTTTCCACAGTTCCAAAAATTGAAGATAAAGTTTTACTTATCCTTGACTTTGGTGCTTCCTCTTCCACAGATTTTTGTAACAAGCTGGTTTTCTCCTCACTCGTGCTGTTATTTAATTCCTTACTGAAGCAGCAGCCCATGTTTAATAAGCAGTGTCACAGGGTCTTCTCATTGCAAATCACCTTCCTCTTTACACTAACTTTCTATGGCTACTGAGGAGACACGCCAACACCCAACTGCCAAAAATAGCACACTTTAAAACCATGCTAGGGTTCATATGTCATTGCCACTCAAAGTCCAAATCCCAGTTGCTGAGCAATGTTTCAGTATTTCATCATATACACTGTAATATTCAAGCCAAATACTCCTTCTAATGAGATTACAGTCTGTTTAGGAGTGTTACTGAGTCTTATGAACTTCTATTGTTTAATTTCCTAAAAAGTTTTGTTCATCCAAATCATTAAAGTATTTAAATGACATCTTTCACAACACCCATGTGTGCCAGAAACTACTTGTTTTCATATTTAATACAACTCCCACCTTCTATGCAAGGATAAATCCATTCTGGCTTTATATGTTTAAATCTGATGTGTAGATCAAACACATTTTGGACCATTTCCTCCTTCTCCTCCCTTCCCCCAGAGCTGAACCTACACCACAATTACTTCTTTAGGAAAAACAGGCTAAAGATAGATAAGACCTCATGTATTCCATTGAGCAGTCATTGTACGTTATCAGAAGCTAATTCTGTTCCAAGCCTTTTTAAAAAATTTGTTATCTGCATGAAAAAAAGAGAATACATAATTCCTCAGTGACTTACATCACTGAAGGGGGTCTCAATACCATTTACCCACCTCACGGTACTGTGACAGGATTGATTATATTTAACCTCAGAAAAAACCTGTGCATCCTTTAACTAAAAACTCAGAAATACTTAAAAAGTAATTTGACTGAATGCTATTCCTTCCAAATGTCTGTCCTCATTTCATTGTTGTACATATACAGACTCCTTTTGACCTTGTAATAACTAACCATTCTTATACATATGTATTTACATATAGAAATACTTCTATTACTCTAAGTTCTTGTAGTTGCTAATAAAAAGTGGTTCTGTTTCTTCAAATATAAAAGCCCAATAAAAAAGCTGAAAACACCCAGCAATCTTTCTGCCCTAAAAAGATTTGTTCTTCTTTGCCTTTCCATTACCTCACATCACTCAGACCTCTCAAAGGCATTGCTATTATTTCAGATTTGGACCCCATACTACAGAGAGCTTACAGAGTGTACAACTACAGCGCCCCTCTACTCTCTTACGTAAAAGATCTTGAAAATATCTGAGTGTAAGACAAGACAGACCCTTAAACTCAATTTCAAGTGTTCTTTCAGACAAACATTGAACTCGGTGCTATTTTTCCACTGGTTGTGCACCTTATGGCAACTATTATTCCACTAACTCTGACCATAAAAGATTGTTGAATTGGTAAAAAAGTACATCCCCTCTTCAGCAAGTCTGCTTTGGAATTGTAAACTAAGATCAGAGGAAAACTACCCTCCCCCCACCCCTTATCCAACCCAGGGAGACTCCAGGTGCCTGCAGCTACACTGTTCCTGAGGATAGGAAGTCTGATGCATCATTGCTGCCATCTGCTGCATTTTTTTTAATTCTCCCCTGGGACAAAGTTATTCAACATGCTTGGATCCAGACTGAAAACTATGCCAAGTCACTCCTCTCTTTAGCATTCCCTGGAACTGAGAACAGGGAAAGGGGGAGGGAGTTACTTATAATAGTTTTTTTGAAGAAATGCCATGAGCAAACAATTTAACTGTTTTTAATGTCAGCTTAAAGTCACAGTAATACTTAAAAAATTCACAACTATTCAGAAAACTCCCTTATCAGGTAAGCAAATAGCAAGATTTTTCCCTTTGTGATTTAACAATTCCTAACTCATGCCTTCTAGAGAGGAGCTAAGTATCTTTAAGAGACAGACCAGGGCAAAGTCCACTTTTCCAGTGCCTTAACAACCACTTCTCCTATCAACTAATGGAAAGAAAAGGGGTGAAGCAGTTCAGGCAAGCAGAAACTTATTCCAGTTTTCCCATACCCTTCTCATGTGCAAGAGCAGATTTTGTACTTGTTCCTTTGTTTTTATCTTAGGGTTCCAGGGATAATTTCTACTTTAAAGCAGCTATAGTGCACATTCATTAAATCAAATTTCTCAATACTATTTATTGTGGGATTACAACTTAAAAAAAGGCAACATGAATTTAAGCAGAAAATGCCACTCTTGTTATGCTACATCACCCAAAGCACCTTCTGCCTAAGCTTAACACTGCCACCAACTTGAAAAGCACTTAACAGAGTTCATGCTCTGCTACTTCAGAGCGTAACTCAACTGGGGAGTAAATTTTTTTATTTTGTTTTGGTTTTTTTCCCTTTATTCATGCATATTTTAGCTCTGGTATGTCTCTCATCTACTCAAAGCCTAAACAGGTTTTCTGTCTGCATGAAACAAAGTGCTCTGAAGCAGCACTTTCATAACCTGAAAAATTACTTTTTTTAATAGGTATTTAGTCCTATGTTCCACACACACCTACACAGAAGGCAAGAAGTCAACATGCTTATTAACTGAGTATATTTACCCATCTTTCATTTTTCCACGTACCTATTCTTTGTCAAGGAGCAAGGGTTTATCCCAGATATAGCCTCATAGGCCTAAGTTTAAAAACATAATCTAGATTTAAAGTTAAAATAATGTAAGTCAAAACAGTCCTTACAACCTACTGAAATCTAATTTCCTTTATTCTTTCTCTGTAATAACATCATGGAATTGTAACAAGTCCTGAAGAAACAGTGATTATGCTGCACTCCCAGGCCACACCTGATGCTATGTCCATCACCAGGTTAAGGGGACAGAGATGAGCAGCATCACAACAGATGCTGCAGTGACACTACTGCAGGCTTCAAAAGCTGGTCAAATTGCCTAACTTTCCCTCCAACAGCTCATGGTTAATGGACTGCTAAGAGTTTAAGTACACATTCTACGCATTGAAATAATTAAACATGAGCATTAGAAGTCACCTACACATATAAAACTTTTCTTATGGCCTAAATCTAGAATACCATGACAGAAAGAGCAAACACCGACCAGTGTTGATCCTTCATGATGCTGATACTGTACATGTCCAGTTTAAAGCCTACTTCTCCCATTTCTTGTTTAAAGCTAGTCCTGATCTCTTGAATTAGTAAATACGACCCACTCATTATACAAACTGCTGCTTAACATTAAATTGGCACATACTGCATGTAATACTGTGTATTGTCAAATGATCTGAGGATTATATGCTATACTGAATTTTCACTGCGCACATGGTCCTGTATTAAACTGATTTAAACAGTAAATCTGATTTCCTCAGTTCCTTTTTATTCTGAGACTTATTCTTGAATGGGCTGCAAAAGGATTTTTGAACAACATAATCCAGCAGCAATAAGCCTGAGACATCCTTTTACAGTACTTCCTAAGAAAAACATTTTTGGGAAGTACAATTAAGTGCCATCTTTCATTAATTTCTAGTTATTTTTCCCCTGCTGAGAACAACAGTATGATTGAACTTGTATTTACAGTACCTATAAGGATTGATAAAAATCAGTGTACCACACAGATTTGAATTCCCATTAACAGAAACCCATGGCAGCACCTGGTAATTATTCAGCTAGGGAAAGAATGGGTGATGCTAATATTGCAATCAGACAGCAAGCTTAAATGGCCTCACTGTAATATCCTACACTGGAACACACATTGGTCGTTTGATAATAAGAATCCCTTCTAAAGATATTTTCAAATTTCCAGATCAGGTCTTCAATTTGACTAATCAAGGAAAGAAATTCTTTGGTCCTTGGAAAGTGCTCTGAGAGGCCACACATTCAAACGTGAGCATGGCAGAGGAAGAGTTTAGGCTCAACAAGCAAGGAAAAAGACTGCGCATACTAAAGGTCAGTTAAATCCTGTCTGGCAGACACAGGACATACAAACTACCTCCACGATGGGAAGTGCACCTTGGCCTCTTCCCTTAGAGTAACCGGATTTCTAGCAACAAAGAGTTACTATTGAAAAGGAAACATAAATGAGAGTTAAAATGGAGTGAACTGCTTCTTAAACGCTGTCTTTCCTGTGTCCAGCCTAACAAGGGCTTTCTCAGAAAGAGTAATTGTCAAACAGGATACAAACAGTCTATTGGCAGACCTCACCTGAAGTAACAAAGCCCACCTCTAGGTTAAAGAAGCTGAAAAAATAGCACATTTAACTCCCAAAGCTAAGAAAACCATCAAAGTTAAGAATTTGGTAGTATCCTCTAAGCTACGTACCTCCAATGTGTAAGTCTACGCTACTACTGACAAGAAATCCATGAAGATCCTCAAGATGCCAATTTCCTTCAAATGACTTGTGTGCAAAATTCTGCTGTTAAATACCACTAGAGTCAGCCAAACTGATTGGTTGTGTTGGAAATGAACCATACTAGACTTGTGATTGATCTACATTATGCTTTAAAAAGCATAGTTTCATAGCTACTTCAGTGCAGAAGAACATACTGTCTCCCTCACTCTGAGGTTAAGACTTTGAAAAATGTTAGTGAACAAGTGACCTGTGTATCTTTAAGCAGCAACCCTGGAAAGTGATTTCTGAAGGGTTCCACCCAAACATCAAAACCTTCATTTTATATTTAGTCACTATTGATTACCTATCCAACATTACTCACAGTATAATGTCTTCAGTTTTGTTCTTGCCAAATAACAGAATGACTAAGTTCATAATTAGAAAAATTTAGTTATTGTTCAAAGAGGAAACAAAAAAATACTTTATATAAGCACTTCCAATTAAGTACTAGCCTAATACCTATTTTTACAGGATCTACAGAAGTTCATGAAGATTCCCCATAGAAATTCCGTAACTTTCTTCCTGAACAAAAGCATTTGGACAAGGTATATCAAGATATCCCTGTAGAACAGCACAGCCAAAACAGCTGGAAACGCAATTCAGCACATTTCTTATAAGTCTATTAAAAACAGACTCCTAGAAAGCTCACTAGGTGCCATGGCAGTATGGCCTCATATCAAATGCACACTGAAATAATGATCAGCACAAACATGCACCGTCTTTTTGCAGTCTAGCCCTCTGATCTCAAAATAACTAATACACAAGAAACAGCAGGTGGTTTTCACCTGACCTGAAGTATGTACCTGTTAAAGGCAATAGAGTCAGGATTCCAGAAGTTTTTCTCCTTCCTATCATGTTTATGGAAAGATGGAAGTGTCTTAATGATTTTAGTTTGCTAACTCTTTCCTGCACTCTGTGAAGTTTTTCTCCAACTATAACCTTGTTCCCAGAACTTGCAAGTGAAGTCCTGAAGCACTGGCAAAAATCAACTCATGTAAGCACAGCATTGCAGAAGAGACCATCTTGAAAACACCACTGTTAACAGAACATATTGGTAATTATGCTCATACCAGAATGACCTTATGACACTGTGCACACAAGAGTATCATACTGGTATAACTTAAAGCCTAATAAGCTACAGGTCTCATCTTTTTCAGATAAAATATTCAGCCAACAAAAAGCTTTAATCACAATAGAAAAGTTATTTGAAATGTACCATTACAGCACTATGGATACATTCCAAGGTCTCTAAATTGTCATCAGCCTCTCTTCTTATGAAAAGAACAGTAAGGTCTCCTGAAATATAAAGAAATGGTTATGCTCCCTTTCTCCAAATAAGTAGGGAAGAACAGGAATTAAGATTTAAATAGAATTTTTTTAAAAAATAAAAATTCTAGTATGTCAAATTAAAAGAACTAGCATCCATATGAAGACTAATAAATTGCCTTTAAGGCTAATGCACCTGTTGAAATGCACAGACAGCTTCAAGCTCTTAAAGCAAATCTGCAAGCCACTCTTACTCAAGTTTACACACTGGTTTATTGGCACTAATGCCCTGGGTACAGGAAAAAAAAAAAAAAAACAACAGCAAATCTCAAAATTCAACTCTCAGAAGTATGCCAGAAAACCAGGTTGAATTTTTTCCTCTATTGTTCAATAAGTAAAAATTCTAAGAAATCTAGGAAATATAAAACAGAGAACTCAGAATTAAAAAAAAGGGGGAAGAGGAACAAACAAAAAGTGCACCAGCTTGCTAAGAAAAGACAAACATGAGTATTTCAGAATGCTCCTTAGTGCTCGCTCCAATCTAAGTTGGAAGCAGGAAGTATCTGCTGCTTGGCATAGCACAAGCAAAGTTCCTGGCAGAACATACACTGAAACCAAACCCTTCAGTATGTCCCACGAGGAAACATTCCTCCCAATATACAGTTAACAAAGACAAAAATTTGAACATGTTTGAATCAAAATCAAATCTTCAATCTTCTTGAAGATGTATGTAACATTTACTGCAACATATATGCACACAGTACAATCTACTGTATGATCTGCCAAAAGCATCCCATACAGGTACTTACTGTATCCTGCACAGCAGCACAGCCACAGCAGCACAAGCCACTTGGCAGAACTGACTGAGCAAAATTCCTCTTACAGACTGCAAATTCCTGCCTGTATGGGTTTGTGCTTTTTTCAATTACACATAGATAGAAAGTGCATTCCTGCATTCTCCTCACATGGTAAGGTTTGAGCAAGAACCTAATTCAAGAATGGTGATACAATTCCTGCATAGCCTAAATACCCCAGTACCTTAAATGACTGCAAACTGCCATATCTTGCAGTTAATGTAAATCTCCCCACAGGGCTGAAGCAAAGTTAAGTTGAGGTTCCTAGTCAGTATGGAGAATTAACCACCTCCAACAGCTCTTTTCTGGCTGTTTAATGTTGCAATGCTGTTTGTCAGCCAACTGTCTTCTAAAATGTTCTGACCTAAAATTTTGATTAAGACATAGTGAAAACATAATGTTTCATACAACACTTACACCAGGGGAACATGCAATTATAATACTTACTAGATGAGAACCGTCCTTAACTTCTTGCACTTGCTGCACCTGCGGTTCAGCCACAACTTTAGTGTCCTGATCAGAAGTCATGAGCTGTCTGCTTTTTGGCTGCTCAGAGAGAACTTTACTGGTCACCTTTGTAAGCTGCAGAAATAAGAAGACAAAAGATTCTGTAAGTGGTTGTTGAAATTCCCAAGAACCTGCAGCCACTCCAGACACGCCACCCTGATTCACGCCCAAGGTCCAAAGAACTTCCACACAATACGGTCCGGATTATGCATCCAGAGAAAACATAAAATTAGGATAAAGCCACCTTGCAGATACACTCAGCTCCCAGTCACTGGCTGCCTTGGGATTACAGATGAACACTTGCCACAGCACTGGGTAGGGAAATTCCACTGGAAAAGTTTCTCTTGATTCTCACCTTACTTATTCAGACTGCATTTCAAACCATGACTTCTTCATACCACCTGGCAGACTCCACTCACTAAGAAGCATTTAGTCACAAACTAACCCTTCTTCTAGAACTACTTTGATGGTCACTTTATTTTTGCAGAATTTAAGAAGCATGCTACAACAGCTCTGCTAGACTAGCAACGTTCAACCAGTTCTTCTGCTCTATCATCCCAAAATCTTATTTTATTTGATTAAACAAGTAAAAAACTCAGTAGAGGTCAAAGTCTGACAGTGACATTGCTTTGAAATTTGATGCTATTATTTAATATTGTTATTTTTAAAAGTCTTCAAAAAACACTAAAAGCTAATTCAAAACATGAAGTCTCAAAGTAAATATTGAGGTGTGAAAATCAGGCTTTTTTATTTTTTCTTTTCTAAAAAGATGTAAAATGCTTTTTTATTTTTTTATTCATACAGAAATTCCAGTATTGCATCTGTAACAATGCATAAGAGAGATTTATTGCCTTCAAATTGGTGACACCAAACATGCAATCTCCTTAAAATGTAAATGTAAAGATTTCCAGCACATGGAAGTTAACAGTATTGTTCCATTCTTTAGGAACATAAGTTCCTTTTAGGCTACCTTGACTCCAAGACTAGAGTTAGGAAGACTTTCAGTCTAGGGCATTATGGCCTTCCATGGAACCTCCTTTACACTGTATTTTGAAATGGACAAAAGCGAATGTCAAATACAACTGACTGAATATATTTCAAAATTTTCAAAGAAAATTATTACGTTCAGCTATGAACTGATTCAAGCACCTGTATTACAGGATTATGCAAAAGGTATTTTGTACATACAGTTTAGGAAACAAATATATGGACATCCCCAAGAAGATGAACATTTCAGCTTACATGAACAGTTATTTATCACCTCATGTTATTGATGTGAAGTCAGCACGAAAAATATGTTTTGAAAAGAAACACATGAACTGCTATATTCTCAGAAGTTTCTTTTCCTAACACTATGTCTCTCATCTTGGAATAGAAACTACTTAAGGAAGAAATGGCACAGACAAAAAACCACATTAAAATGAAACTAAAAAATTACACTATCCCTACATAGTGTTACACACAAATATACTCACAGGTTATGTAACAAAGCCTGGAATTCATTCAGGATGTTTAGATTTCATAAAATAACCCAAAATCATCCTCAGGATGAAAGCAATTTTTCAAAAGCAGTATTAAATAGACAGACTCTGTGTTGCTCAAAGCCACACATGGGGAGAGGCAGACACTGTGTGAAGTGTCTAAGCCTCTTGGAGAACAATTCTGTTCATGCTTTTTTAAGAAATTGGGTTTAGTCTTTCCAAATTTTGGATTAATATTTCTTTCTAAAAAGAGTTCAAGACTCCTTACTCATTTCATGTTCACTGTATGTAACCTCCACTGCTGTTCATACTATCCTTGGGCATACACTGTAGTCCAGATTCATAAGCTAAAGACTACTTTACAGAAAGGCAAATATGTTTCAGTCAGCAATGGTGGTATCTACTCAGCATTTTGATCCCCAAATCAATGTTAAGGTACCTCTTTGCATCCTTCTGTCACCTACTCATCTCACATATTCCCATTCCCTTCTAGGATCAGCCTGTCCAGAGACGTGCTGCAAATCTCTTCCATCCTCTGGTACATAGTGTTAACACCAGAACTTTTTAAGTTATGGATAAAGGAAGGGAAGGGAAACAGCTACCATAATGTGAATCTGTCAAACAAAAAGTAAAGTTCCACTACACATATGTCCTTTAAAGTGTTTGCTGACTGGCCATCAAGCACAAAATACCCAGCTAAATCATTAATTCCAGCTGAGGACAGGTTGTCAGCCAACCTGACAACACACAACTGCAACGTGCACATTGCATCTGCAAATTCCTTGGGCAAGCCACCAGCAATTAGAGCAGCATATCATTCTACTGCTTTTCAGAAGTCCCTTAAATGAGATTATGCAAGATGCTTATCACAGGCCAGGTCTAGGTTGAAGCTCTAGGTAACTTTGTTTGCACTACTCACACTAATAATCACATTCTCATTAGATACACGGATTTGTTGTGATACACGCCATACTAATACCACTCACCTTGTAAACAAATTATTTTTAGTAATTATAATGTCAAACCCATATATTCAAGTTGAATTTTGATCATTAAGGATCAAAATGGCGCTCCAAACAACAGTGATAAAGTAATTTGTTTGCAGAGGATAAGACCTGCTTTCCAAATCCCATGATTTTAACAATGATCAGCCTTTGCCTTTCTGCAAACGGGCAAGCCACACAGAAAGATCCCAAACACAGAAGGAGGGAGTTTCTGTTGAAATTTTTATTCACTTAATACATCCCACTGCTACAAGTCTGCAGCATGTCAAGTGCTCAGCTGCAAAATCCCATTGGTTGTGAGATACTTCAAAATGATTTCACATGCAGGGCTGTTCTGGAAAGTTAATGCCACCTTTTCTACTGTAGAGCTGCCACTTATTAGACTCCTAGAGAACAAAACTTATGTGACTGCAGACTCCCATAACTTTCATGTCAGAGAATACAAGGGCTGTAGAAAAAAGGCAGTGATACTTCAGAAAGAGAAAACCAACAAAACCAATAAAAATCATGGAATGTTAAAAGCTCTCCATAGGATATGTTTCAGCATGTTTTTCATTAGTATTGATATATATCTTCATATAAAAGCTTATTTATACAAACCACAATCAATAGCTGGTAATTCTAGAAACCACAGGTACAGATTCACTGTTTGAAAGAGTTTATCAGCCAAATTAGTGACAAGTTAAATGGAGCATTTTAATGCAGCAATACAAATTATCATTTAACTGAAGAGTTAACTTGTCCATGACTTTAACTATGTCCATGACTGTATCAAAAGATATGGTTTACCAGTCAGCAGTTCAATGTATCTTTGCATAAATAAATGTTGCAGCAATAAGCAGGAGACATTCAAGAGAAAAATGCAAGCTGGCAAACTCTTTTGGGATAGAGACAGCAGTACCTACAGCAGAACACTAAGCTATCCCAATCAAATGACAATTTTTTTTATCACAGAATCACAGAGCAGTTTTTTAGTTGAAAGGGGCCTTTTGAAGGTCATTTAGTCCAACTCCTCTGCAAGAAGCAGGGACATTTTCAACTAGATCAGGTTGCTCAGACTGCTATCCAACCTGACCTTGAATGTTTCCAGGGATGGCGCATCCACCACCTCTCTGGGCAACCTGTGCCAGTGCTTCACTGATTTAGAAGCACCCATTAATTTCAATTCTGCAAATGCATACAGTAATTCATTGTATCCTTCTGGCTTGCCATTTGCTCATCATAGAGTAATAAGTCAAGCTTAGCAACTTGAGAGTAAATCTATTCTTGACTCTACTACAGACATTCAAATACTTATTTCAACAACTACCTATCCCAACAGAAACTGCCTAGATTTTACTGAAACTTATCAAAAGTAGTCCAAACTTGATTTGTAAATAGGCAAGACAGAGAAGTTTAAAATACAGGAAAAAACATTTTTCTTTAGAAATGGCACAATATTCAACCACGTTTGCTTTCCCCAAAACTGTAATATACTGCTCCATCTGCAAAACCAGTAATTGCAACAGCAAGGGCAAGAGTGCCTTATTACTCATTTTCTCAGTTTGAGAGTGATGGGGGCAGTCACCCTTCACTTGTATAGATCTGTCCCTGTAGACACCTGGTGAGTGGTTAACCTGTGGAGTTACATGAGTATTTTCAGGAGGGACTGAGACCATCTGGTCAAGCAACACAGGTATTTCAGCCTACTGGTTTCACTCTGCAACATCCACAACCACCTTCACAAAAAGAAAGATATGGGGTTTGTTTGGGGGCAGGGGCTGATTTTTTAATTTTTTTTTGTTGTTTGTTTGAGGTTTTCATGAGGTTTTTCAGGCGGTTGCAGCGTTTTGGTTTTTTTAAAGTTGACAGCATGGTTCTTTACTGTCAAGTATTTTCAAAACCATCTAGTTAAAAGAATTCCATCATTTCAGAAGGTATCAGATACAAACCAGCAATGGCCCACAGGATGACTATACAGGTAAGTGCACACAACCACATGATCACTCTTGCCTGGGTGCCAAGCCAAGCAGAGCTGAGACTGCTCTCATCCAAAAGCCACACGTGTGTGTTAGTGTGGTGCCAACATCTGACTAACCTTTACACTGCATTTTAGTGCAGGTTTAGGTATCTTAGTATGGGCAGAGTTAACGTGCAACTGTCTGAAGGTATTTATAAACACACTGCATCCACATGCACAACAACCTTGCAAATAGTTTGGAGAAGACATGTATCTCCTTGATTGTTACAAAGCAAACAAAACCCCTACTGCTCTTGCTGACCTCCCTAAAAACCTCCCTGGAGAGAAGCCCCCAATCCTCCTGCTTTCTTTAGTAGACATCTCTAATTTTTCTAATCCATATTCAAAGTGTGCTTTTCTGCAGTCTGTTTCACTGTCTAGAGTTACTACAGTCTGAGTAGCAGCATTCGTTCTCTCAATCAAATCAGTCACATAGATCTGTTATTTGAAAACATGCAAAACCCCAAACAATGCTCTAGGGCTGAGATCTTGCCTGCCAACTTTCAGCCCAGAGTAATCAGCCCTTAAAAAGAGATTTACAAATGCAAGTGCTGACAATTAACTTTCACCCTGCAAACAGCAACACCATTAAACAAAAAAAAGCTCACTAGAATAAAAGAACTTTTCACTGCTCTTCCAGCAAGTACAAACAAAAATAGATTTGAATTTGGCTTTGTGCAGAATTCTTCCTAGCAAACATTTTAGAAACTTTAAACACAGATTAAGATAAAGCTTTCACAAGGCTAATACAGAAATACACTTCAGTAACATGAAAAAGCTTAAAATGTTTTCCAAACAGGGGTGCACTGCTTAACTTGAGCCTCATAACAAACTTCCAGCTGCAAGCCAGAAATCCTCTTTCTACAGTGAGAGAACATACTTTCTCACCATCTACCACACACTTGTGTGCCCATGAGGATCACGACACCACAGCAGAGGTAATCAGAACTACCACTGACCTCAGCTCTGCAAGGTTTTAGCACCTGCTGAAGACATCACATAGGCATTTATATGAGAAATAAGAGATGCCTTTCCCAAAAATATGCTACAATTTTAATATATTAGCTCCTCTTTAAATGAAGTTTAACTTTCTTTATTAGTTTCACCAGCTTTGTGAATAGCCAAAGCATATGTAATATGTCAAGAGTTAATCATGTTCTCAGTCCCAGTAAAGGTGCCAACTCAGATACAGGATATATGGTTAAGCTTATATAGCATCAGCAAGAAAAACTGCAAAAACCCTAATCCTGAAAGGCTGAAAGTTTCCTTCTTGGTGTCATAAGCACTGATACAAACTTTCAATTTTCATCAGGTGGGTGGTTGAGAATACTTTCAAAAAAGATCTCAGCTGTTAGAGCTGACCCATCATCCTGCTGCATGGGGCACATGCTACCATTCTGTAGATGAATAACATCATCCAAGCTCTATCATGCTCATAGAGAAAACTTGTGACAGAACTCAGGGGTTTCCATCTTTCCCTTCAAAGCAGGAAATCAGTTTCTTTACAGAGCAGATTTGACAAGCAATCTAGCTTTCAAAGGACGGCATTATTTAAAATAAAATATTCTGTGAAGAAGTTCCACTACCATAGCAGATAAAATGGCTGCAAATGAGAAATCTAACAACACCAAAAGCATATCTGTTTGTGATGATCTCTGCAATCATCACTGTGACTACATCAGTTGTAAAATCTCTATTACACAACAGCAATTAAAAAGCTGACACAACATTAATATTTAGTCACAGCATGTGTCTACAGAAGTCTTGAATGCACTACTATTAAAAATCATCACAAGGTTCTCAACTTGTTTAACTGCTGATTAGCTAAATGCTTGGGGAAAAAGTTGAAAATTCACCTCTGGAACTTATTGTTTAGACCCAGCGATTTATGCAAGTCTGTCAGATGAAGGTTTCAAAATGTACAAGCATCCAGTGTACGTGCCAGCATGGTGGCTGGAAAGTTAGATTTCAAAAAACCCGAGAAAAGTACCATTGGATTTGTTTCAGTTTTCCTTCCTGGCAAGAAAATTACTTATGCCCCAGCACTCTCCAGAATAATGCAACTTCTGGGTTCCTGAAGAGGAACATGGACCTAAGCACTGGGGGCAAACCTGCAACAGAACACTTGGTAGATTCAAGGCACTTCAAAATGCACAGGGCAACCAAGTGTTAGCATGAAATACAGTGTCAGAAGAACCTAAACCTTAATGCTGTACTTTTTAAACGTCCTTCAACAGAATACACAAGCACAAATCATTTAGAGCTGCTGCTGCCATCTACTTAATAAGTTTGGGTTTTTTTAAATCCCTTCTGTTGTTTATAAGGTTGTCAGCCTCCAAAATTGTTCTGCAGTTCTATTAATTATCCCTTAAAATGTAGTCTCTCCTTTAAGAAAGGCTGAAATAGTAAATCTTGCTGTTTAAAAGGAATGCTGCATTTCTTTATTTAAGTATCTATGACACATTTCTGTATGAGTATTTCCAAGCAATTCACAACTCTCATCATTTACTGAGCATTCTCACTCACACAGAAACCTATGCGATGAAGAGCACACCAGAACTGATTACTCTGCAAGTCTGAAAATTCAGATCATTACAGTAATTAGCTGTCCAAAAGATGCCAAGCAGCAAGTTACTAAACAAAGCTGAAAAAATACCAAAGAAACCTGATACTGGTAAATGATAAGGACTCTGTACAGAGGCATATGAAAAACTCTTTCAGTGAAGAGTGAATAAAAATGGGAAGAGGGTAAAGTTACAGTCTTACTCACATCTCAAACAAGAAGATGATGTCAAAAGTGCACAGAAGATAACAGGATGACCTCCACCAACAAAAAATTATGATTATCATTTTTGTATCCAGCCTTTTATGCACTGTATTTTAAATATATGTGCTTAACGAAAATGAAATAATTTCACTACACTCAATGGTCTCTCACAGAATTTCTGCAGCCCTCCTGCACGCTAAGAAGCTTCACATGCAGTTACTATCTGATGTGCACTCAAACTTCACTCCAGAGATGGACCAAGAAGCCTGTGGATCACATCCTCCTCAGTAATGCAATAAACCAGATGTTTAATAGTATATAATCTAACAAAATTCTTACCATTTAAGAACACTAGGAGTGCCTACCAAGCAAGAATAAGCCACTGGGAGGAAATTTTTATGCCTTATAAGAGTGTCATGTGCCTTGAAGACAAGAGTGATTGTGTCATGAGCAGTTTTCAGTTTGCTTATGGCTTATTCTCAGTTTTCAAGTCTGAAGCAGCACTCCACTGACTGCAGGCTGAAGCACATTACATTAAGAAACCCAACTCATTAATTAACAGGAGTTGCTTCATGTTGCACATCCATCACAAAGCCACAAGCTTGTTTTCCTCACTGTAAGTGGACTAACAGCACACACCCTAAAGGTTATTCATGAAGATATATATTTAATTTCTATTATAACTATCGTGTTAGATAAGATACTAATCAGATGATGATTTCAAAAGTACCACACAATTAAAATTCATCTCTGGACTGTCTGATTTGTGCATTTTCTAAGAAAACTCCTCAAATGGCAGCTATATTGTTAGCAGGTCAGCCAAATCATGACAATTCTGAAAAGGAAAGTAGAATGCTAACTTAATATAAATTAATTATGATCATAGTTCTCCACAACCCCGTTCTCTCTTGATAAGCTGAATGTAGAATCACACATTCTACATTCATTACCAAGGCCTACAAAAAGCAAAAAACATATCACATTGAATGAAAAAGGTCATTTAACTTTCTCAGGAAAGAGATCAGAAATTTGTTACTCAAGTAGATTAGGTAAGTTCCTCGAAGTGTAATGATTTTCCACTGAAATGCTCCATCAATTGCCCTCCCTTATATTTGTGAGCATTTGACTTCCTCCCCACCTCCCAGCTCAGGCACATACTTTTTACTTTTCCAAGAAAGAAAACATAACCAGCAAGAACAGAATTTGAATAAATTTGAACACCCCTTTTCCAGTTAAACAGAGAACTACAGAGTAGTTGCCTGCACATGCACTTTACTTCTGTGACCACCAGAATAGCAGTAGAGAGAGGACTCAAGCTGATCACCTGGTGGCATTAATCCTTCTGTCCTGCTCTAGGAAACCAGAGGAGCAGAGCACTGCAAACCAAGTAACTCAGTTCTGAGTAGAACTGAACAGCTTAGGTCCACATCACTCTGCTGCTGATGTTACAAAGCATCACAGGTAGTTCCTACACCAATTTAAAAAAACAAACAAACAAAAAAAAACCCCCTCAAAACCAAAAAAGGAAAGTAAAGGCTACAGTAACATATCTGCAGGACCTTCAAAACAGAAACCCCAGCAGACTGAACATTGCCTGTACTGAATTGAAGAGTGAAAGGACAGGCCAGTGCAAGCCACTGCTCTTCTGCACTGAAATAATCAGAAAAGTAATTAAGCCTAAATACAGGGCAAACAATGCTTTAAAGTAGCTACAGAAGGACAAACTTGGAGTTGGACCCACATTGCACAGCACTTCATTATCTGCATCTGCTTCCAAACTACATTTGGAATACATTTGTTAAATGAGCCTAACCATAGAGGCAGACTAATTTTTCATATAATCTTCTAAAACCAGCCAGCCTAAATAATGTCTAAGTATATAAATCCCCTTATATTTATGCCTAACATGGGTTAAGAGAAACTGCAGGATGTGATGGAAGCTCCCTCCTTCCAGAAGATTTTTTTTTTCATTAATATATTTTAATAACAGATTAAGTTCTCATCAGAGCATAGGCATCACATATTATACTAACCCACTGCTCACATTAATTTCTTGTAACACTCCCATCCACCTACAAAGCAACAGCCTGTGCTTGCAGTGTCCAGTGCAGTAGGATTCTGATCTGCAAACACAAGTCACAGCTGAGGCAATACAAAGAAAAGTCTTGGTATTTTTACTAGTATGCATAAATTTAACTGCTAAAATTGTTTACTTTCTACACAGATATTCTAGATGCTTTGGGGTGATCTTTGATAGGCTAATTGCATTTTCTCTGAAAGTCAAAGCTTTTCAATAACTTCAGAGATCTTTATGGCAACAAATTAGCTGGGAGACTGTTCCAGGCTTTTAATGTAATAGCAATATTTAATATCAAATGCTGCTCACTGATCCAGAAATTGTCATTTCACGCAAATGTTAAATGATGGGGAAAAATATAATGGAAAGCATCACAAAAATATGTTTCTAAATTTTAGCACCACCAAATACAAAGCCTCATCTAAATAAACTATCATCCATATTGCTTGTTTGCACTAATGTGACATGAGTCACATGAGTCACAAAACTGCACGACACCTCTGTACACACGGAAAGCAGAATAGCAATTGATTAGAAACCGTAAATTTGAATTGGTGAGAAAATTCAAGCTTGCCCTGGAGTAGACAGGGCAGGAGCAAATACCTGTTAGCACTAATGACTGGGTTTCATAAAATATTGCTCATTCCTGTACTATTTTTAAGTAGTCATTTACAGAACACTACATGGTAGCTTAAACTCTTGAACTCTTAAAACAGGCCTGTATTGCTCTTTCCCATAGCCAACCAAGACTTCATGAAGAGATTAACATGGCTATCAGAAAATAGATCTATAATCTATTTCATTCTAACTATTCTTTATTTTGACAGACATCTTATCTCCAACAGGTAAGTTTACTTTGGCACTCTGGACACCAAGTCTGTCTCATCCTACCATACCTTCTCTGAATTCATGCACATATGAGGAATTATTATGCAAAGATTATATCTTGCATAATAATGTATTTTCTTTGTTTCCCTTCCTTCCCCACATAACTGGCCTGCTCTCACTTAACCAATGAGGTGGGGTTTCTTTTTGGTGTTTGCTTTTCTTTAAAGTAGCTATTGAAGGGAAGTATAAGATTAATTTTCCTATTCCTCTGCTGAAGGAAGCAACAATTAAGCATGCTAAGAACTCACACAGAGTGGTGAAGTTTACGGAGACTGTTGCACTTTCACTATGACAGTTTCAGTCTAAGACAAAGTGATTCCTGACTTGGAGTGAAAACTAGAAAGATACTGAACTTTGCTGGATAACATACTCACCAGCACCTCAGCATGCCAGGCTCACTGTAAACGGACCTGTTATTTCATAAATTCTGTTTGTTTAACAAAACAACTGCCAGTTCTACAGTATTTTAATAGTTGGTTCAAGTTTTTAAAGCTCAGAGGCAGCAACTGATGGTCTATTTGGCTTTTCCCAGTTCTTCAAAGACACACTAAATCTTCAAATGCTGTAACACATTACAGGAGGTTTAGCACTTGCTTAGAGGGAACAGTTAAATGTTGTGCATGAAGAGTGTCAGTTTGGCAATGCTGGGAACAACGAACTTCCTTGTTTCAATTACTGAATGTTCCTCCTCACGATTTACCAATAACACTCTAAGTTTTCCGCATTCTTCACTACACTGCTAACCAGAGAGTGGCTGAGGCACTCACAGCCTACCCGTGACTCTAGGCAGGACACTTGGCAAAGGTAAAGGAAACAACTAACCCAGCTCTGCTCAGCAGGATTTTATGAACATCATCTTCCTCAGAAAAATTCCGAAGTTGGCAGAAGCAGATGCAGTATTTTGTGATGAAAGACAAGATTAAAAACACCACTTGAAGCTATAGGGTTAATATTTAATGCAATTCCAAGGGTGAGGCTGGAAGTCTGACCTTCTTTAAAGGATCTTAATAGCCTTATCTTAGAATATTGCTATTACTTGGATTCTGTGTTTCAAGTCTGCAATCAGTGTTGCACTTAAGCAAGAGGAGGTCAAAAGCTGCATTTGGAATCTCCAGGACCCTTAATATTTTTGGTACATTGAATTATTATTTAAGACATAGCTTCAAAGCCAATTTGCCAAGGTCTTTATCAAGGTATTCTGGGACCATACAATAAACTCTTAATTCAGGGAAGCAGAAATCTAATGCCATGGATCTCAAATTCAAATGCACACAGAACTAGAATTCTGGAAAAGATTTGATGCAAACCAATGGGACAACCATTACAGTCCTCCTGGAATATATCTTCAGTCACAATAGGCCTGAGAAAACTAAGAGAGAAAAGGATCTATACCTACATAAAGTCCAAGTGAGAGGCATATAAGACCAAATAAGACATTGATAATGCCATGATAAGCAAAAAGGTACAGTGACAATTTTTGTCCCAACATGAATGTATACAGCAATCCTTGACAATGCAAAGACTATTTCAATAAACAGTCATTCTGCAAAACAAACAGCCTGGGGTAAACTCCCCTCAAGCTCTGAAGTTTCAGTTTGGTTTTTTTTCAGCTGACTTGAAAAGCACTCATTGACCTAAAATGTTAGTTTATATTTTGAAACATCTTGAGGACCAAATCTAAAGTGAAATTTAACTACTTACAGAAGAAGCATGGTTTAACTTTAAGGTTTTGTAAAACAAAAGGAAGCTAATGGTTTTTGCCAATGATTATTTCTTTAACCTCTTCACCAAAAATAGAATTTAACCCCAATAATCCAGTCATTTTAGTATTACTTCCTCTTTTAATGAAGGCTACCATTCTCCATTACAAGCTTCACCGAAACCAGAAGCAGCTCTTGCTTAGCTTTAAAACACTGTATGAAAGACTATCACCTCCTGGGTGCACATTTGTTCACAGTTATAGCACCCCACCTTCCTAGAGTATCACTGTAATCAAAACTACTGGTAATTCAGGTTTTGACTCACAGTTAAAGGATGGACTGCCAATATTTTAGCTTGGATTTAGTGATAATAATCCTTCCTTGCAAGTCAAAATAACTGGGCAGAGACCCTTCTAAAAAATCCACTGATTCCTTGAACACAGGCAGTTACAATACACAATGTTAACTAAGAAAATTATAATCATAAAATATAGACTATAAGCTAAGCTGCAACATACGTTCATTAAAAAGAGTCCCTTCCCTTCTTTATAGCATAATTTTTTTGACATTTATTATGAGGAATTGGACAAGAAGCTTTAAATGTGAGCAGGGACACAAACCAACATCCTGGAGAGAGGCCAATGTAGACAATGATATTCTGACCAAATTGTTTGCCTTGCTGCTTTAAACAGCAACATGGTGATCATTTTCTGTCCCTATCTGTCAGGCAGCAACAACATTAAATGGGAATGAAACTCCAAGATAAGACTGCAAATTCTGCACATACAGGTAGCTCAGCACTTAAAGTAACCATGCCCCAGTACATTCTTCACTTTTGCTCTACTTTTTAATTCCTAGAACCAGAACCAGAAACCAGGAGGATACATCCAAACATTTGAGCATAAACTCTCAGCACTAGGGCATGAAAAGCAAGCTACTTTGGACATTGGCCTGTTGATTCACCAGTTCCTTGTTTGAACAACAGTCAGAGTCAGACTCTGTTGTGGGGCAACCTGTGACAGCATCACAACCTGTGAAAATACGCATATGGATACCAACAGTGACCGAAAACAAAACCATAAAGCTGCCAGAAGACATCACTGTAAAGCTTTCAAACCTTTCATTAAGCTTCTGCCAAATGAGATTTATTAATTTTTTTTTTTCTCGACGTAGTTACTATTTAACTAATATTTTGTTTCTCGGGTTTCCCTGTCAGATCACTGGCATCCTGTAATTATAAAATACTTTACTTGAAAACAGACTGCAGAACATTAGATCTGCTGAGAAACACTGATAAACACTTTTAACAGAGTAACAGAAACCTACAGTGTTTTAAGCAAGTTTGCAATTCCACTAACAAGACAGATGGAAGTCCGCCTTATGAATAGTACCAATGAAGTATTCACCATTGTTGCTTACTTCCAGAAGTCAGGACGGAAGGGCCAATAAGAGGCAGAGAGAGAATTAACCCACCCAAAGGGAAAATATTGTTTAGATACTTGTGCAAAAAACCACAAGAAATCTAAAAACAAAATAAGGTGACACAGT
The DNA here is from genome assembly GCA_013398275.1 of Promerops cafer. Classification (NCBI taxonomy): domain Eukaryota; kingdom Metazoa; phylum Chordata; class Aves; order Passeriformes; family Nectariniidae; genus Promerops; species Promerops cafer. Next base: position 169,852 of record VZSE01003090.1, read on the forward strand.
ATTTAGACTTCCAAAATGCCCAGCACAAGCTTCAGATAAAATAACTGTATGTTCTTCACACCAAAAACTCAGTGTATTACTGAACATATTCCATGTGAAATTCTGATAGCATCTAAAGGTGTAATTTCCGAAGTCTGTATTGCCACTGTTTGCTGTTTTCAATAATGAAAGTGATACTGGCATTTTAGAAAAGAATCCCTAACAGATAAAGCAATTGTGTCCAATTCATTCCAGGCTACAATGGTAGACAGATGTCTATACATTTCTATAGGCATCTATATTTCTATCTATATGTGCAACAGTCCAGAACTCGAAGTTGTGTATACCTGCCACTACCTTAAATCGATGTATCTGTGAACTCTACATAGCCATAGAGGCAATCCAGAATAAACCTTTACTGTAGGATATGCTCCCTGGGACACCAGCTCCTTACATGCCAAAAGCCTTATGAGAATAACAACAGAGCTGCTGGAAGTGCAGAGGTGGCAATCCATTCAGCTTATGAACAACTGATTCCTTTTGTATTACATCATTCAACTACCCATTAAGGAGCTGGACTGACAGGATCCAGAATATGCATAACCCAGCCCTCCATGGTAAACGAGAGCATTCGAAAAGATTAAGACTCAAAGAAATTGGTGATTCATCAGGGTGTCAAAACAGCGCTTCCCCAATTCCCGGCAATGTTCTAGGCCAAGCAACTAGCCACATATTAGTTACCTCTGTCAGACTTCCAGTTCTGGAGTTAATTGCTGTTCCTGAAACACATACCCAGACACAAAATACCTGCAGCAGCACACATCACAGAACGAACACTGCCACGGCTATCCTAATCACACATTTATGCTGTATTACAGTCACACCTAATTTAAGCACTCCAAAGCACCTTTGTTGTCTGCAGGTATTGCTCCGCAGCACCTGCTTCCCAGTGGGGGGGCATCCCCTTTTAGAAAGCATATGGAACAACTACACACACAGACGTGAAAGACCAAGGATTTCATAAATCCTTGGCTCCATCACGTCACCAAAATTTAAGTACCAGCAGCTGGGAACCAATTAACAGAAATTGTTTCTATCTTGCAATACTTTTATGGAACTTGAGCAGATGAATGGGTGGAACAGAAACTGCTGGTCACCTGTTTCTAAGAAGTTCCACAAACTTGTTGGTTGTAGACACATTTTTATCATTAGACAGTCAAAGCCATTGTATGCTTAAAGAGAAAGAAACAGATTGTAATAGCACTGGGTCTTCTTCAATTATCCACTATTTACAGTACCAAAACAGTTTTTGACCAAGTGAAATATCACTCAGTTTTATAGTCAGATAAGTTGCTTCAGAGTGCTATTTTTGTGTTTGACTGTTAAGATACACTAGCTTGCCTTGAGTTCAGCACAGAGGAGTTAAAGCACAGGAAAAGAAAACAGAGCTTTCCCAAAGCATTAGTTTGAGAATGCAAATACAGTTAGAACTGGTGCCTTTGACAAAGCACATTATCAGTTCAGGGGAAGAGGGTGCGTGCGTCTTCTCTTTTTTGAGGGATCACAAACTTTGAAATAGTGCTAGTTTTAAGTTTTACATCACTTTCCCATCCCAAATTCAATCACTGGCTTCTGTGGTGAAATCCACCCAATCTAGATCTTGCATGTGGACTAAAATCAGAATATTAATTTCAGCACATGCATGCCTTGCTTTCAGAACAACATTGCTCAAACACCTTTCCAGGGCCTTTACTATAAGAGTAGCTTTTATTCTCATCTTCTATACAGCTCTCCACACATCATCGCCTCTTTCAAAATTGCAGGGAGAGGGTTAATTTTCTTCCTTACAACGTCCTGTTTTGTAACATCCTGTCCTTCCTACTCATACCTGTGTGCCCATTCTGAATGCAAATGCACGAATACTCCTGTTAGCTGAGTATCACTGATTACATGCAGGAAAAAAATGCAGTCTGAGATTATTTTCTACAGTTATGTTTAAGACTTAGACAAACCTGCTGTCCAAAAAATGTCATTTTGCTAGTAAATGCTTAAAGGAACAGAGAACTTTGTAAACCACACTTATTACCTCTTACTTCATGTAACAGTTTCTCATGTGTGCATACATGCACACACACACAAATCACACTCCCAAAGCTTAATATTCTTCAGACTGCAGAATACATTTGCTCCTGACACTGCATTTGTGAGCTACCTCCACAGCCACCTTCACACCTCCAAGGCAAGAGTGCTCTTCTTCAAGATGGACAAGGCTGTGGCCTTCGCAAGACCTGCTCCTTCCAACACAGGCACGAGAAAAGGCAAGGCAAGTGCTTTACGTGCTTATTTGTGTGCCTAACCTGTTAATTTACGAGAATGTGAACGCCTGATGAATATATACAGACACCATGGAATTAAACATTAATAGTGCTAAAGGTCCTAAAAGCCACCTAGTTTTAAAAAATCAAACTGATGGAACACATCTATACCTAATTACTTTGTTTTTTGTAACTCCTTTTTTGCTACCTTTAAGCTGTCACTTTAGATTTGTCATGCACTATGGTCACAAACATGCCTTTTCCGTGTCTAGCATGTGCATTTTGTGAGGTAATGTAATAAATATTTAACAAAGAGTTTATATTACCATGCCAATTAAGCTCTCAACTGATTTAAAGCCAAAGCTGCTACGAGATATGAGACTTAATAAGGGACGCAGCAACAGATCAGTACAGAATATGTAGATTAGACAAACCTGACTGTATTGACTTTGCATTTCAGTAAATAAACCAAGGATTTAACTTCACTCTAATCGAAATAAAACATCATCACCAGAAACTGCCTACATGGTCTCTGTACGTCTCAAAGAAACAAAAACACCCAAACAAAATCCCCAAGCCCCCATAACTGCCTCCAGTTCCAGATCTTCTGCTTTGCTCTGTAATGAAACAGACTTAAGATACAGCCCCATATCTAAGCAATATGTAAAATAATAAATACGTATCAGTGATTCGTACTTTCTATGTGTATATTGGCACTATAGCCAGCCACAAAAGGCAACCAAGGCAGCACATACTTGCGCTGACACCTTTATTCCCTTACAGTTTTTGTGTATAAATGAGTAAAAAAACCCAGAAAAAATTACAAGGTAAACAGTTCAATCTAACCCAGAACTTAATGTGTGCTTAAGAACCCCATTACATACAATTATTTATTAAGGAACATCCAAGAGATGAAATGTTTTCAATTTTCTGCTTGTAAATTCAATGTCTGTAATTCATCTAAGCAAAACATTTACCTCCATTTGAATAAAGATTGTTTTTCCCCCAAAATGTAAGACCAATTAAGTGTAGGAGTAATTGTGGCTTCCATATAAAGAGCGCACAAACAGAAATGACAACACATCTAGAAGAATAAAATTTTCTGTAGACATTATACATAAAATATAGACTGCTTTTTGTACGCATATTATCAGGCCTCAGCCTAGTTTTCACCTCCCTTTCACTTCTCAGAGAAAAAAAATTTTAAAATATAAAAATATCAGTGCTGTTCTAATAGCTAGAGTGATTAAGCTGATTAGCTTTGTATCTTGAGAACTGACTTGAAGAAATGCTTACAGATCAGCAGGGAGAAGTGAAAGTTCAACTGATAAAAAGTTACCAGACCAGAATCAAAACCCAAGAGTTGTGAAATACCAGCAAGTTGAAAAAAAACACAACATGTTTGACCTTTGAAAATTTATCCAATCTGTAAAAACCAGATAAGTCTGACATGAAACCTTAACCACGAGACAGATCTTACAATAGCAATCCTTGAGGCAGTACTTAAGAAAGATTCCTTCTCCAATTTTACTAAGGATTCAGAGGCCATCAAAACTAGGCCAGAGACAAGACGCAGAATCGGAAGCCAGAATTCCCATGGTTTTACCCCAACAGTGACTCAAGTTTAAACAGTGGTTTTGAAACCAGCTCTCTCTCTCTGTGGCCACAGGCAAGTCTTAACCACTTTGCCTCAATTCGCTTACCTGCAGAATAAAAATAATTATACTTATCTGCCACACAGGAATCTCATACAACAAACAGTTTGGCAAGTGCACATCTGTTTTAACTGTGGACAAAGCTACGTAGTAATTTTGAGCACCTGGACAAACTGAAACCGAGAGTGAAAACAACTTCGCTACCAAAGGCCCAATAACAACTAAATCCTGGGGGCAACGCAGCGCCCGTGTGCCGTGTGCTCCCGCAGGTAACTGCTGTGCAGCCTGGGCGCACCCCGGGCCCGCCGGCAATTCACCTGCTCAGGACACGGCTCGCGTGGAAAGTCAGCGACGTGCCCGGAGCGATGGGCCAGGGGCTGGCACCGCCTGCTGCTCCGGAGGGTCCCAGCCGCCCATCCGCCCCGACCGGGCAGCCGGGAAAGCTCCAGGCGGGTCCCCCCGGCGCTCGCCCCTTCCCGCTCGCCCCGCGGCACACGCGGCTCTCCCGCAAGGCCCCGTCGGCGCGGGGGCAAAGCTCACCCGCTGTGCCCGGGGCGGCGAGGCCGCAGTGCGGGAGCG